>CM033274.1:30328197-30685697 GCA_019343175.1 Oedothorax gibbosus | reverse complement strand
CAGGGACAAGAGTAGCACTTATTTTTTGGCTGGTATGTATCGGAAATCATTTCTACCCACAATTCTTCTATGCTTTTTGCTTGAACCAACCAGATTGATAGCACCACCAGGTCTGTATCCACCGTTATGATCAATATTTTTCGTTTTCCAGTTTTTAAAGCTCACAAACATGAAGAATCGTTCTGGTATAGCTTCTTCATGTGTGCAAGGAGATAGAAAAGTCAATTAAAGAGCAGAAGAACAGACAACTGATTCACCGTTAATAATTATTAACTCATTTCTACTATGGACATTTAAGTTAGCTGCAGCTTGAGTTAGAAAATGAAACAGCTTGCAGCGGTTGGCGACACGTCACTGCCGCCGCCTCGACACTCGCCGGACGCTAGCGCACCATCACAACAAAAGTAGGAAGACACCTCAACTTGTTCCACTCCTCCTACTTCGCAGTGGGAAGTGGGAACGACACACGGCACTCAGACCTTCGAGGACACCGACCTTCGAGGACTGATCACGCTCCGCTCCCTTCCCGCGCGCTGCGCGAGGAGCGACTAGACTCTGGACCATAACTTAATTAATATCATGTCTACTGCAAAACTATCAAATGTAATCAGCGGAACTTGCATGTTCCATTACCTGTAAATATTAACCTTAAAGATTCCATTAAATGATTGAGAGATGTATTTGGATTTCACTTCTTCAACGTGGAGGTACGTGCACCAACACAGCTAACACCCGTACCTCCGCACTGGTGACACGGACGTACCTCTGCACTGGTGACACGGACGTACCTCCGCACTGGTGACACGGACGTACCTCCGCACTGGCGACCACGGACGATTCTATGCAACCTTCAACAACAATCTCCGCGTCGTTAGGCGATAGCGACGCAAGGAGCGCAAGCCACCGACGGACGATTCCCCTTCCCGTCGGTACACTGGAGACGCGATCGCTGCCCGGAACCAACGGCCCCCTGCCGATCGCTGCCCTTCCGCAAACCAGCTGGTGCAACGGCCACTCCGATCCTGCAACATGCAGCCAACTGGGTATGTCTCCTTGTCCATCCCCTTCTCTCAGTCATAACTTTTTCGTACGCCGCGCACAGTGTTAGGCCTACCGGCCCACGCTTCATTCTAATTGGCACGTTTTTCGTACGTCCCGCAAAATTTGGCCTAACTGCCGACGTTTTTCAAAAGTTTTAATGCTCCGCTATTTGCCTTAAGCATTGCTATTACTTTTTTTCTTCCCTTCAAAAATCTTATTTTTAAAACACTGTTTTGAATGTCAACATTCGCGGATTTTTCCAACATGCCGACACGCGTCGATCTTAGGAAATGTGTGAACATTAAAATTCAATTTTCCATTTCGGCCACGACACAACGACAATTCGTCTCGATGATTACAACCAATTATCGCAGAGTAATAATTTTCTTTTCGAAATTTTGGTTGTCTCTCACGCAGCATTCGTAGCCCGCTTGAAAACGACAATCACGAGGCTATTCGCAAACACTCGCATGTCACACCGCATTCAACTCGCATGCCACACCGCATTCAAACGCATGCCACACCACATCCAAACGCATGCCGCACCGCACCCAACAACGCATGCACCCTCAAACACTGCTCCTTGCCGCCATGGTCTTTCACTCCGGGACTCCTGTGTTTCCCGACGGCGCACCATAGTCAATCACGACTCCTGCCACAACAAGACGCGTAACACGGCCGCACTCTCGCTGCTAATGCAACACACGTTACTCGCACGTAGTAACAACGCACAGCGATGCCACGACGCGCACACTCGCTGCTAATGCAACCCACACTGCTCGCACACGTAGCAACAACGCACAGCGACACACAGTAACTCTTCGGACCAACGACCTTTGGCTGCAAAGCAAACTTTTAGGCGCACTGCGAACAAACTCTGTTTTTTTTTCAACACTTAGGCATAAGGCCTTTTCAAAGACAAACAAACACCAAACGCTCGATTTGGCCCGTATGACTGAGGGGTGGACAGAGATTTTCCCACTGTTCTGCTAGGTCAACACGCCCATCATGAGATGCACCCCGGCCTCAACAGGACTTCCGAGAATCTCCACGAACCGGCTCACACCGACTCCGACTGGTCTGACGGAAACCGACGACGAAGCCACCGGAATTGTTTCCGTAGAAGACGCCCACCGAGCGACGAGCCCTTGTCAAGCCCCGTCAACAGCTGAGCCACACCCCGAGCGACGCCGACGTTCACTGAATGTCAAGCACCAGTCATCCAACCCGACCCGAAGGAGAAACCACCCGAGCATCCATTGCTGGCCACTACTACAACAGCTGAGCAGCCACCCTAACATCCATGGCTGGCCACGACTCCGAGCGATCCACACTCCCTTGGCGTTATGTCACATTCGTGTAACGTTACACTGCGGGGGGAGTGTGCAGCGGTTGGCGACACGTCACTGCCGCCGCCTCGACACTCGCCGGACGCTAGCGCACCATCACAACAAAAGTAGGAAGACACCTCAACTTGTTCCACTCCTCCTACTTCGCAGTGGGAAGTGGGAACGACACACGGCACTCAGACGCTCACCGACCTTCGAGGACTGATCACGCTCCGCTCCCTTCCCGCGCGCTGCGCGAGGAGCGACTAGACTCTGGACCATAACTTAATTAATATCATGTCTACTGCAAAACTATCAAATGTAATCAGCGGAACTTGCATGTTCCATTACCTGTAAATATTAACCTTAAAGATTCCATTAAATGATTGAGAGATGTATTTGGATTTCACTTCTTCAACGTGGAGGTACGTGCACCAACACAGCTAACACCCGTACCTCCGCACTGGTGACACGGACGTACCTCTGCAAGCTCAATCTTGTTTTCATTATTTCGAAGAAATGACTTCCAATCTGTAGGTATCGTTACATCATCTGCAACTCTGCGGCGAATACCAAGGCCTCTGCCTAGCCGGGTCGGGTTTGTTCTTTGAGGCTGTCATCCAGATATGTATCCCACACCACACCAACACAGCTCGCACGTTGAAGCTGTGTATGGAAGAAAGACTTTCTGTGTATACTCTTCCAAATGTTTTTGCAGCGCCTGGACTTAACAGTTGAACAATGACTGGACCGTCAAAGACTATTGCATCAACTACAGGCTCTTCTCGTTGAGCTGCAGCGATTTCCTGGAGACAGACCATTAGGTCGGATTTGGTTAACAGGTATAGGTTACCTTGTGTTGAGAGAGAGGGAGGATATGGTAAATTTTCGTGTTGGAAAAAATCTCCCAAAGTTCCACCACGCACTTGACAGGAAATAAAACGCCTTGAAAACAAATCACGGTTACACTTTACCATGGCTAAATGTTGTTTTTATTTATCAAGAGTCCTAGTGTGGAGTTCAGCAATGCCATTAAGTTATTGCGCGAAATAACGTCATGAATACTCTTAGATTTCTTTATTACACACAGCGGATAGAAACCGAACACAGCTTTAAACACACAGCGGATAGAAACCGAAACGGTTCCACCAGCCCCAAGTACGCACGTAGTTATATTATATATTTTGTATCTCAAGAACTACTGTTCCGAATTGCAACAAACAAAAAATGTTCTTTTCACAATAAAACGGCCTACAACTTTGTAATTACATGTTATAAGCGAAATTTTAAGTGTGTCTACAGAAATTTCGTAAACGTGCGTTATATTGCATAATTTTCTGAAACAAAGCCACGTAGTGGATTAACGGCTGGATAAAACCCCCTAAATTATATTACATAAAAGATTTAGAAAACATTTGCAATAATTTTAAACCAAATTTCATTATATTTGGACAAGCGGTTCAGGAGTTATGATCAAAAATAGATTTTCCTCCATTTTTAAAGATGGCGGCCAAACGGGTCGGAACCCAGCCGACGTCCATATCAAAAAATGATTGTCATGCTCTTGTGTACAAAACCTGAAAGTTTCATAAATGTTTCTCAAAAGGCACAATTCTCGAAGAATATGTCGCCCTGCGGCTTGACTACTAACGCTTTATCAAAAAAATTGGTTGAAAAAGAAGATAAATTTAAATTTTTGTCTTAATTTTGTTTTCAAAAATAAAAAAAAGACGGTCAACAGAACTTGAGGGGGGGGGCGCGCGCCCCTGCCGCGCCCCATGGCTAGATCCGCCACTGTCTACATTACTATTACGTAAACAGTTCCCACTTATTTCGAATATATTAGAAGTAACTAATTAACCTACCTAGCTGCCGGCAACAATACCGCATGTGTCTATTTCAATCAATCTCTTGTAAAGTTTATAACTGAGGGGGTGTCCAGCCAATTCTGGGATCCTCTTAGATCCTTCTGGGGTCCAGCCTCTGTGTTGGCCTCTGTCTCTAGAAGTTAGATGGATCCACTTAAGGTCGGTAGTGCTGCCCTCTATCGCCTTTCTTTCGAATGAGGGAACCTGAGTAAAAACTAAACAAAAAATGACCCTGATTCATTTTACAAAAGTACAATCCACGTTTCCAAACAAATTCAAAGAGATACCAGCCATAGAATCCGAGATAACAGTTTCTAAAAAAAAAAAGCGCAATTTTAGTTGTGCTTCGGCACAAAATTCGCTCTTGTTTCTCCTCTAGATAGTGGGCGATAGTGCACGGTTTTAATATCTCTATGAAACTAACCTAACCTAAATTCATTCAGTATTTGAGGCTTTATTCTCTCGGCCAATTTCACTCGTACATATTTAATTATCCATTACTGAATATTTTCCGTTTTTTTCTGCTTTGAAGTTTTTTTTACACATTTTCTGAACCAGAAAAATGCAAATTGGTATATTAAAAAAATATCGATTATTAAAACAATAAATCACCAAACACACACAAAAAGGGATTGGGTAAAATATTTTTGATTCGGATACATATTTCAGTTTAAACAAATCTACCTTATCATGAATTATGAATGAAGGATCACGAGTGGAGTAACTGCAACGCTAATTGGAAATATTGTTCATTAGTGGAGCATGAAAGATCTTCCAGTACGTTACAAAAAAGTAACCCCTCCAATTTTGCATTGGCTTATACAGCTAGCAATAATGAATTAACTTCTAAATCCTAAACGTAATCTTAAACGCACCCAAATATCTTTCATGATCAGTTATCTATAATAATAAAAGAAAGAGTCTGTCTGTCTGTGTGTGTGTGTGTCTGTTATCGGATCGTAAAAGACCGACTTATACTGCCCACAGGAATTCGAAATTTTAAAGATAGATTCCCTTTAATACTAACGTGTGCACCTGAGGCTTAGTTTTTTCATATTTGTTCCATTTTTAGAGAAAATTCGAATTTTCTGAAAAAAATACACCACTTTCGCTCAAATCCGATCATTTTTTCTCTTTCCTGATGCCATCGGCTGAAAAAATTAAATAAAACTTTTAACGAAAACATTTAAAATTCAAAATGTTTATTTTTTATTCTTTTGCCGTTACTTTCAGAAACTAAATTCATTATTTGAAAAATAATTGACACGTTTCAAGTGACGTAATTCCGCCAGTCTTCATTCCCGGATTTTATTGTGGGTTTATTTGATGATTTTTTCATTGGATTTTTCTGTTGACTGCATGTATGCATATTTAAGCAATAAATGTATAGTTAAGCTATTACTGAACTATGATGGTTAATAAAGGCCATCGCACTAGAGCTATTAGTGTGTTATGTCTTTATTTTTTCGCCAAATACGTTGCCAATCTCGCCAACTTATTAACTAAAATTCGCCAAATAGGCGATTTCTTTTATAAATAATTTATAAGCTGGTCGGTTGTTCGAAGGTCATTGTGTTAGAGCTGTATAATGGGTGTGGGTAGCTATATCTATTTTCTCGCCAAATTATTTTCCAAAACGCGCCAAATGAGCTAAAAGGTTTTATGTATTTATGAGGAATTCTGATGACATTTATGAGTGCATTTTATAGCGTATTTTTCATTTTTGGAATTTTAAGGCAATGAAACGGGATTTTATAATTTATAACGAGTGGAAACAATAATAAGTTTATGATCTTATAACAGGGTATATGGTACACATATTTGGAATCTATTTGATATTTTTTTATTCCGTGCGAAGAACGGGTATAAATTTGCTAGTTATAAAATGAGATTGTTCATTATCTCGTGCAAATATCTGAGCGCAAAAACAATTTTTAAGCATGTATAGGTGAAAGTAATGGACTTGTTTCAACACTTTGCCACAAAAAACAAAACAACCAATGAAATCGCATTATAGAGAGCGTGACGTCAAAAGAAATATTCCCATTTTTAGCTTCCACACTACGTTTATAACGTAAAAAGTGGAAGGTTTTATAATCGTTCAGTCCGTCTGTCCGTCTGTCTGTCCGTCTGTCACCCACTTTCACAGAAAGAACCACAAGTCCCACAGACAAGTGGGATACGTCATTTTAAAGCAAAAAATCAGATTAGGCTACATTCCAAATTTCATTAAAAAATTTAAATTAGAAGTTTATTTAAAATTTAAATAACTAATTTTTTTTATCTACATTGAAATAACATGCAAATTCTATTTTTATTCATATTTTCACTGTTGTCATCTACAAGTCCCACAGACAAGTGGGATATGTCATTTTGAAGCAAAAAATCAGATTAGGCTACATGCCAAATTTCATTAAAAAATTTAAACTAGAAGCTTATTTAAAATTTAAATAACTAAAAATTTAATCTACATTGAAATAACATGCAAATTCCATTTTTATTCAATATTTTCACTGTTGCCAATTCGTTAAACGTACGAGAAACTTTTGTTAAAATAAAAATACACTTTTGAAAAAATATTTATTTATGTGATATAATTCGGTTTGGATTGTTGTATTATCACAATAGAGTTCTTTTAATATGGTTCTATATATATGTATGAAGAAAAATGCATAGAGAATTCTAACTTGGCATAAAAAAAATATGCTAAGTTTCGCTTTTATGTTTAAAGCATCAATTGTACAAATTATATATTTTTTTAACTGTAAATTAATTTAACAAACTATAAATAAGTTAGTTTTTGAAAGAAATGTAAATGGGAAATTGTGGCGACAAAAATATTTATTAAAAAAGATTACATCATTATTCTTCGAACTTCAAACAAATTTAGCAAACGATAAAGTCTAATTATTAAATCTGAGAAAGAAGATTAATGAAAATAGTTAATTTTGGCGTTTAAAACTTTGAATTACAAATAGCTAAAGGCCCTGTTTTTATTAGAATTAAATCACATTTGCCATTCGCAACAATCGCTCGAGAAACTTTAATTCTTTTAGACAATAAATTAAAATAAATTTATTTTTGCGACATCGATCCGTTTGAAATGACGTCAAATGTATTTCACTACGGAATCCTTGTATGTTGATATGAAATGTTTTCATTCTATTTAAAAGCGAGGAATATGACATATTTATTCTTTAAAATATAAATTAATTTTTGCAAACGATAAGTAATAATTATAGAATTTTCGAAATAAAATAAATGAAACTAGCCAAATTTAGCTTGTAAATGTTAAATATAGAATTAATGTTGTGTTTGGCGCGTTTTTCCTGTTAAACACAAATATGTGGAAGCGAGTTAAGTGACAGATTCTGTTGCAAACCTACTTGTTTAAATCTATAATAATAAAAGAAAGAGTCTGTCTGTGTGTTTGTCTTCGGATCGTAAAAGACCTACTTATACTGCCCTCAGAAATTCGAAATTTTTAAGATAGATTCCCTTTAATACCAACGTGTGCACCTGAGGCTTAGTTTTTTCATATTTGTTCCATTTTTAGAGAAAATTCGAATTTTCTGAAAAAAATACACCACTTTCGCTCAAATCCGATCATTTTTTCTCTTTCCTGATGCCATCGGCTGAAAAAATTAAATAAAACTTTTAACGAAAACATTTAAAATTCAAAATGTTTATTTTATTCTTTTGCCATTACTTTCAGAAACTAAATTCATTATTTCAAAAATAAGTTTCAAATGACTTAATTCCGCCAGTCTTCATTCCCGGATTTTATTGTGGGTTTATTTGATGATTTTTTCATTGTTTTTTCTGTTGACTGCATGTATGCATATTTAAGCAATAAATGTATAGTTAAGCTATTACTGAACTATGATGGTTAATAAAGGCCATCGCACTAGAGCTGCATATTAATGTTTTATGTCTTTATATTTTTGCCAAATACGTTGCCAAACTCGCCAAATTATTAACTAAAATTCGCCAAATAGGCAATTTCTTTTATAAATAATTTATAAGCTGGTCGGTTGTTCGAAGGTCATTGTGTTAGAGCTGTTTAATGGGTGTGGGTAGCTATATCTATTTTCTCGCCAAATTATTTCCCAAAACGCGCCAAATGAGCTAAAAGGTTTTATGTATTTATGAGGGAATTGTGATGACATTTATGAGTGCATTTTATAGCGTATTTTTTTTTCATTTTGGAATTTTAAGGCAATGAAACGGGATTTTATAACTTATAACGAGCGGAAACAATAATAAGTTTATGATCCTATAACAGGGTATATGGTACACATATTTGGAATCTATTTGATATTTTTTTATTCCGTGCGAAGAACGGGTATAAATTTGCTAGTGTGATTATAAAAAACAGCAGTATTACTTCGTACAAATTTTCACAAAGCATCTTTTTTTACCAATAAAATTGAAATTTTATTCCTCGTGCAAAACGTATCATTGTCCAGAGAAGTGATAATAAGTTTGAATTTAAAGATCAAGAATCCTTTTCCATTATCAGTTCCCTTTCAAAATTTCGGCCTAAAATATTACTTTAAACTACTGTAATTCAAAAGTTACTTCCCACAAAATTTCTTAAATGGATCATCTTGATATTAATAAAAGTGTTCGATCTGCCAAACCAAATCAAGCTCCTGGACAGTTTTTGCCTTTAGTTGGAATTTCCCTTGGTCCTTTACAAAGTTCAAGTGGCCTGATGAACATCGCTGGAAAGACTTTCTTGGAAACCGTTGGACAAGAACTTCTCGGAGCCAACTACGAAAGTTCAAGTAGCTTGATGAGCATCGATGGAAGGGTATTCTTGGAATTCGTTGGTCAAGAACTTCTCGGAGCCAACTACGATGTCAAAGGACATGCTGGACAGAAGCGGAGCACGTCCAAGAAGACCCAAACCAATAAGTCGGCCCCAACAACTAAGAAGACGGCTGCAAAGAAGACGTCCAAGCCGAGAAAAAATTCTGCTAAAAAGAAAACGTCGAAATCGAAAAAGAAGTCAGCTGGAAAAAAGAAGGCGTCTAAAACGAGGAAGAGTTCTACCGGTAAGAAGAAGAAAAAGAAGAAGTCTCCTAAACGAAGCGCTGTGCCTGCTTCTAAGCAGCATTTGTACGGTTAAATTAGATACTGTAGGAATGTATTATGAGGTAATCATTCATTAAAGAAACAGCCATTTTAAGTGACAGTTAGGACAGATGCCACTATATTCCAAACTTTCAACTTGTATGTTAATTCAATGAATGCAAACAAATCAAATTTCAATTTGCTAGAGGGATACTTCGTGAAGAAAACTCAAAATTGTCAAAAATCGTGTGCAGAAAGTAAAATAAAAACGTAGGTAGTATTTATGGAGATTTTTTTTCTTATTTCTAGTACAGTTATCTATACTGTTTAATTTTATGTGACTTAACTTAAAACACTACATTTAGAAATTATACTGTAACTGCTTTGAACACATATTTTTCCTTCGAAAATTTTCAGCTACTTGATTTAATGTTAAAATCTCTTAGGAGCCAACTTCAATTATTATGACCTCATTTATCATATGTAACTTTTGAATTTTTTCAAAAAAATAGTTTGTTTTTAGACTTAGTACTTAAAAGACGTCCTTTATATCGTTACCATATATTTATCTAATTCTGAAATCGTCTTTTATAATCTTCTTGGTCGTAAAATCTCTTTCAAGTAACTATGGCAACGCTCAAATGTTGGAACATAGGTTGGAAACGTTTGGAAAGTCTCAAATCGTGGTCGAAAGTCAAAAAATAAACTTTTAAATTCCTGATATTTTGCCCATTCGCAAACGATAACGATAATCCAACTCATTAAAAAATACTAATATTTTTTCTGATGGAATATTATTTTTAACCTTACAACGCTTGCAAACTTGGAGAAATGACGATAATAATTTGAAATGCAAGATAACCTCTTACAATAACATAGAATTTTGCGCGTTTTCATATGTTTTAAAAAATACTGAAAGAGTACAGAACACTCGCTTACAGGTATGTTTTCAGTGATATTTCGAGCATTTATAATAGTTTTAGTATATTCTTTCGAAATGAAACGCATTATTTTCCTGCGATAATTCAAGATTTGAACTCTGAAAGTTTGGGTCCATTACGAAAATTTTTTCTATTTTAATTAAAGACTGTGAAAAATTGTATTGGACATTTATTGAATCTGTACGATTTTTTAAAAATATTTTAATACAATAACAAAAATTCTAAATACTAATGAATAAATAGGATGTCTATTCTATTTGGCAATGTACTCAAATTCTTAAATTTTCTCAAAAAGATGTATGTTTAACGTGATAAGTTGAAAACGTAATATTAATACCATCGAGAGGAATATCTTAATACTTAATTACGTAATAACTCTTACTCTATTTCCTAAAAGTTTTTCAGTAGATTACTATTTACAAATATCGTGCTACATTTAAAATTAAAATTAAAAAGGAATAAAGCATAGCAAAAAGTATAAATCGTTATCAACTAAGGGGTTCTGGCTTGAGGGAACAATATCACTAACACATTTCTGGAAAATTAGAAGCATTTAATAAAAAGGATGTAACCCATCTTTGAAGAGCAGTATCTTTTAATATTATAATGAGAAACAAATAAACTAAAAAACTAGGGGTGCGTACCACTTCAAGATTTTAAATTACTGTTCAATAAATCCATTTACACATTTAAAGGTTATTATATACCTTTAAAAGTATTTTCAATAATTGAACACCCAAAAGTTGTATGGCAGCTACCCCTTGTGAGTAAGCAATTTTCTTGAAAACCTTATTAAGACATCCGACAGATACTGTGAATACGTGTACCGAATTTGAAGTCTGTTTCTCTTTTCGGTTTTTAGCAATACCTTTAAAACCAAAAATGTTCTATAGGAGCTATCACTTGTGTATGCGCAATTTTCCTGAACGCCTTAATATGACGTTCGATAGGTAATAGGAACACGTGTACCAAATTTGAAGTTAGTAATTCTTTTAGTTCGAACTGTGGAGCGGTTTTAGATAACCAGACAGAAGGACCAATGCGAAAAAACACTTTTTCGTAATCAGCACCTCCCAAAACGTGTAGAAAACACAAAATCTTTCTTTCGGAATTTCGAACCCATTGTAATACTTACCTTATATTTCATATAATTAGGTAATTGAAAGTAAAAAGTATAAACTATTTCAACTTCAGAAGTACACGATGAGAAATGATATTCGAACTAATTTTATATTATTATTTTAAAAACAAGGTGCAACACTAGCATAAGCCAAGGAACTTAAATAAAAGTTTAAACCCATAGCCCCTTTGAGAGTGGGCCTGGGTTCGAATCCCAAATAAGGTATGGTCAATAGGCGTCACTAGGCGAAATATATACTTCGCAATACCCAATAACTTTATAATATTTAATATTTTATATGGAAGTTAATTACTCCCATCTGGGATTACAATGTCAATTTTATATATCATACAAAGGGGTGGATGAAATAGCTAAAATCGTATAGTTTGTCTAACCACTACGACTATCATGCTTATCGAGTTTTCAAAAGAACTTGAACTCATAAGAACGTTTGTAGAAATGGTACGATAAATTTATCAGAATGTGCTGTTATCGGTGAATCGGAAATCGGGGCGAAATATCTCGTCGCTGGAAGTCAATGTGTTAATGCTGAAATTTCCTCTTCCTTAGTCTTGGTCACTACAGTCAATTGTTAACCTAATATGGAAATATCTAATAACCACTGGACGAGTTTTTCTTGATTTCATTGTTGTGGGCGTGGTCTGGTACTTACGTAAAATGTTAATTATTTTCAATTAAGTAATTAAGATTATTAATGAAAATCGTGTAAAATATTATATTTGCACTGAGTTTAAGAATGTTTGCTAAGTTTGAATGGATTCTGAGCAGTGAAAGTAGCTGAAATAAGGATTGACACGATTACGTGTAATACCAAATTAAATAACACTGTATGGTAATGGATATAGGAATATTTTCCTTCGTTATTGATACTTTGTATAGTTCTTCTCTCCCTTCTTGGCATCTCAAATTTTTTGATTGTGGAAAAATCCATTTTGAAAGAACCCACGTACAGGACCCGAAGCAAGCAGGGTTGCCATAAGGCGACAAGGCGTTTAGCGAGCATAAGGGTTTCTTGGGTTAGTTTGGTTGGAAATAATGTGTCCCGCTAAAACTAAAGATGGATTATTGGTGAAAAGACGATTAAATTTGATTTCTGATAGCCGTTAGCGATTGCACATGCATTTCTTTGCTATCTTGACTTGACAGTCAATCGATTTGCATCTTTAGTATGTATTATTTAACAGATCTTTCTTTTATTATTATAGATTACTACAGGGCACCACAGCCTAGGTGGTCAAAGGAACAATATGGTCAGAGGTACAACACCGTCCCCTAAGGTTGGTTGGTTTGGAACATGTATTTTCCGGGATGTGTGCTAAAGGGTAAGAAAGATTTTGGTTTAAGCCAGAGTTACTATAATTGGCGATTCATTGTTTTTGAAAACACATAATACTTTTCAAAGTCTTTTTCTTAATTGAAGGACAGTTTGAACTTGCAAAGGGTTTGCTATTATTGCAGGCACCTATATTTTGACTTACAGCGTTCCCCCGGGTGATACTAGAGTCTGTCTGTCTGTGTGTCTGTTATCGGATCGTAAAAGACCTACTTATATTGCCCACAGGAATTCGAAATTTTAAAGATAGATTCCCTTTAATACTAACGTGTGCACCTGAGGCTTAGTTTTTTCATATTTGTTCCATTTTTACAGAAAATTCGAATTTTCTGAAAAAAATACACAACTTTCGCTCAAATCCGATCATTTTTCTCTTTCCTGATGCCATCGGCTGAAAAAATTAAATAAAACTTTTAACGAAAACATTTAAAATTCAAAATGTTTATTTTATTCTTTTGCCATTACTTTCAGAAACTAAATTTATTATTTGAAAAATAATTGACACGTTTCAAGTGACGTAATTCCGCCAGTCTTCATTCCCGGATTTTATTGTGGGTTTATTTGATGATTTTTTCATTGGATTTTTCTGTTGACTGCATGTATGCATATTTAAGCAATAAATGTATAGTTAAGCTATTACTGAACTATGATGGTTAATAAAGGCCATCGCACTAGAGCTATTTGTGTGTTATGTCTTTATTTTTTCGCCAAATACGTTGCCAAACTCGCCAAATTATTAACTAAAATTCGCCAAATAGGCAATTTCTTTTATGAATAATTTATAAGCTGGTCGGTTGTTCGAAGGTCATTGTGTTTGAGCTGTATAATGGGTGTGGGTAGCTATATCTATTTTCTCGCCAAATTATTTCCCAAAATGCGCCAAATGAGCAAAAAGGTTTTATGTATTTATGAGGGAATTGTGATGGCATTTATGAGTGCATTTTACAGCGTATTTTTTTCATTTTGGAATTTTAAGGCAATGAAACGGGATTTTATAATTTATAACGAGCGGAAACAATAATAAGTTTATGATCCTATAACAGGTTATATGGTACACATATTTGGAATCTATTTGATATTTTTTTATTCCGTGCGAAGAACGGGTATAAATTTGCTAGTATTTTATAAAAATTAGTCTAATTAGTACATAGTTACTCCACTGGAGGGCTTCTGTAGCCTAATGTGGATTATTCAAGCCAAAGGGATTCGTGTGAAATATAACAATCTATTTCCATCCTAAAAATGTATGTATTATTTTTTCATAAGGTTTTGCCGAATAATATTTTTTGTGTTATGTTTTTGTTGGTAGAAATCATTTGACATAGTAGCTATACACTTTGAAAAATAATGTGGAGCTTTTGAAAATGGTTGTTCTAACCCTTAAACTGTAGCATGCTTTTTAATTTGCATTGTCTTGGTGTTGTACATCTGACCATGATCAGTTGTTGTTCCTTTGACCAGGTCAAAGGTACAACACTCCTGAGTGAATTTCTCAACATTTTAATTTTGATGTGTTAGTGCTACAACTTTAATTGAGTTAATATTTTTGACTTAAGTTGCTCATAACGAATAAAAAAATTGCATATAAATCTTTACATGCAATTTTTCTTTCTACATGTCAAACAGGGCTGGCCTTCAGGGAAATCTCGTATCCTGACTGATACTACTTAAGAGCTAATTATTGTAGCCGAGAAAAAAAACAGCACCCTAAATGCAAGACACCACATACAAACAAACGCCGCCCTAAAAAATTAAATAAACTTGTTTTCCTCCCAAAGCACAGTTCAGAATCCAATGGCTACCGAGAAATTTCTTCAGGAGATGGTGACGTTGATCTGTCAGATGAATGTTGTGAATTCGATGACCATCAACAATTTAAGAAAGATGACTTAGAGAAAGGAAATTTTATTCTTGTTAAAATTTCAAGTAAAAAAACTATTAAGTATTTTGTCGCAGAGATCTGTGTGATGTTAGTAAATATCCAGTGTTTTAAATCCGATATTTGAAAAGAGAAACTTTAAGTGGCAAGTTTAGAAGAGGAGATGAAAAATAGTATGATATTGATATTGAAGACATTGTTCTTTCTGCATGTCAAACAAGGCATAATCAACCAAACCCAACTATTAATAGTGCATCCATTCGATAGTCAGAATATTTGTCATTTGGAGTGGACTTTTCTTTATACAAAATTGAATGAGCAACATTAAATTAGTAATTTTTAAAACACTGTCATTAACAACATTCTCATTGTGTTTAGTTTGTCCTGTATACATTTAACTTGCACTAAATTGTTGCACTATTTAAATGATTTTTTCTTCATTCCTGTGTTGTCTAATTTCCTGGTCAAAGGTACAACAACCCATGGTCATATAGGTACAACTATGTTGTACCTTTGAAGACCACAGTTTAATTTTTAAAAAAAATTAAGTAAAAAAATAAAATAAAACTGGAACCATGAAAAACTTATGTATCATAAACCATACGATACAGATTAGAATAAAATAAGAGAATTGAAGGTAACCTTAATATTCAAGTTAAGAAAATTGAAAATGTGTGAATTGGTCAAAGGAACAACACCTTCCCCATCTCTTTTCGTTTTACGAGTGATAGTTTGAACTCATCCAACACACAGGTCGTAGGTGCCAAAAAGTGATCGAAGAACTATATCGAATGATTAAGTAGATATGAAAATATTTCTTTGGAATGTTGTATAAAATTTATAAAAATAAATAATGCCACACTTTTCGAAGAAGAACATTTTTATTTATTTTGAGGATGCAACTTTTCATAGTTATATAAAACTCTCTATTACACAAAAATGTGCAATGCATTAAGATCTCTATATACGATTGTTCTTTTTACCTAACTCATAGATAAGTCACTGCATGACTCGAAAAAGCCTTTAAGAGGGATTGTCAGTCCCATAGAGCTAATGTATTAGTTTTAGAATCACAACTTCACAGAAGTATTGTTTGGCCATGTTAGCCCTTTTTCTCCAGGTATGAAAGTCAACATAACATCAAAATGAAACAAATTTGAAACGAAAATGTTATCTAGTTATTTAATTATATATTTTTGAAGTTTTAAAATGTTCCAAATGCCCTGCAGATGGCGACACTATTTTAAAATTTTATCAATTAATAATTAAATAACCGGATGTTATTTTCTTTTCAATTTTGTTTTAAATCGATTTTATGATGATTCCCATACCTGGTGAAAATGGGATAACATGGCAAAAAAATTCTTTTGCAAAATTTGTGATTTCAAACCTAATGCATTAGCTCTATGGGACTGACAGTCCCTCTTAAGTCAAAACTTAAAATACAAATATTAATAAATAGCACAAAAAATGCATAAGTACCTTTAATTGTTTTTTTTTTATATTTTATATACAAATGATAGCTTTAAAAGTACAATTAATGAGAAATTTATATACAACTAAAAGTATAAAAAAAAGAAACCCTTTATATAATTGCCCATTTCTGATCATCCAAGGAATTATTGTTGGATATAGATACAGGAGAAAATGGCAAATTTTGATTTTGAACATTTTTATCTGTGGTCAATGTTTGGTTGTAAATATTGAACTTGTTTGCCCTTAAAAATCAATTAAATATCTTTAAAAAATGAGTATTTTTTCGAGAGAATGCATGCAAGAAATATTATCATTGAACTACTTTGAGATATTTATACATATGGGATTTTAGGATTTTTATACAACGGAAGTTAAAAAACATTATACATTGTCGGTAATAAAACAATATAACGTTCTTTGAATTTTTAATATAACAAACATTTAATTTACCACCTTATCGTAATATTATATAATATATAAAATGTAATAAATATAACATAATATGCCATCATAAAAGATTTGCATTAACTGCTGTGATAAGGTTTTGAGCAACAGAAAATAGATCGTCAAAGATCTGATAAAAGAATAACATAAATTTGCTATTCATTACATAAATTGTTCCATTCTAATTTCTTATTCTGAATTATGCTACCAAATATTAACAAGATATTTTTAAAAAATCATTTGATAAAGAAATTAAGTAGATATTTAAAGCAAAAGATATAAAATTCCTGCAAAGAATTATGGCAAATTGAAATTGAGCCAGTCATTTTCCAATACTTGATGGCACTGTGTCTTTCAATTAGCTGCTATAATCAAAAAGCGATTCACTAGGTGATAACAATTAAATTGTGTGATTCAAGGTTTTAACTCAGTACTTTAGTAGAAAAGTGGCCAATTTCCAATAAAGTCGGTAAGAGAAATTCCCTATGTACAGTTTATCAGACATGGACATTAGCTGCACATTGATGGTTTGATTTCCTTGACAAAGCTACAGTTTATCCTTTTTGCAACACACTGATACTTGTATTAAAATTTCCACTATTCAAACGGATACCGTCATACTGTAAATTGTCAGAAGAAAGATTCGAACCTACCGACTTTGTTCCGATGGCCATATTAGGTAGAATATCGATATCGAGTGTAATCAATAGGCCACCGGCAGGATACACGAAAATAGGTTTAGAGAAATCTACAAATCGATTTATTTGGACACCTTAGCCCTTTTTATATTAAAATGCGGAGCTAAATAAAGGATATTCTTCACCAGTTTCTTAGAGAGATAGATACTAGTTTTTCTCGTTTAACAAGATGCCAGTCTCGTTTCATTCGTTAACAGTACAACTAGTCAAGGTTTGGTTTGGGTAAGAAGGCTAGACGGTTATCACAGCTTATGCCGCTGGTTCATAAGGAGATGGATTAAATCATTAGTCTCCTTAGTAGCAAACTATATCGTATGATCAATCTCCGATATCTTTCCGATGTAAAGAGACCGGAAGTATATCGAAAGATATCTGAATGTAATCAAACGATGTGGCGTGTTACTAGATTTCAAATCGTTTTTTCTGACGACACAAACAATGAGGAATTGATGCATGAAAGAAGTAACGTCTCAGTGTATTTACATAGATTACAAGATGATTCTCACAGTGTTGGAATCTTTCGAAATCTGAAAAATTTCATGAAATGTAACTCCCAGTCCCGAGATTGAGCACAGAGAGCTTTGATCATGTTTCGAAACACTTTGTCCAAACAAATGCAAAAAACAAGGCAACACTTGCCATTCGTCTTTTAAAACATAACAATAATTATCGATTAATTGCAATGTCAAGTATCGAAATAACAGAACTGGTAAGTAGCAGTACTGTACTACTGTCCCATTATTGGAATTATAAGCAAAGACATTCACTCTTTATTCACTTATTATATGGAAGAAATAGTTTTTTTAGTGACACTACTTCATTAACAACCGAAAACAGTTTGATATTCCACATTTCCCTAATCAAAGTTCATATTTCATAAACACGTGCACTTTTTTCCAAGTTACGAAAGGGTTCTATATTAACCCCGCCTCTTATTTTATTACTATCCAATGTTTCAATGAATAGAAGTATATGTTTGTTCTTAATTTCACAAGCCACCAAAATGTAATGTTATCAGTAAGGTGTTTTAAAGCTACCTCTTTAAGACGACATTTTGTGCCAAGATATCCAAGAATCTTTAGGCTAAAGTGCTGCTTACGTCTTATTGCATACATCGTCGTCGTCACTAATATCATCCCATTGTTCGTCGTGGTCAGAAATTGCCCTTTCTAATCTTCTTATATTTTGCTGCCTTTCGAAGTTAAACTTGTCGTCTTCATTCTTATTGGTCCCACGAAAAGACAATTCGTTTGATTCAACTTTCATTGCTGTCTCAGTTCCATCAGCGTGTGATGGGAAGTCGGTCTGCCTCACGCAAACTCCATTTATGACCTGGCTTCCACCTGGTGATGACGCATCCAACATTTCATTAGTGTCATCATCATCTTCATCTTCGTCGAATTCACAAATGTCACTGTCAGGAGACAAATCGAGCCCAGGGTCCACCCACTGAGGTGCAGCTGCTTTTCGGCGATTGCTGCTACCACCACCAGATGTTGTGGCATTTGCGATTGGACGCTTTTCGTCGCGTAAGTCAACTGGGGAGTCCATCGCTGATCCAGCAGACGAAAAATTGAACCTAGAAGAAGACCCACGAAGAATAGCCTCGATGTCTTGAGCGGCGGTCCTTGACGCCATGTCCATGGACAAACTGCCTGTCGCCTGGAGATCGTGCCCAGTGAGCTTCTGGAACGTAGAGAAACTGAGGTCAAGAGAGCTTCTTGCAGTCCCACCACCTCGTGTAAATCCCAACGGAGATACTCTTGAGCTGAAGCTTGATGCTGATCCCTTATCTGCAGATGGCGTGAGATCTATAGCTGCAGCCACTGGAGGATGGGTCATCTGGGATGAGGAAGATGAAGAAGCCCTCGTCGGAACAGACTCGCTAGACTTTCTTCCTCCATCGTCATCTTTATCCTCTTTATTCTGGTACTGGTGGCTGGACACGCTGAGATCCAGAGTGCTGTCATCAAGCTTACTCAAAGCATGTGCCGATGACAACCCTGGCAACGGAGGACATTTCTCGATGCCGCCAAGTATCGCGTGCCTCTGTGCCTCTGAGGAGAAATAGGGAAGCAGCTGGTTCGCCGTTGGGGTGGCCGACTTGCACATTTCGGCCAATCTTTGCCCGAGCAGCAGCCTGAACCTAATAGGATCAAAGCTGCTGTTCTCGTTGGATGTCGGGGATGGCGGGTAAGGGGGTTCCTCCTGGTTCTGCTGCTTCAGCCTCATTCTGTGGTTGTGGAACCAGTTGGTGATGGTCCTCACCGAGAGGTCGAGCTCTGCAGACAGGAACTCCATCACCGCGGTGCTCGGGTAAGGATCCAGAGTGTAGGCGAGTTTCAGGGCTTCCTTCTGTTCCTCGGAGAACAGGATGCGGGGTTTCTTGGCGGAGGAGGGGTACAGGAACAAGGGGTCCATGGGGTACGGTTGCTGTGGGTCGCCGCAGGGGAGGTGGGGGGAAGGTCCGTCAGAGTCGATGGCGTTTCTTCGTCTTTTGTTGGCTGAAATGGAAGAAAAATGGATATTTAGAGATTGCATTTGAGTGCTTACATTTTGCTAAAATTTAACGTCGTAGTTCCTTATTTTTAATGGAAAACAAGGCTACTTCATTTATAAACACTGCAGTTGTATTTATATGACAACTTTGAGATTGTGCATAATTAAACATACTGGACAGTGGTCACTATTTAACTAAAAAAACTAAATTGTATAAAATGAAATTCGCGTTAAAATGTAATTCCCTTTTTTTAGTAACATTTTCAAATATACACTTGGTATCCACGTAAACTACTCTTAAATACTGTTAAAGCTACATTAAAGTTTTTAGGCTAGCTTTATTAATTTATAAGATTGAATATCTTCATTTTATTAGATGTTTGTCCGTTTTGTAATGCATTTTGCTGTGAAGAAGTAATAATTTACCAAGATCCCAAGTTCACGAAACAGAAAGAAAAGTCATATGTTATTTTATTGCGTAATGCGCAGGTGAGAATTTTTTTTTTATAAACGAGGTTCATCTTGTATTATGAAAATTTGTTACATTGATAGAAATATCCTTAAAATATCAACAACAAAATCAAAGAAGAGTCGCATTCCAAAACTACCATTCTTCAAAGTTTAAGTAAGATATAGGGTCGGAGCTAGGGTTGTCTGTTGGCTACATTTAACGATCGTAAATTCAATTGGACAAAGTCGCCATTGAATGGACTGGTCAATATATCTTAGAAATACTTTGGAGAATGCAAATGGTTTTGAAAACAGACCCTTCAAATATTTTTCCAAACAATTTGAATATTACTGCACATTCATGAAATTCATAAACGATTGTTCATTTAAAATGGGAAATGACAGCATGAATATGAAAAGCAATATTTACAGTGAGACCTGCTGATAAAACACATCAAGGAGTACTATTACTTTACTACAATGATTCAATTTCACCTGTACAAACGTTTGATTAAATTGATTATGATCTTTTTTAAACATTTCTGAATTAATAGTCAGATTGAGATGGAGTAAAAGGGACATAAAATAAAATTAATATGTATGAGTTAGAATTTTCTAAAACTTAGCGATTTTAGTTTATATTTCAAGTTTAATTTAATCCTTTTTTATGTCTATTCAACTTAGTAAAGTAAAAATAGACGATTGCTTAAGTTTAAAAAATACTATGCACAAATCGAAAGCTGAAAATTGTATCTAATTGCCCTATCTATCTGATGTATTCCTTTTAAATACATTCTGAAAAGTGTTTAAAATGTTTACGTTCTAACTCCTACTTGGTTGCTTAGTGAACAAAATCGAGAATTTTGAAGAGAGAGAATTTTGAAGATAAACATTCGTTGATTGGTAAACGGAATTCAATAATAGGTTATACTTATATGACGGAGTTACAAGGCGGAAAATTAACTTTTTGTAAACATTTCCCTGAAAAATTGCCTTGAGTTAAAACACCTACTGTTTTTACTACCCCAACTTTATGTGTGGTCAATTTAATTCGCTGAATGTTGGTTTAACTAAATTACACAGAGTCGTGACTATACCTTTGCAACCCGCGATCATTAAGGTCATCAGATTGGAGTGATAGCTATTGGCTTAGAGCTACACGAGGGCTTTTCTGCGACAGGCGTCATAATTTAGAACCATAGTCAAGTGACGACCCGACACCTGAATAGTCACCCAATGCAACATTTAGGAGTGACATCATATGTAACGTCGGGACTTTTGAGCATATTTACGTGCACTCACCTACCCGGGGTATTATTCGTTGGGCATTTTTTGGCTGCATGAGCCGTTTATAGGTCGGCAGTTATTTTGGCGATTCCCGGATCCGAACCTGGGACATTTCTCATGCAATGCGAACGCCTTTGCCGACTGGGCTCTAAGATGAACTCACCCTCTCTCCTCTCCGTCTTGATGGCCTGCAGTTTCTCCACGTTGCTGGCGTCGTTGAGCCACAGTTGCATGCGTATGAAAGGCTCGCGGCCCTTGATGCTCAGCATATGCCACGGTTTGGGCTTCGACAGCAGCTCGCTCACGGATCCTTGGGACAGACCGAGAACGGCCTCGCCGAACAGCTGTAAAAAGGTAGAAATCGAAGAGTCAGTGGAGGAATTTTTAAGGTACTTAGATGACCACTTGTTGATGAAACAATCTGTCAACAAGGTCGATAGGGGAGTTTTCATAAACAGTTTTATACAGTCTCTACATAAGGAAAGGGGACATAAATCCACTTCCCTATGTGGCTGGCTACACACACTTATTACACTCATTTTTACTGTATTTTATTCAAAACCTCAAATCGTTTTCAAATGTTCATATTTTCAGTTTTTTTTTAATCATTTTAAGAAACCAGTACCGACTTCCAATAATAATATTGTTAAAGTCTTATATCTAACAGAACGATAATATCTACGACTCTTAAGGGATTCGAGCCCGGAACCCAATGGGAGGAAGAGGATTAGCAAAGTCATTAATAATAGTTTTTTAAATTAAATGAGAAATTCAAGGCCCGATCCTGACTTTATTACAAGGGAAGCCTGCCTTGGAACTGGAGGCCATTTCGCAATATCGCCGACTAAAATATAACGAATTTTCAGATTTTCGACAACTAAAATTGAACTAGTATTTGTTGATCATCAAACTATCAGGAACTTAAATTCATCAAATTAAAAAACAAATTGCAAGAAGGCATAAAAATAAAATATTCATGTAGTAATGTCTGCCTATAAAAAAAGTTGCTTGGATCAGATTTGGGGTCCCTTTGAAAAAATTGCAAGAGTAATCCCGGTCTCCAACTTCCCATTCAATAGCCGAGCCGTGGTCAGCATACTATAAGAAAGATACCCTTACACATTTCGACCAAAACACCCACCTTCTGACCAATATTATGCACAGTGAGCGTCTCCTTGATCCTCGCAGTGATGACCTGGGTATCGAGATCAGTTGTGACAGCTGCCATCTCGTACACTGATGGCTGCACATAGGGCGCCAGGCACCTTCCCCCGCCCCTGCTACGGCCCTGCTTTCCAGAAGAGGGCAGGGCCGCACTGCCCGAGGGGCTGTGGGCAGTGAGGGGGGCGGAGGGGCTTTCGGGGGTCGAGGGGGGCGAGCTGGTGTGGGGGAGCTTGGGCTGCGGGGGCGGTTGGCGGTGGGTGGGGTAGGTGGGTTCGGCTGAGCTGACTGGGCTGAAGCGGGTGGAACCTGCAAGAATAGGGTTGCTTGTTAGTGCACTGTAAAAAATGTTTGTTTTGTTACAGAAAAAATGTCTGTTGGGCCAGAAAATACCGTATAATTTACAGAGATAACCTGTTTATATTTACACGAACAGTTTGAAATTTTAATGCAAAAGCTGTTTTTAAAAAGACTAATTGTAAAGAAAAAAACAAAATTCATTTTTTTGAAATCTGTTTGAATATTTTGTTGCAACATTATTTATTGAAAATTAAAAAAAATATTCGAACCAATTTCAAAAAGTAGGAATATGGGCCTGTAAGTCGTCTATATTTAGCATATAAAAAACCGTTTACAAAATTATTCAATGAAGCCGGAGTAATTTGGATTCGAAAATTATATTTCTTCTTTGGATTATAATACAGAGAGAAGACTACGATTTGGAGACTGCTCCCATGTGTCCCTATCATTATGGTAGGCTTGCCAAGAGTAGGTAGTTGCAATACGGAAAGCGCCCGAAAAATTCACTGGTGCCGAGTATTATCTTCCAATTCGACATGGTTTGGCGTCGGCCCCGTAGTCTGCTTGTACGGGCGTTTGGGTGCATATTTGAAGCAATAGGATTAAATATAAGCATTTCAACTCACCCGGCGGCATGGGCACACCCCCATACCCGCCCATCCTCATGAGCCTCTCCGGGGCGATCTTGTACTGCGAGGCCACCAGCTTGTGGACGGCGTTCTCGTCCTCCAGGAACATCTTCATCCGGATGAAGGGTTCTCGGCCCTTCTGCGTGAGCATGTGCCACGGTTTGGGCCGGGCCAGCAGGTCAGAGACTGAGCCTTGCGACAGCCCCAGGACACTCTCGCCGAACAGGCGTTGGCTGATAGAGTACTGGGACAACTGCTCCTTCACCTGGTGGAACACACCAGAGTATTATTAAAGGAATGTAATGAGGAAGTTCTGCATTTGTAATTTTTTTAAAATCAAATCAGAATGTTGATTAACTCCTAAATCCAAAATATTTCTTCATTGTACACAATATTTACTTAAATACAGGTAGGAGGTAGGTAGGTATATTTTTCGGTTTGTGTGCTTGATCAGAGACCCGCTAATAAAAGCCCGCTTCGTCAAGTAAGACAGACACAGACATAATTTTTACTGACACACAGAGAGAAAGAACTTTAATTACAGTGACTCAAAGTCAGCTATCTCAAGAGCCCACGAAAAACAATGAACAGCTGATGATATAGCACGCGCCCAAGATGTTCAGCGGCCTTGTGCTTTTTATCTGCTCTCTACGAGTTTACAGTGGTTTAAGAGGTTTTAAAAATTCCTTAATTTACTATTTATAGAAATACACGAATCGAAGAATATACAGATACATCGACACATTTAAAAACCTCTTTTCCACCTACCAACACTTTTTTCGGAACGCAAATGTCATATCCATCGGTACTCACTCTCTTGACAATGTCCTCCGTGTTGAGGTTGTTGTAATGGTCAAACTGCTGCTGGGTTATGGGAGGCAAGACGGCCTTCATGGGCCTATGGGGAAGCGAGTTGAAGCTTGGGGCTGCAGCCTGGTTCAGCAAGGAATTGGTGATGGACTGCATTCGCTGAAGGGGCGAGGATTCCTCAGAGTTGGCACTGGAAGACGTTTGCTGGGTTTCTGGAGGTAAAGGGATGAGAGGCGAGGCTCCTGAGGTGTAAGGGGACAACACCTTCATGGCGTCTGGCGAGAAGAATCCAGAGTGCTGGAAAGTAATGTTTGAGTTAAGGTTTTGTTTGTGTAAAGTCGATTGATGATTGAAAATTTAAAATGTAACTTGTGGTATATATTAAAATAATTATTTTACTTTCTTTAAAGGGTTAGTTGTGATAGATTGGAAGTAGTAATAAGCGAACTTATTCAAAATGGATGTGAATGGAATAACATATAAATTAAGGTATATTAGTAAAAATATATTTTGTGCTATTTTTTCAAATGGGACATTCGAATAGTAACCTTTTTCACTTACACACGGGTTTTACTTCTAAACTCAACTCAAAACAAGATATGAATTACTAGTTAGATTGCATAAATAATTCATACAATAATTTTGTTAAATCTCACCATATTGAAAACTTATTGAAGGCTATGACATAATTAAGCATTTTAACGATATAATTAGATTGAATTTTACTTAATATAACTGTGCAATCATCAATATCTATAGTTGAGTTTAGTCCATTTATGATGAATTTGTAAATTCCATTAACCACTTTCATTTCCAAATATAAAAACTATAATTTAAGGAGTTTTTTTTTGAAAGTTCGTTTTAAGTGTAAGAATTTGTCATACATAACTTTTTTCAAGCTATGATCTTCACTGGACTTATATTTTCTTTATTTAGATAAACTTTTGCATAAATCTCATTTTCGAGTTGTAAATTTTCTTAATGAGTTAAGATCACTAGGACCTATGGAAAACCAATCTAAGTTCTCATACCTCATGCGTATTCTGTTGCTGTGGGTGAGGCATGCAACAGGCAGGTGGCTGGTCCCTGCAGTAAGGCATTCCACAATCCGGCCTCCTGTGCAGAGGACAGGGATGGCAAGAACTATCAGGATGGTGCGAGCTCTGGGCTGCTAAGAGGGTAAGTTCTCGGTGGTAGATGGCCAAGGCTTGTCGAATTTCGTCTTGAGCTTGCTTGGCTTGTTCTTCTGGTTGGCCTTCTTTCATACGCTTGCCTGTGGATTATAGCGTTATGTTAGCAGTCGGATCTTTTGTTGTTTGTGTGACTCTTGGAATGAGATACGTGATCATTGTGTTTGTATTAGGTCACCAGTAAATGAGTGGGATTTAAGCTATATTCTTGTTAAGTTTAGTTTGAATTATCGTCGCACTAGAGCTACACGAGGGCTATTGGCGACGGGCGTCATATTTTAGAACCACAATCAAGTGACGAGCCGACACTTGATATTCTTATTAAGAGACAGCGAGAGTTACTAACCGCAATCATTGAGTAACAGAGTGTACTTAAGTTAATTGTATTTTTCACTAAGGGTTTATTGAAAATCTTGGGTAGTTCAATGATAGCCTACAATCTTTATGTGGTTCTTTCAATAAAAACGTGTCACCGTAGAAACAATTTAAATAATTCTGGTTAAAGACCACTATTCAAACTTTTCTTTCGTGTCTTTTATGAGATAATAGTTGCTGTTATCAGCTAAGAGCTAAAGTGCATTTAAATCAAAAAGAAGAGATTATTTCACACCACTTACTGAATTTTCAGTTTTTTTCTGTATACATATTGAGTTAACCTTAAAATATCTTAAAATTATAAAAGTGGTCCTTATATCTGTGTCGAAAACAAGATACTGAGGCTCTCACTTTAGAATCACTTGGATTCATTTTAACAAGACTAGATGATGGCTACAGATAGATTCAGTCGAACTATTTCTACCCCTTCAACAATAAAGAAAAAAACCGAAATCCAAGAAAACTTCTTCTACGCTTACCAATAAGTTTCAGCAATTCTTCCTGATAAATATGTGCCAGCATTACAGGAGGAAATTCCGGACCATAGTGACAAAACGGACCTTTAGATCCATTTAAGAAGTCTGGATGCATTGGATGATGCCCTGCCATGGGGTGCATAGGGTGCCTCATGTCTTTATGAGGTGTATGAGTTAGAGGCGCCATGCTCACTTCAGGGTTGTTGTTGGTATTGTTGTTGTTGTCTTCTGTACTGGTTGGTGGAGGTCCTGCCTCAGGGTTAGATTGGGTAGTTCGGTCTTCTAGTTCGGATTTGGAGGAGCCCTCGCGTCCTGGAAGATAAGTATATACTTTCTTAACAAAATTATTTAACTTTAACTCCTAAACATAATATTCTTGAGTTATAATGTTTTCTTGCGTGGACAGAGAAACTGGAATACTAACAAAAAAACAGTGTTAGTTTTAAATTGCAATAAATTATTTCGCAAAACATTCCTAGCAATACATTCCACGCATTGATAACAAGACTACTGATGAAAGTATACAGTTTAACGTTTATTCACTGTAAAAATTATGTACAATTACAGCAACATATGCGATTAATTTTTAAATCCTAAGTATAATGTTTGTTTCACAGCAAATTGATTTATTTTATCTTGCTAACAAGACTACTGATGAAAGTATACAGTTTTACGTTTATTCACTGTAAAAAATTCTGTAAAATTACAGCACACTATGCGATTAATTTTTACATCATACAGTAGTAATGCTTGTTTCACAGCAAATTGATTTTTTTCAAGGCTCACTGAATCACATAAAAACGTATTCAAACAGTGTTTAAACAGATATATTGGGCGCATCCAATCACTGTCAGTGAAGCAAACATTTTCGCCAGTACTACATAATAAATTTTATATAATAAGTAAATTCACAGCACAGCGTGGCAGTACATGAACCATCACACTGTGGTGGTAAAATAGAGGGTATTTTTTTATAGTGTAATGGTCAGAGGCCTAACAAAGACATGTACGCGCTTTATACAGAGTGGCGCAAATAAAAGTGGTCCGGCCATACAGGTAGAAATTAGATCGCAATGCTGTCACGTCAAAAATGAATGCAAAAACAGGTTTGCTAAGTGAAGCTATTGATCGCTTCAATATTCAGCCCAATCTAACGCTTGGTGAATTATTTGTCGGTAACTATGCAATCTTCACCTGAGAACTTATCTGATCAACTCACACATACACTACACAGCCCGCACTAAGATCTGAACTAGTCAATAGTTTAAGCGGTAGCTCTAATTTATTTACCAACTAAACTAACCAATGAAAAAACAGATTTGCCAAGCGAAGCTATTGAACGCTTTAATAATTTAGGAATTCGACTTGGAGGGAGGGCGGCTTCAATAGTTTTCTCGCGAAGGATCTTCCTGCATTCGTAGCTCCATGCCGGAGACACTTTTATTTGTGCCACCCTGTACACGGTCAAGTATAGTATTGATGCTAGTCTACCTTTCTTTGGTAGAAGGGACTTGAGCAACATGACGCAATGCTGATCGCAGGCCCAGGCGTGCATCTTGCGATAGGAGTCCCTCCCTTTCTCGGTAAGTTTGTCCCACGGCTTTGGCTTCGACAGCAGTTCCGACACTGTGCCTGCAAAGAAAACACAGTATGTATTCACTAATAAATCCTCTTACCATAAGGCCCTGAATGTTGGGTTTTAGATATAGAAGTATCACCAAGGAAAAAACACTTTTACAGATTTTAATCTGCGTAATTTTTTAAACTCACTACAAGAGAATTACCACAAAGTCCTGAGTGTTGGTTTCTAAGCATAGAGGTATTATTAAGTAAAAATACTTTTACAGATTGCAATAAGCGTAAAATTTAATTTTATCTCAAGACCACCCTTTAATAACAACACCTGAATACTGGTTTTTAGATATAAAAGTATCATAAAGGAGAAAACACTTTTATAGAGTTCAATATACGTCGGAAATAAATTCTCTTATATACAATTACAACAAAGCCCTCAATGTTGGTTTCTATTTACAGAAGTATTATCAAGGTAAAAACACTTTTACAGATTTCAATATGCGTAAAATTTCAATTCACCTGAATATAATTACCGATAACTCCTAAATGTTGGTTTTTACATTGGAGGTCACGTGATCTGCCAATCTAATACTTTAACTATGATATCTATGGTAATTAGCTTTAATATTATTGATCTATTGAGTGGTAATTGAAAGTGGTGTAGTGTTACACATCCCTAGTTCTTTTAACTGGTATTTTTATTACAATCACACACTCGAACTATAGTATGTAAGATTACAACGAAAGCCTGCTTCCCACACCCTCACGTTTGGTTTACCAGGATACGGCGTGAAGGCAGCTCTTTCCGTATTTTCCCCATCCTCTTTGGGTTTGGAGAAAAGTTGCGATTGACCTCACAACAGAGAACAAGGTAGGTTTAGAGCAGGAACGCTTGCATCGTGGTTTCTTGGAAAACCACACGAGGTGGTGGGGGAAGCAGAGCTTGCGTTCTAATAGTATTATAGTACTAGTATAAAAAAAAGTCCTTGTAAAGTAACCTTATTTTGGTGAGAGAAGAAATAAAAACAACTGTTGCTATATCTAGTAGAAAGTAAGAAAATTTCAGTCGATGACTGATTTAAATGGTTAACAGCCACAGAAGTATTTATATGCTTCAATCAGTCCATGTATTGTGAACTCAAATATTGCTTATGTATAACAAAAAATCTTAAAGTTTGCTACTTTCTACTTCAATAATATTTTTTATGCGATCTTCTCTGATAGAAAACTGTCACAATCTTAGCTACAAGTACATTGTTTTTTCGCGCCTCTATGGTTTGAAGCATATTTTAATATCTAAAGTATGTAACATAAGAGCCCCCAGTGAAAAGGTAGTGGCAATTAATGCCACCGTGTTGAAAGGTTTGGTGCATATTAAATCCGTCACAATATAATTATTTGACTTATAGTACTATTATAGTACTTTGACTTATAGTACTATCTACGTTATAGTCGGTCTATTTACTATGCGATCCTCGAAAAGACTTTCTTCCTCCATCCCTTCTCTTGGTTTTCTAGGAAACGGGGGGAGCATCGCTTTTCTAAACCTAAAGCGTTTGAGGTTCTGTTGTGGAGGTTAACAATCCGAACAGTTCAAACCCAAGTAGCGTGGGGGAAAAAATACGCTCACGCCGTTTCGAAGAAAACCACATCGGGGATGGGGGAGGAAAATGCTTTCGAAGCTCGCATAGTAAATAAAACTACTATAGTATTATAGTACGTAGTAAAACCTTACATTACATCACACGTCCTTACCCTGCGACAGTCCCAAGACGAGCTTAGCGAACAGCCTCTGCCCGATATTGTTGACGGACAGCAGTTCCCGCACGCATCTTGAAATGGCGAGCGTATTGAGCGGCTCGCCACAGAATCGCTCCACATTGGCTCGGAGACATCGGTGGAGCTGCTCGGTCGATGCCGAGTCTAAGATGGGATCGTCCGGCAGGCTCCTTGGAGCTGAGTCGCCGCGGTCTGCGCTCTCGTCTTCTTCTGTTGGGGAATTAGATTGCAGGTTAGAGTTTTCGAGGACGTGAAAGGAAATGCGTACCGTATGTGTCAAAGTAGCACATATGAAGAGCTTAGTGGAAGAACGTGCTAAGTGACAAACAAGTGAAAACGAGAAAAAGAACTTCAAAGTTTTTCGTTTGTACTCAGGACTGTTGAAAACGGAACTTGTAAAGCGTAAAAAATATACTATATTTTAATTTTATGAAAAAAGAGATACTTGTTATCGTTAAAGAAGTGGTAATATGTTCATGGACACAAAAATCTAATTTTTTTCAAAAATGTGACTTAGCACGTTCTTCCACTAAGCTCTTCATATGACAAATGGTGGGCTGAGAATACAAAAGAACTAATTCCATAAAAAGCTTCAGAGGATTAAAATGACAGCTTTATAACAAAATTGCACTTTTTTAAAAAAAAATTGTAAATAAAATTTTAATAGTTCTGAACTAGGACTTTTTTCATCATTGCACTGAAATTATACATAGATAGTGCATGCAATCGCAATGCTAACTCGAACATGATGAAAAGTAGACTTGGTTCACTTGTATTCTAAACCCTCCATACAAGACTTTTGAGTAGAAATTACTAAAATATTTAAAAAGTGAAGATCTAGTGTTTGTAAAAAATCTTGGCTTATAAAGCTGTTGTGAAACAATTATCAGATCCACACTTTTTTCAATCGGTGCTCCGATTGGTGTCTGTTCTTACGTGACATTTATTTACCAATCAAGGCTTGGGAAATTTTTTTAATTCCGGATTTCCTTTGCCACTCAAGGTCTGAAACATACCCATCAATATGCCCCTCACCAAATATTAAAAGATAATTCTTCTTAAAAAACATACTTTCAGGTTAATATTTTATTTGTTTGAAAAATATGTTCAGATACCGAATATAGGATTTTGTTTGGAGTGAAGAAGTTATATATACCTGAGGGCGGCGTCATTCTGGCTCCGTTCGTGTCCATCAGGGGCGTCTCTGTTGTTCTCTGTTTCTCGTTGTTGTTGCTCGTGGGGGATTGGGGCGCCTGCTCGGTGCCGCCCCACGATTGCCACCCGCCCATGTCCAGAGCCTTCAACAATCTGAAATTGGGGGCACATCTGAAAGGTTAATTGCCAGTTCAGGACTGCTATTTGAATTGATACAGAAAACAACATGGATTAAAGGATTTTTTTATAAAACAATTTGATATTATGAGTAATGGAAAAAGGATTGGTATCTAATTGGGATTTTCCCTTAACAGTTCTTCATAAAAGTTGAAGTTATACACAAGAACTGTGCAAGGAACTTGTCTTATAAGTTCCATTAGGTCTAGTCATTCTGGAATTTTCATTTAAAATCATTAAAAAATTTCAATTAAAACTAAAATACTAAAACTTAAATTAAAAACTAATTATACTAAAACAAATTATAACTCGATGTTTAATACTCAACAAAAAAACTAACCCAATAACTTACACGAGTTATTTGCTATTCAATTTCAAAGTATATAATTTTTTTTTAGCCACTCTGTAATTTATCTATCTATTTATCTGAAAAATTATTAAAACTTTAAATTATGCGTGAATAGATAAATACCTGAGTTCTCTCTTTAAATCTGTATAGTCTTGCTGACGTAATAACTTCTCTGCCAAATCTTTAATAACTCTGTCCTTTTCAGTAACCATATCTGTTAGCTGAGAAATCTAATGGAGAAAACATTGATTTATTTAACTATTTTTCTTCGTAATTTATAGTTCTGAATATAAATTCAAAATATTGGACAGTTAAGATATTTCTTAATTAGTATAATTTATTAACTTACTTTTGACGTGCTTATTTCTTTTAAATTGTTGATACTAGACTGTAATCTTTGCATTTCATCCACGAGATGAGACACCTGAAGTCAAAGATTAATTTTCAGTTTTTGTTTAGTGTTAAAGTACATATTAGATTTATAATGTAAACCTAACATATAAAAGATAAAATAAATGTTTCAGGGTATTTCTATTTCTTTAAACAAGTAATTTGTATAACTTTTGTGCATTTTATTATACAAAAGAACAAATTAATATCAGTAGCATACCAGTAGATCACTAAAATGACACGTGAATTAGCATATTTATTTTTATCTATTCACTTTTGTTTCTCAGAAGAAACACAAACAAAACGAAAAATATTCACGAAATTATAAAAATGCAGCCATATTTTACGTATAATCTTTTTGTCTTCCAAACTCAAAAATAAAATAACGAACAAGCATAAACAAGAATTTCTATAAAGTTATTAATAATAAAAAATTAAAAATCAAAATATTTCATAAAGAAAAAGTAACAACAAAAGTTAACTCTACTTAAAAAAACATATATAAAAACACATCATTCAACATTCCTTATCTATTCAACTTCCAAACAACAAAAACTTTTAAAGAAAAAATAACATCAAAAGTAAACTCTACTTAAAAAAATACATAAAAACACATCATTCAACAATCCCTTATCTACATAACTTCAGACAAACAAAAACTTTACATTTTCCACAAGAGATGGCAGCACCTACCTCCCTATTCTTCGTCGCCAGCTCCATGTGTAGATTGATGGAGCCTATGAGAGCATCCGGCGATTGCGTCATTCGCTCCTCCTCTCGACGTCCTTTCATCTGATCTTCATCTTCACAATCGTCCTCCAGACACTCCTCTCCTAGTGCTGCCCTCTGTCGGAAGACATGAAAGTGATATGTGCATGTCACTTTGATTTGGAGTTCACGTAAAAGAAACGTGGGAAAATCATGAATAGATAGAGGCTGTTGTAGAGTTGTTTTGTATTGATATTTTTTTTATGTGTAATTGATTATATGTTTAATAGATTGCAAATTTTTCTAGATTTATTTGAGGTAATATTTATTTTTTTTTTTTTTTTTGGGGGGGGGGGGGGCAGAAAAACAGTTGATACCATTTGATGAGAATGTAACTTGTAGTATATTTGGGAATGTAATGATAACTTAACCAAGCGGATACATGAGTGCTTTAAGATTAAAAATAAATTTTCGTTTTTTAAACATTTATAAAATAAGTTTCGTTAGAAAATGAACCATTTAGTGTTCTATCCCGACAGATGTTAGGAATAAAATTTCAGCCTGTAATTTCTGTACGGTAACTTAATCCAACTTATAAACACAAATATCTAGATAGAGCGTTCATCAGGAGTTACTTTATTATGTTATTAAATGCGTTTTAGCGAACGTGAAATGCTATAAAGTTCTATGTAGGGTAACCAGACGTATTTCGCAGTACAGTTTAGTTAATTATTCGTAATTATACCTAGCAATGAAAATTGTGTAAATTATCTCCGATTTATTTGTTGATAGTTTTTCAGACATAACAACACAAATAAAATATTATCTATGAAAATTTAATGATAATAATTCAATAGTTTAAAAGTTTATCACTGAAACAAATCTGGTCAGGCTATTTCTATGTTTTTTACAACCAATTCTGAGGAGTAATGAGATTTTGTTTAGATAATATAAAAGGAGAAGTGGAAGTATTTAGTCCCATTATTCCATTATTCAAATGATTTCAGCCTAACAAATTCCATTGTTATATGATTGCACTTATCTAACCAGTAGTTTTCATTTTACAACCATTTTAATCTCTAATTATAACTTTTTTGTAGTTACTATAATATAACGCATAATTATAAAAATAATAATTAATATAATAATAATTAAACGTATAATTATTAACCAATCTATTAACATAGATAATACGAAAGAACAATCAACATATCCTATTACAACGAGCCTTACACGAAGGAATCGAGGACTCTCATTATGACCAGTATTTCTCATTTTACAACCATTTTTAATCTCCAATTATAGCTGTAGCTTTTATGTAGTTACTATAATAGAACCAGAGATAACGGTTATTAAACGTATAATTATTAACCAACTTATTAACATAGATGATACGAAAGAACAATCAACATATCTTATTATAACGAACCTTACACGAAGGAATAGAGGACTATCATTCTGACCAGTAGTTCTAATTTTACAGCCATTTTTAATATCTAATTATAGCTAATGCTTTTATGTAGTTACTATAATAGAACAAGAGATAGCGGTAATTAAACGTATAATAATTAAACGAAAGAACAATCAACGTATCCTATTACAACGAACCCTACACGAATGAATCGAGGACTACTAACACTAGAAGTTAAATTACCCATTCACTTACACACCCAAACAACTTTTAACGGGCTTTGATATTCAAAAATATTCCACGATGAATACACAATGAACCCTGCAATCTCTGGAAAGAGTGCCAGGGCCAGAGATGCTGCCACCAGGAAGGGATAAATATTTTCGGAATGAGCCATCGGGGATCAATTGGGGTGCGATTTTGCTAATCGGGGGCAGTGCAAGATGCTTCGAGATTAATGCAAATTAACAAGCCCGCTTCATTATCGTTAATGGAGCCGAACTTTTAAAAGAGATAGGCATCCTACCTCCCGGTTGGGAAGTTTTCGCTGGCATCGAAGAAAGTTACGATCGGGCTTGGTGGTGCGCATCGGAAAGATTCAACAATTGACATGGGGTGCAGTGCTCTTGAAAGGGTCCCAAAGGGCCATGGTGTTGCATCATAAAGGGAATCACACAAAACTTCATTTTGAATAATTGCTGATAATTCTGAACGAAAAGCATATTCATGCAAGCAAAGAACCTAGTTTTATAAATCATTTTGAGTTAAATGTGTCATATAAGCAAAGAACATGCTATGAGGAAAAAAATTCTCCCGGAGCAGTGATGTTATTGCAATGACTAATTTAAAAATAATCTGTAATCCAAAGAAAAAAGTCGTCCAAAACAAATAAATAGAACGTAATTTACAATCGGGCTAGGTAGTGCGCATCGGAAAGATTCAACAATTGACGTGGGTGCTTGTGCTGCTCAAAGGTTCCCAAAAAAGTATGCATAGCCATGGTGTTGAACATCAGAAAGTGAATCATACAAAACTTGAAAAATTGCTGATAATTCTGAATGAGAGGCATATTCGTGCAAGCTAGTTTTATAAGCATTTTGAGGAAAATGCGTCCTACAAGCAAAGAACCTAGTTTTAATGAGATAAAAAACTTCCAAAAGCAGTGATAATACTACAATAAATATATTTAAAATATTTGTAATCCGAAGAATTAAGTCGGCTAATATAAACCCTAAGCAGTAGTCCAGCGAAAGTTACGAATGTTCTTGGCAGTGCGCATCGGAAGGTTAAAAAATTGAAATGGGAGCTGTGCTGTTGAAGGTCCCAAAAGGATATACATGGCCCAGGCATGAAAGTTCTAATTGGAATCACACAAAACTTGATAATTCTGAATGAAAGGCATATCATGCAAGCAGAGAACCTAGTTTGATATTCATTTTGAGGGAAATTTGTCAAACAAGCAAGAACAAAGTTTTAATGAGGTAAAACACTCCAAAGAACACAAAGTCCTAACGCTGCGTACGATGTCACCCTTAACGGCTGCGTTGGGTGCCCTCTCAGGTGTCGGCTCGTCACTTGACTGTGGTTCTAAAATACGACGCCCGTCGCCAATAGCCCTCGTGTAGCTCTAGTGCGACGATAATTCAAACTAAACTAAATCTGATGAAGCAAGATCTCCATCCGGCAAAACATGTCATTTTTTACACCAGAAATATATAGAAATTTGTGCTAAAACTACTTTTATGTAATGCATTTATAAAGTTTTATTGAATTGGAAAAAATATATATACAAAACAAATATATCCCAGAACCGCATCCCAGGCGATGTTGCTACAAAGGGCCAACCCAACCGAAAATATAAATCAATTAATCCAAAAATAGACAAAAAAAAAATCCCCCTTTGAAAAGAAGGCTTCAAAATTTCCTATATCTATGTAAATTAACCCTCACTTAGGGGAAGTTAGTGCATAATATTGATATAAAACGTTCCCGTTCTAGAAACACTATCGGAAACATTGAAGGCCCATATAGACTTGAGGGATAAAAAAAACGCATAGAAATACTTTCTTAAAGGGAATATATTTATTGCTTAGTTTTTTGGTGTATATAGATGTTATAATGCAAATTCTACTGTTTTGTACCGTAAACGCGTGTTTTCGATTTGTATTGGTAATACACTATTTATGGAAATTTGAATTTCTAAATCTTATGGTGTTCTATTGGAGTTTTTGTGGATGGAGATGTTATTGAATCTAAATAACTTTGTGTGGAATTTTTCGCGTGGTTATTTTGTTTTATAAGTTTCGGAATATTGAGAGTTTGGCTGTTTTCTATAGAAAGAAGTTTGGATGGATTTTTCGATTTTTATGATGTGGTTTTGTGTGTATTTTTTCTTTATATATTTTGTTTGAAATCGTATATTAAACGCATACGTAGCCTAGAATATGTCTAAATATAAACGGTCTACTCTAGCTATAAAAAGGAGCAATTGTAATACTATCGTAAATATTCTTTTCCTTAAAAAAAATCCACATTATAAAATAAAGAGAATAGCTGCTAGACGATTTAAAAGTTTGTTTAATGTAGTTTTTTTTAAATATTAAACGTTATTAATAAATTTTTTTAAACATTTTATTAATAAAATAAAATTATTAGAAAAAAGACGCATTTTATTCTAAAAACTGATTATTAGGGCGAATTCTTATTATTCACGATGTAATTTTAAGAAAATGTCCGGACAAAAACTGCGATCGCTTTTATGTCGAGCTATAAAGTATGTGTTTTTGGTACATAAAGTAATTTTTTCTAAAAACAAAATTTTTAATTGTTTACTTTAGTTAAATTTTTTTGAATAAACCTCATAAACTGCCGCACTCGAAAATTCTCCAGTTTAGCCAATTAACAAATGCGGAAATGCTTATCTTGAATCAAAATCCGGATCAAACCCTGACCACAACACTTTGAGATCTAAATATTAACCAAAACAGCCACATCCCTTTCTACCAGAGCATTCTACTAGACGTTCCCACGAGAAAAAACGCATGCCGTTAACCCTTTCACTAAAAATCTCAACCAAAACAAAGCATTAAGTGACAAAAACAACAACAAAACCCCTTCTGGCACTTGAAGAAGAGACCGAAACTCAAACAAAACCTCGATGTTTATACTAGAATCATTGCATGGAAAAAAGAGGTCAAGTTTATTGGACAATTTCCTTCTACAATCCTTCCTTCCATAATTTTAATGAAATAAGAAGCTTGAGAGGAAAATTTCCATTGGAATTTACTTTTATTTACGTTTAGAGGTTCACTTCATAGAGAAAACTTTATAATGGATCGGCCAGAAGATCTTTGGTGTACTCTCCGTAGAGTTAAGATGATGGAGATGCTGTCGGTGAAAATCCAATTTTAAAAACCGGTTTGCCAAGTGAAGCCATCGATCGCTTTGTAATAAGCCCAAACAAACGCTATCGGCGGGGGCCGTAGGGAGCTTAGTGGTCAGCGTCTCGGTCTCGAGATCGGAAGGTCCCGCGATCGAGTCCCGGTACCACTGAAGACCTACCGAGTATACAGAGGTCTGCTCGTTAAATCTGTTGGGTCCGAAAGTCCTACCACGGGTACAGGTCTCTGGAGACTATTTTCTTCCCCTTCAGGGACATGTCTAAAATGTGGATCTGGCGATAGATGGCAGCATCTGTCTTGTATGTGTGTATATGTCGTGTCCGTCCTTCTTGACGAAGGTTTATAAGCGGGTCTTTGTGACCAAGCACACAAGCCTGAAAATATATGTCTACCAACCAACCAATGCTATCCCCGAACTAACTTTGGCGCGATTCTAAAGTGGAGTAATAGACTTACAAGACATCGACTTGGTGATTTTTGACTCTCTAATAAAATCTATAATTAAAACTCAATTTTTCCTGCCTGTGTGAAGGGAATCACTACCATCTATTGTATATATATAAATTCAGATCTCGTACTACAACCTATATTTGTTCAGTCATTTATTTTGGTTTTTAATCGACGCCTTTTCAAGAATAAAACAAGAAGTTCATAAAGAACTAAAATAGCCTACTTTCCTGTTACTTAAATACTTACTGAAGTTCTAATCGGGAAAAAACTAGGTTCCTAACAGTAAATATCATCAACAACCGTTTCTACACTAGATTTATACACATTAGAAAAAAAAAATCGAAACACAGCATCCAGCTATAATTTAAACTTCTAAAAGCCAAAATCAACTATTTTCCTTAATATTCTTTCGCAAATTAAGTTAATATTATTTATCGTCTGCTCGATTTATTTGTAGTTCGAAGAATAATTAAATATTTATTAATAACAAAAGTAATGAAACTACTCCGAACTGCATTAAAAATAAGAAATGTAAATTAAAACTAAGCATAATTGCATGCAAAAGTATGCCTTGCCGCTTTCTTGGTAGATAATTAATGAATAATCAAAGTATCAAATTGTGCTACATTTTATGACGTCATTCCAAACTGATTCATGAAAATATTATTTTGCTTCAAATATGTTTAAATAAATAAAGTTTCTCATGCCATTGTTGATTTGGCAACAGTGATTTAAATGACTCAAAATTGAATTTCAATGCTAATTCAATGGGAAATTCGCCGAAAGATAGTAGATTTATGTCCGTCCGGACGTACAGACAGACGGACAAAAAGTATGAAAGTTGGGTATCTGAGGTCATAGCTTTCTAACAAAAAAAGAATTTTTAAGATCCGATGGATAGAACCGATTTTGGAAGGGGGGTACGGACGGACAGACGGACATCGACCGCATGTCAATACCTACTTTTTCATTTTTTTAATTCTTTCGAATTAAAAAAAAGAAAAGTAGGCTAATGACGCGTTTCACATTGAACTAACGTTGAGTGGAGTTTGTATAGGCTTTCTACATCAACTTGGAAGTTTCTGAATCTCTAATATAACCATCTTTTGTAAATTAAGATCTCGTGCTACTACTGCGTAAACACTCACTTTTAGCTTCCACACTACGTTTATAACGAAAAAAGTGGAAGGTTTTATAATCGTTCAGTCCGTCTGTCCGTCTGTCTGTCACCCACTTTCACAGAAAGAACCACAAGTCCCACAAACAAGTGGGATACGTCATTTTAAAGCAAAAAATCAGATTAGGCTACATTCCAAATTTCATTAAAAAATTTAAATTAGAAGTTTATTTAAAATTTAAATAACTAAATTTTTTTATCTACATTGAAATAACATGCAAATTCTATTTTTATTCATATTTTCACTGTTGTCATCCACAAGTCCCACAGACAAGTGGGATACGTCATTTTGAAGCAAAAAATCAGATTCGGCTACATGCCAAATTTCATTAAAAAATTTAAACTAGAAGCTTATTTAAAATTTAAATAACTAAAAATTTAATCTACATTGAAATAACATGCAAATTCCATTTTTATTCAATATTTTCACTGTTGCCATTTCGTTAAACGTACAAGAAACTTTTGTTAAAATAAAAATACACTTTTGAAAAAATATTTATTTATGTGATATAATTCGGTTTGAATTGTTGTATTATCACAATAAAGTTCTTTTAATGGTTCTATATATATGTATGTAGAAGGATGCATAGAGAATTCTAACTTGGCATAAAAAAATATGCTAAGTTTCGCTTTTATTTTTAAAGCATCAATTGTACAAATTATAAATTTTTTGAACTGTAAATTAATTTAACAAACTATAAATAAGTGAATTTTCGAAAGAAATGTAAATGGGAAATTGTGGCGACAAAAATATTTATTAAAAAAGTTTACATCATTATTCTTCGAACTTCAAACAAATTTAGCAAACGATAAAGTCTAATTATTAAATCTGAGATAGAAGATTAATGAAAATAGTTAATTTTGGCGTTTAAAACTTTGAATTACAAATAGCTAAATTCCCTGTTTTTATTAGAATTAAATCACATTTGCCATTCGCAATAATCGATCGAGAAACTTTAATTCTTTTAGACAATAAATTAAAATAAATTTATTTTTTGCGACATCGATCAGTTTGAAATGACGTCAAATATATTTCACTACGGAATCCTTGTATGTTGATATGAAATGTTTTCATTCTATTTAAAAGCGAGGAATATGACATATTTATTCTTTAAAATATAAATTAATTTTTGCAAACGATAAGTAATAATTATTGAATTTTCGAAATAAAATAAATGAAACTAGCCAAATTTAGCTTGTAAATGTTAATATAGAATTAATGTTGTGTTTGGCGCGTTTTTTCCTGTTAAACACAAATATGTGGAAGCGAGTTAAGTGACAGATTCTGTTACAAACCTACTTGTTTTTTTTTAATTTTTAATCAACGCGTTTTCAAGAATAAAATGATGCGTTTCACATTGAACTAACGTTGAGTGGAGTTTGTATGGGATTACCATATTGACTTGGCGATTTCTGACGATCTAATAAAATATATAATTACAAACCAGTTTTCTTGCCTGTGAAGGCAATTAATACCATATTCTGTAAATTCAGATCTCGTGCTACAGCCTACAACTGCGCAAACAGTCATTTTTTTAGCTTCCACACTACGTTTATAACGTAAAAATTGGAAGGTTTTATAATCGTTCAGTCCGTCTGTCCGTCACCCACTTTCACAGAAAGAACCACAAGTCCCACAGACAAGTGGAATACGTCATTTTGAAGCAAAAAATCAGATTAGGCTACATTCTAAATTTCATTAAAAAATTTAAATTAGAAGTTCATTTAAAATTTAAATAACTAAAAATTTAATCTACATTGAAATAACATGCAAATTCCATTTTTATTCAATATTTTCACTGTTGCCATTTCGTTAAACGTACGAGAAACTTTATTTAAAATAAAAATAAACACTTTTGAAAGAATATTTATTTATGTGATATAATTCAGTTTTGATTGTTGTAATGTCACAATAGAGTTCTTTTGATGGTTTATTATATATGTATGAAGAAAGATGCATAGAGAATTCTAACTTGGCATAAAAAATAGGCAAAGTTTTGCTTTTATTTTTAAAGCATCAATTGCACTAATTATATATTTTTCGAACTGTAAATTAATTTAACAAACGATAAATGACTGAATTTTCGAAAGAAATGTAAATGGTAAATTGTGACGACACAAAGATATTTATTAAAAAAGATTACATTATTATTCTTCTAACTTCAAACAAATTAAGCAAACGATAAAATCTAATTATTAAATCTGAGAAAGAAGATTAATGAAAATAATTAATTTTATTATCGTTTAAATGTATAATTACAACTAGCTAAAGGCTCTGTTTGCCGAATTTTTTTCTGAGGTGTATAAATAGTTTATTTCCTGTTGAGCACAAATGTTTTGTGGGAGCGGTTTAAGTGACAGATTCTGTAACAAACCGACTTTTTATTTTTAATCAACGATTTTTAAAGAATAAAATTATGCGTTTTACATTGAACTAAAGTTGATTGAGCGGTTTGTTGAGGCTTACTTGGCGACTTTCTGACGGCGTCATTTTATACCGCGCCAAGCATCTCCATCTTCTTAACTCTAAGTTACTACTCCCACACTTTGAGCCTTTCAAGTGAGCCTGGCCGGGAGATAAAGTCTCAGTATATCAGCGGTTACACTTAGTTTTGTTTTATTTCGACCTTTCTCCTGGCACTTCGCGTGAGGTTTATTTCTTCTCAAGCACCAGTGGACATTGTTGGCGAGGATTCGTGAGCAATAAATACGAGAGTAAAGGGGGGGGGGGGATTATATTTCGTAAAAGGAAGATAGTTTTATTTTTAATTTTCCTTTTTTTCCCTTTTATTAAGATAATGCGAATGTTGGAATGCATTGGAGATGATGGTATGTAGCGGAGATTCGCGTATCATCTATGAAGTCACCGTGTACATAGGTTCATCGCCCTTAACCCTTTCAGTCCCAGTGATGCCATTTGGCATCATCATGTTTCGGATCATAATTTTTAAAAAAAGTCTGACTATTGGGATTAATAAAAAATATTTTCTAATAGAAAAAAGTTTGAAGAATCGAATGAGGTGCTTTTTGATATCATAAATGGCTATAGACGATCAGAAAAAAAATTCTAAAATGATGATGCCAAATTGCCATTGGGACTGAAAGGGTTAAATTTAATAATATTTGGTTCTAAATGTCGTTACTTATATGGGTAAATAATGACTGAGATTATCTCTATTTAAACTACTTTTTTAGTCTTGGACGAGAAGCGTGTAACAAGTTAAATGTGAAAAGAGCTATAGTGATTAGTCTGTCATCTAATCCCAGTACCAAAACCATACATTATTTAAAATATGCATACGTATGCCACCCTTTTGACAAATTGCCTTAAATTTTAACCAATGAATCATACTTTATAAGTTTGAATATATACTTTTATATAAAGAGTTATTACAGGAGTACTCTTCATACAGAAAGGTAATACAAACTTTCAAAATTGTCACCAACTTTACTAGACTAAAGTCCACCATAATCCAATACAACCAAATTAACCATAACCAATTAGGAATTTTACAAATAAAATAAATCAGTTAAGTTAATCAAAATTGTGTATGGAGTTGTTAAAAACTCTTTAGGTTGAAAAGAAGCCTCAATTTTTGAAATTGTCACCAACTCTACTCCATCGAAACCACAACAATCAAAATACCATCACATTCAAACTACAATAAAAGTCATAGTTTCCACAAAAACAAACTCTTTAATCAATTAAAACTTACACCAAATAAAATAACCCAGTCAATCGAAACCAACCAACAAAACAAGGTGTCCTCTTGTCCCCTGAACAGAAACATGACAGATTACCCTGTCCCCCAAACCCAACACAACACAAAACCACCCTCGTTAAAGATGTATGTGGCGCCCCTCTTGACAAACCGCCCCAATTATTCTAGGGGGCGCTCCGGTCGATCCATTAGATTCGCACTATTGAGGATGGACATTAATCACTTACCCTTTTAGCATGGGCGTCAATGGCTTCTCGATCAATTGCGGGGACTTAATGAAACAATCAAGGGACAAGGATTACGATTCATTTGCATGTTCTTACTCTGCTGAGATGTTGAAGATGACATGTTGTGTTTGGTTTTCTCTGTTACTTTAAAAAGGCAGGATAACTAGGTGTTTTTTTAAAGCCTGATTCAAAAGAATAAAAAAGAATTGAAAAGTAAGTATTGACATGCTGAAGGTGTCCGTAACCCCGTCTGTCTGTACTCACCTTTAAAAAATCTCTTCTATGCAGATTGAGCCTTTGAAAGCTTAAATTACAACTGTGTTTGACGATTTCTTTTTTAAGGTGTATAAATCTTGTGGAAATTATTTTTGGTGACAGTTACTGTTACAAATCTACTTTTGAGAATTTCAGTAAGTATTTAAGTAATAGGAAGTAGGTTATTTTAGTTTTTTTTAGAACTGCTTGTTATTTTAAAAAAGCACTGTTCTAAAAAATGGTCAATACAATGTGGCTTCTCTACCTTTTGCATTTAAACTTTCTTACAAATTTATTTCAATTTTTCCTTACTGACTCCTGTATAGGTCAAGCCATGCATGAAGTTTTTGTTACGTTTAAAAGTTTTCGAAGTGTTTACAACTATATTTAGAAAATCCGATAGAAGTCATCGACTTCTTTTAACTGCAGTTTTAGAGAATAAAACACATGGAAAAGTACATGTTCTCTAATGGTAACGTATATGTTCCCTTTATAATCGGAATGGCCTGTTGCCGTGTATGATGGATATACATCGGAATATTTGTTTGAAAAGGAAATGCATCATCCTCAATGAGTTTACTGAGAAGTTTTGTTAATAAACTGGTAATTCCATTCATGTGTGATAAAGGATATAATGGGATGTTTTTTTTTTGTTTAAGTTGCTGAATTGATAATGAATATGCAATGGGGTATCGGGAATGTATGTTAATTATGTAGATTGACTAATTAATCTGAATGAAAAGTGATAGGGTTTAATTTACACATTATCTTAGAACATTATTAAAATTAAATTGCAAGGTACATATATAACACTCTCTTTTTCATCAAACACTATTCTTTTAACAGTTTCTTGCATATTTCAGTCTGACCCTCTGTAGAATATGAATTTTGTTAAAGTGTAAACTTTTATTCACTGTATACATTTTAAACTTATATTTTAAACTCATTATATAATTATATATTATATTTTTGTTATTAATTATTATATATTTATATTGTCTACCCGAGGGCTGGGGAGCCCAGTCGGTTAAGGCGTTCGCCTTGCATGCGGAAGATCCCAGGTTCAGTTCTGGGTAGCACCAAAATAACTGCCGACCTATAAACGGCTCGTGCAGTCAAAAGATGTCCGACGAAAAATACCCCATGAGGAGGGAGTGCACGTTAAATATCCTCCAAACCGTCGCTGCGTAAGATGTCGCCCTTAAAAGTTGCGTTCGGTGCCTACTGCCTACTCAGGTGTCGGTTCGTCACTTGACTGGGGTTCTAAATGACGGAGCCTATTCCTAATTACGACGATAATTCAAACAAACCCTAACCTATTGTCTAACCGGCTAGTGAACAAATCACACGATCACGCAGTACTTTAATATGCAACTGAGCTAATCACATACAGAATCACACCATCTTGTGAATCCGCTCAAATTCCCCTCGCTAACATATTTCTATGAGAAGGGGCTAAATCAAAAAGTCTCACCCAAAATATAGGACGGAAGCTGAGCAAAGGAAATAGGACAGTGTGAATAAGCGGATGGGTTTCGCCATGTTTAATAGTAAAATCGTGTGAAATTAGACATGCAAGGGGTTTCAGTTGATGACTGTGTTTTATCAAGGTGTCTTGAGTTTTTGTGGGAAATAAGTTGTTATGGAAAGTATATGCATAATTTTGAGCCTACTTTTCTTTTTTAATTCGAAAGAATTAAAAAAATGAAAAAGTAGGTATTGACATGCGGTCGATGTCCGTCTGTCTGTCTGTCCGTACCCCCTTCCAAAATCGGTTCTATCCATCGGATCTTAAAAATTCTTTTTTTGTTAGAAAGCTATGACCTCAGATACCCAACTTTCATACTTTTTGTCCGTCTGTCTGTACGTCCGGACGGACATAAATCTACTATCTGTCGGCGAATTTCCCATTGAATTAGCATTGAAATTCAATTTTGAGTCATTTAAATCACTGTAGGTATTGAAATGCGATTGATGTCCATCTGTCTGTCTGTTCGTATGTCTGTCTGTTCGTCTGTCCGTATCCCTCTTCCAAAATCGGTTCTATCCCTCGCATCTTAAAAATTCTTTTTCTGTTAGAATGCTATGACCTCAGATACCCAACTTTCATACTTTTTTTCCGTCTGTCTGTACGTCCGGACGGACATAAATCTACTATCTTTCGGCGAATTTCCCATTGAATTAGCATTGAAATTCAATTTTGAGTCATTTAAATCACTGTTGCCAAATCAACAATGGCATGAAAAACTTTATTTATTTAAACATATTTGAAGCAAAATAATATTTTCATGAATCAGTTTGGAATGACGTCATAAAATGTAGCACAATTTGATTCTTTGATTATTCATTCATTATCTACCAAGAAAGCGGCAAGGCATACTTTTGCATGCAATTATGCTTAGTTTTAATTTACATTTCTTATTTTTTAATGCAGTTCGGAGTAGTTTCATTACTTTTGTTATCAATAAATATTTAATTATTCTTTGAACTACAAATAAATCACGAGCAGATGATAAATAATATTTAATTAATTTACGAAAGAATATTAAGGAAAATAGTTGATTTTGGCTTTTAGAAGTTTAAATTATAGCTGGGTGCTGTGTTTCGATTTTTTTCTAATGTGTATAAATCTAGTGTAGAAACGGCTGTTGATGATATTTACTTTAGGAACCTAGTTTTTTTTTCCCGATTAGAACTTCAGTAAGTATTTAAGTAACAGGAAAGTAGGCTATTTTAGTTCTTTATGAACTTCTTGTTTCTTTCTGAATGCACCGCAAAGATATTCCTGTTATATGAATGAAAATTTCTGGCAGTAAAATTGCCAGAAAATAGCTGTATGCTACGAACAAATTATGTTGACAGAATTTTCCAGTAGCCAAGGAATACCGAAATTATTCGTGTCTAACAGATATTTTCTGTATTGCTTTGTCCGTTAAAAAAAGGGAAATGTCAAGCCATAACCCATATATGAACCCTCGTTTACAGCATGGGAGCCAAACACAATGACCACTACAATATCTCGGCCACAGAAGTACTTTTAATAACTTTTTATACATTAAATTTAATTTTCGTAACCAAACAGAAAAAAAAACTGTTCTCGACAGGTGCAATCTGCATCATTGGTTACAGATTTTATCTGTTCCAGGAGAAAATGTGTCTTGATAAATTGAGTTGTAATTTTACATTAAATTTCTACCTAAATTTTTTTTACCTCAATTTACCTTTAAACATAAATTTTCTGTAGGAAAATAACATGAATATTTTTTAACAGATTTTTTCTACAGTGTGGCAAGGAAATATGTCTATGCCATACACAAAGTGGGTAGCGAGTGATGAGTCACATGAAAATATTCGTGAAAATATAGTGGAACAAAGCTTTGGGAAAAAATTGCTCCAGACAAAGAATTTGGCAAATTTTCAAACAAAAGGAAATAGATAATTGTTTTGGATTTTTAAAAAATTGTTTTTGCTTTTAAGAGAAAACTCAAAGAAAATTGATTCTTAACCCGTTATCGACGACTTTGTTAGAACCATTAACACCTTAATTTCTGAATAAAAAAGTTAACTTTAAGTTCTTTTAAATAATTTTTCTTGTTATTTAATTTGCCCTTCAAATATTTATCTACATTCGGTCTACTACGATGGTCTATATTCGTCTTACATTTCGTTTTAGCTTCCCCACTACGTTTATAACGTAAAAAGTGGAAGGTATTATAATCGTTCAGTCCGTGCCTTTAATGAGTTAAAATTTAGAACAATAACTTTTGGACGAAGTCGGTAGCGATGACAATAAGAACAAATTGGCTGTTCTATGTACTTTCAAAACTGAAGATTGTTTAATTCATTCAACTAGCCTAGCATAATACGTTACTCCAATCCACGCGACTATACTTACTACTTAATTAAACAAAAATTTCTCAACAAACCATTATTCTCGATACAACTACCCGCCAAACAACTTCAGCGAATCTCACAAAGACCCCTCCTGCTAATTTAACCTATAACCCGAAGCGTTATTAAAACCCGAGGACTCGAAAACGTGATTCTGATGCTTGGCGAAACAACTGACTTTCGGCGATAACACGAGGCAACTTCAAAAGTTCTAGAAGCATCGAGGCCCCATACCCCGACCACTAATTAAATCGGAAAGTAGTTTAAAATTTTTCGCGCCACTGAGAACAATTAACGCCAAAGGAGTTCACCTTTTAATAAAAGGTGATTTATGCTAAAAGCTTTAATCTCTGTCCTGTTATTTTAGTGGAAGGAATCAAAAGACACAGACACAATGCTGAAATTTATCTCGAAATTCAAAAGGACTTGAGGTTGTCAAAGTAAGCCATATATTTATACATATGAATGGCGGTGATTTGACAGAATCGTAAATGAGATTTTGTGTATGTCGAAAAGAATATTTATGCTTGTATAAAAGTCTGAGTGATTATAGTTGAAATTGGGATTTTAAAATGGCTATAAAAGGAGGGGTACAGGTTAGAAAACCGAACTCTTTAAGATTCTTTTGAAAAAAAATCATTAGCGTCATACGATAAGGGCTTATTAAAGCTATGGAATGAGGCGAAAAATTCACGAATGGATTTCCCCAAGGCCCCACATTACAATCGGAAGATTTTTGGCCATTGCTCCATTTGTTCTTCATTTTCCATTACTCCAGTTATTTCTCAGTTATTAAAGCTATTAGTTGTTTGTTAGCATCCACAGAGAGCTCAGATTCATTGTAATATGAGCGTCAAAATTGGTAGCGAGAGTGTCGCCTAGATGGTGCCACAAAAAATAAAAAAGTCTCTCAGGTCTGGGGAATATGCCAAGTCTTCAAAAGCTTGACCGCCAATAAAGCAGGCCAGTTGGAGAAAAAAAGTTGTTTGTTATCAGTTAGCCATTAGTTGAAAATTCGAAAAGAAGGTGGTGTTATATGAAAAAAAATAGAGAAAAGGGGTAGCAATAGAACGTCCTGATTTTTGGTTTCGAATATCTGGCCACATCAATTATATTATAGATCTTATTTTCAAATGAATTTACACAAAAAAAAACAATTTACACAAAACCATAATATCCTTATTTTTTTTGTTTCGAATATCTGGCCACATCAATTATATTATAGGTCTTATTTTCCAATGAATTTACACAAAACCATTCAATTTACACAAAACCATAACATCCTGATTTTTCGTTTCGAATATCTGGCCACATCAATTATATTGCCTGATTTATTTTTGGTTTCGAATATCTGGCCTCAACAATTATAGGTCTTATTTTCAAATCAATTATATTATAGGTCTTATTTTCAAATGAATTTACACAAAACCATAACATCCTGATTTTTTGTTTCGAATATCTGGCCACATCAATTATATTATAGGTCTTATTTTCAAATGTATTTACACAAAACCATTCAATTTACACAACACCATAACATCATGATTTTTGGTTTCGAATATCTGGCCTCAACAATTAAAGGTCTTATTTTCAAATCAATTACCAGAAAACGACACTTGCAGCCATTTCATCCCACCCCAACGACCTAGTAAGAAGAATTAATTCTTTAATTCCTGCTTCTCGACAGACCACTCTAAGTCCTTCTTGGGCCACCCCGAAGAATGGGAATCGGGTAATGAATTAAGGCACTCCATCTTTCGAAAGGTTTAACCCTTTGGAGGGTTCGAGTAGAATTTTAAAAGGGGGATGGAAGATTTTGTTGAAACTTTGGAACACAGTTTGGGAAATTGTTCTCAAGGTTTCGAGAGCCGCGGCGAGTTTAATGATGTAAGCGCTGCTGAATTTCGGACTGGGATGAGCTGTTAATTCTAGCTAAAGGGTTAGTAAAATTTAATGATATTATATCTCTAGAAGGTGATAAATTTCGAAACTAAGTTTTGTAATAGTTATCAAGAAGTGTTGAAAAAGTGTGTAATTAACCTTTATTTACACTTATTTGAACTTCTTTAGGATTTTTGGGTTAAATTAATGGGATTAATGCCACAATACAGATAAAGTTTTATAAATTGCATTTTTTAAAATTTATAATTTTATAAACACATTTACCTAACATACACACTATCGGTTCAAAATGTATCAAAATTTCATCATTAATAGGAACTAGTAATTTATGCTGTAAATTTCTTAAAATTATCGATTTAAAAAATAAACCCAAATCTTTTTAATTTAAATTATTAAAGAATAGATTTGTAATTCATAAAAAAAAACAATTTTACAATATTACTCTTTTTATAACCAGTCGGAGTTCCACACAAATGTTATAATAGATGATATTGACAAAATTAAACCACCACAATTTATGAACGATATCTCGCACTGTGCACCAAAAAGTGTCCCATTGGCAATAAAGAATATTTTCTAACTTTATTCCAATTAGTAAACTCATTATTTAAAAAGTTTCTTCAATTACTAAACCTTCATTTTTTGAATATTTTAGCTGGAGCATATTCTCCAGAATAATTTTTGGAACTTCAATAACAATAAAAAAAATTTTTTTTAGAGCTAAACCTCTACATTTTACAGTCTGCAAAAGTATTGCTTGGCCATGTGATAATTTTTTTTTCACCAGTTATGAAAATCACCATAACAGGAAAATAGTAATTGGTAAACGGATGCTACTTGCTTTTGAAGATTGTTTTATTTTGATGTTATGACGATTCTCATACCTGGTGAAAGAAAGTTATATGGCAAAAAAGTACTTTAGTAGAAGTTAGGATTAAACTAATACAAAGCTCAATGGTACGACTGACCATATCTCTTAAGGGAACCGGGAATCCAACGACACTTCAGAATATCGAATTTTTATTTTAACTTTTAATCACTAAAATGTGCGTTTATGCAAAAGTGGATACAATACAAACATTAATATACGATTGTAGTTGTTTGTACGATTGTAGTTGCGGTTGTACGATTGTAGGTTGTTGTACGATTGTAGTTGGAAAAGGTAAGGTAATCGTTTTCCGGCTGCCTATTTCTAGCCTCCTTCAGGAGCTTTAACGCAGCCAATAACGCCTCGCAATTTAGAACCCTAGTCAAGTGACGAGGTCGACACCTGAGCGGGCACCCAACGGAACTTCGAGCGACATTTGGAAAAGGTGTAAGTTAATTCCAACGTAACTTTGTAGCCAGCTTCAAATGTACTAATTCCAAAAAAACATTTTTCAGCCATTATGTACACTTTTCTCTTTTTCTATTGTATTTGGTGGCTTGAAATTTTCCAAAATTTTGTATGTACGTCTATTTAACAAAGTAAACCCCCAAATTTTTTTTTATAAAAATGTCAAAAAATAATATTAAGTGCAAAAATACGCTTTTTTTCTATTTAGAAAAGGCTCAAAAATTGTATTTAGAGCAATAACTTCAGAGTTTTAAAGATTCATCATCCAACTTGAGGTTTATTGCGTTTAATGGATTTCTTTTAATTTATATGAAAAAATATTTCAAGATTCCCGCAATAGTTGTGCTGGTAAGTGTAACTAAAGGCTAAAAATTGCTGTCTTCAAATAACGGCATTTGATGCTGTCAAAAAAAGTAATATTGGAATCAACTAATATCCTAACCAACTACAGCCCCATATTCATATATGTATAATATCAGTTTTTTCGTAAATACACAGTTCAGTAATTAAAAGTTAAAAAGAAAACTCGATATTTAGAAGCATCGTTGACTTCCTGGTTCCCTTAACACATAAACATCAACTGCATAATGACCACAACCAGAGACCATTAGAGAACGGCAATGAAAAATCCCAATTCATCCACATCAATCGGTACAACAGGTGAGTACGTATGCCAACGCCATAACCACATATTAAAAGCTGAATATAACTATTTCAATATAATTTAATAAATATAACAGATTTAAAGCTTTACAATATTGATATATCAAATCAAAGTGACTTTAGTAATCAGATCTAGAAATACTCGATGTTCATAAAATGACAAATTTTTTAAACTTTATCTTTTAATGGTATATTACAAATCTAGGACAATCAATAACTGTAGTCTACAGATTTTAGACAAAATAGGCGAAATTTATAAAGAACATCCGGAGTATGGTTATCGTTATGTATACAATCAATTACAAGAAGAGGGCTTTGCTGTAGGTAGAGATCGGGTGCTTAAATATATGGGAATGATTTTCAATTATTTTTTGTTATGATAAAAAATTTAAAGCTCTCTAAATTAATTCTACTTTTTCTTTGCATAAAAAAAATTCACAAAAAACTTTTTTATAATTGCACCCTATAATGAGCCATATCACACCCTATAATGAGTCCTACAACTAAGCAGCAGTTTATCGACAATATCAAACTACATTTATCACTCCGCGAGTGAATAATCTCATACCCGGCAGTCGGTCAGCAGAACGCCTCTGGTGGACAGTCCATACATTAAAAGCCGCTCCGCCGCACAATGACCACGGCCAGATATTAACAGGGGCGGCCGCAAGCTGTAAATCACAATGGTGGTAAATCACAATAACCCATCGTTTAGCCATAATGGGTGTGCGTGTGCGGTGTCAAGGGGGTGGGGGAAACACCCACCTGCTAGATTAACCACAAACAAGCTGGCCCGATAACAGCCAGGGGGGTGTTGGAATTGAAAGCGGTCATCCAGCGATGACCACAACATTAAGCCCGCCACCACTGGCCACTGGTCATCGCCTTGGCTATCTTCGCTGCTAGCGGTCGGTCCGATCATCACCCGCTGGTAATCATCATCATCAAGGGGGGGGGGTGTATGAGGGGGGGGGGGGATGGACATTCCTCCCGTGTGTAGCGATGCGCAATCTAAAGTGGTGGCTGGAGAGATAGAGAAGAGGGGAAGAGAAACACACAATGTACCCTGGCGCAGTAAGGAATTAATTACCATTAGCAAGCGGGGTAGTCACAAGTGGAGGGGGGGCGGGGGTCTTTTCTGGTGGAAAAGTTTGAGAGTTAATAGTTATTACTAGGGAGTTATTAAGGCCCTTAATGAATATTCATGGCCGGGTCCGTATAAAAGCGTACATAAATCTGCGACGCATGAACTGCTCCAACAACAAGATCCTCCGCTTCCCCCCTCCTTGCCTTCTAAACAATGCCAAATTAAAACCCATTTGCCTATAATGGAGCAGAAAGCGCTTGATTAATGGTAATCTCGGCCGACGCCGAGAGAGAGAGAGAAGCGGGTGGAAATTAATGACGCCTGAGACGCGCGGTCGCCGGAGCGTGACGCTGAGCGTCTCACTGACGCCGCCGCCGGACACCCCCACAGGTAAAGGTCGGCTTATTGTCGCCCAAGATGGATGGATGGCAAGAAGTCGCGAGGATTGTTTGAGCTGGACCGCCAGATGGCGCTTTATACTTTAGTGGACATGTAGATTAGCTGGAATTGAAATTTGATTGCGGGGCAGTTTAGTTTGAGTACTAAAGATATACTGATTAAGGGGGTAAATTGTGAATGATGATACATTTACTTCCCGTTGGCAGATATATTTAAAGGTTGAGTGATAGCTATCGAGTTCTAGATTTGTGTGGCAAATGAATTGCTTTCATATAATATTTATTTACTAATATCAATTAATAATATATCTGTTATTAAAGATTACACAGGTAAAGGTTGGCTTATTGTCGCCCAAGATGGATGGAAGACAAGAAGTCACGTGAATTGTTTTAGCTGGACGTCTCAACCGCCAGATGGCGCTTTATACTTTAGTGGACATGTAGATTAGGTGGAATTGAAATTTTATTGCGGGGCAGTTTAGTTCTAAAGATAGACTGATTAAGGTACGGATAGAGGATAAATGGTAAAAGATGATGCATTTAAGTCCTGTTGGCAGATATATTTAAGTTATTTGAGTGATAACTATCGAGTTCTAGGTTTATGTGGCAAATAAATTGTTTTCAGAAAATATTTATCTAATCATATTTGTTATTTAAAGTTACACAGGTAAAGGTCGGCTTATTGTCGCCCAAGTTGGATGGATGGCAAGAAGTCGCGAGGATTGTTTGAGCTGGACGGTCTCTCAACCCGCCAGATGGCGCTTTATACTTTAGTGGACATGTAGATTAGGCGGAATTGAAATTTGATTGCAGGGCCGTTTAGTTTGAGTACTAAAGATAGAATGAGTAATGGAGTGAATTATAAATGATGATACATTTAAGTCCCGTTGGCAGATATTAGTTATTAGTTTTGTGTTAAAACTACTAAGTTCTAGTTTTGTGTGCAAATGAATTGTTTTAATGTAATATTAATTTAATAACATTGATTATTAATATGTGTTTATTTAAAAGTTACACAGGTAAAGGTCGGCTTATTGTCACTCAAGTTGGATGGAGGGCAAGAAGTCGCTAGGATTGTTTTAGCTGGACGGTCTCGGTTTTGTTCAACCTCCAGATGGTGCTTTACACTTTAGTAGACATGTAGATTAGGTGGAATTGAAATTTTAGTGGGGCGAGGGTAATTTAGTTTGAGTACTAAAGATAGACTGACTATCTGAATTGCACTGGATTATACATTTAAGTCCCGTTAGCAGAATATTTAAGTTATTAGTTTTGAGTGATAACCATCGAGTTCAAGGTTTGTGTGACCAATGAATTGCTATTACAAAGTATTTATTTAATAATATTGATTAATAATATCTGTTATTAAAAGGTACACGTAGGTAGTTGGCTTATTGCCCTTGTAAGATGGATGGATTACTTCCTTGCATGGCAAAAAGTTGACAGGATTTTTCGTAGTTGGACTACTTAGGCTTTATTCGACTGCCAGATGGCGCTTTATTCTTTAGCAGATTATCGTGGCTATGTAGTTTAAATAGTGAATAACCCTTCATTTTATGTATGAAATGAGAGGGGGTGCTCCATAGAGGTCCTTACATGTGATTTTTTTTAAAGTTATGGATTGAATTAGGAAAACTTAAAAAGTACTTTTTTCAATGACTTTTTTTACAATTTAACTATTGATAAAAAATTAAGTAAACCAACCGTTTTATTATAGATTTTATTTTAGTAATTTACAAGGTTATATTAGTCCCCCATAGATTAAAAAAACGAGCGTTATTATTGTCAAAGGTGGTTGCTTTAATTTTTTTAAAATCATTGCTAATATTTTTAAAAATACAACAAACAATTTATTGTTTCATTATCATCCTATAATTGCAATTTTTTAAAAATTGTCCTTATTCGGAATTTTAAATATTTTAAGATTAGAATTTATTTCAAGTCTTCAGGTCCCAAAAACAAAATCTCCAAAAAATAAATCACAAACTACTCTTAATTTATGATGAATTCTTTTTAAAATGATTCATTTTAATTGCAGTTAGGTTTTTTTTTAGTTATTTTCGAATATAACTTTAAGCGCTTAGTTTTATTTTTTTAAAACGAATTCAAAAGGATATGAAAGAAAATACATTCTTTTAAAGTGCATTTAAACACAAGCTCTTTGTACTTTTCAGATTCATGTAAGACACCCAAAGAATTTATTCTCATAAGAGCGAAGAAAAAGTCATCCAAATTAAAAGCATATATCATACTAATTTTCTTTTAACTCTTTAGCCTCGTCCTTTTACACTACATTAATTCGAGTTTTTATCGCAAACTCGGTCTTTGTAAAAGAATTCTGCAATGCTCAGAAGCTATAATTAAATTCGGAATTAAATCTCTGCATTCGTGTTGATTAAGTGCATTCGCCTGCCTATCTGATCTCGCTGATGAATATACCGCATCTGCTTTTAAGTTGTGGAACAACAGCTAGGGAAAAAAAAGGGCGCACCGAAAGTTTTCTTTCCCTTTTCCTATAGAAGTATATTTTTCCTCCGCGTACTTAATATTTCTCTCCAGGAAATTTACAACTTTTTTTAATTAACCCCCATTTAGAAGAAGAAGTAAAAGATAAGCGTTATCGTCTGCCTCAGAACAAAAAGAAGGAGTTCCATTTTTATTCCCCACAATCTACTTCGGCATTAAAAGATCTGGCAGCCATCTCGATATCACTGCAACCGCGAGTTAAAAGATAATAGCACAAAACGAATAAGAAAGTACAAAGTGTAAAAGCAGCAGCAGTTTGGCTTTCCGAGAGCACTAATTGCATTAGGCCTAATCAAGAAATAGCACTTGTAACTACAGCAGCATCAATGCTGCTGCCGGGGCCATGGCCATTAATTTGGGCAATAAAGGGTTGGCGCTGCCACCAACACATGATGCACTCCCTAATTAGGCCGGCCCCATTGCCGGAATTACTTCATTTATCCGGCAAGATACGTGCGGGGTGATGGCGAATTATTACGCCCAAAGAGTGCGATCAGGGGCTCTTTAACAATGGGAATCTTCTTCGCCGCCACTCTCTTGTAGACCCCTTTACCCCCTTGGACATGGCTGTTAGTTCTGGGGAACAGCTCCGGTATGTTACTCGTACGGTACAACTGCTCTTAGAGGTTAAGGCAAACGCTTCAGAGTTTCATACCTGTCAGCAGGGCTTGATCTTCCATAAGGCCAATTAGGTACTTCGGGCCTAGATCCCCCAAATTTTAGGATCCCCTAAATTACAATTTCTTTTATGCTAAATGTTGTGGACCCTTAAATTTTTAGTAGATTTTATAATTTCTTTTTTGCCTCCCTTTTTTTAGCTTGACTATAACTTAGATATTTACTCTAGCTTGACTATAACTTAGATATTTACTCAACATGATTGGTCTGATCAATGTAATAAAGAATATGATAAAAAAAACCTTAATGAATCAGCCGACTAGCATTTTGGTCTGTGTTTTCCTAGATCAGGCCCTGCCTGACAGGTCTATAAGAAGACACTTGTTGATTACTTTATAAGTTTAAAGAATTCAATTTTGTAATAAAATGTTTACAATAAGGAATATTTTACCTTGAATTGAAAGAAATTTAACATTATAAGCGGCAAAATAAATTTAACTTTAGTTTGTTTAGAAAATCTTTTAGATAGCTTCTTTATGATTCAATGTCAATCTTCATAAAAACGCCAGTAAAGGAACAAAAAAAATCCGTTATTTTGAAAGAACAAACAAATATCAGCATTAAGGTATAGGCCGGTCAAAGTGTTATGAGTATCCTTTTTAAAGATTCTAAGAACAAAAGTTTCTCTTTGTACCTGTTTACTTCCCAGAACATATCGATGAGAAGTAACAGTTATTTCTACGGCATCTCCAGTCCCTTACACCTCCATTTCTCACAACACGCACGGTTTCGAGGATCCAGGTCGTTTGTTTGCGTAATGAACCGTGTTGCTCTTTTCCCGAACCCCTTGTAGAACATTCCTGTAACGAATCCTCAACCACCTCAGAGGCACACTATACTGAATCCTACAACAAGCCCATGGACAGAGGTACAGTTTGCCTCTCAAGTACGGAAGCGAATACTGGAGAAATTTTAGCACTCATTAGGACGTTTGCTGCATTTCGAACACAATCTCTCCTTTCTTTATTTCTTTCTGGTTCTTAGCTATGCCTCGGAAATTAAAATTGTTTGCTTGATGTCTAATATCTGCCATCATTTCACCGAATCGCGTTGCTTGCGGGACAGCGCTAATTTTTAACACGTAATTTGAGGGAGGTGGTTTACCATAAATTTCAATGTTCAAAGGGTCTTTCAGCACCGGATTTGTAAAATTATAGAAAGGCACATTACACTTGGTTGGATTCGAAATGACATGGAATGATTTAAAATTGCTCGCCATGCCTCCTCGGAATATTCTGAAGCAAATGAATGAGAGAGAAATTTTAGCACTAATTAGAACGTTTGTTGCGTTCTGAACATATCAAGACTCTTTTTGCTATAATTTTGTGATTAACCAGTCCTTCTTCTTTCGCCGCTTTAAATATATAAAATTATTTTAATTTGATAAAGTAAGCAGATAAAATTTGAAATAACTTCACTACTTCAATCCTACGAAATTGCGAGACCATGTTACTAATGTGTGTGCAAGGTACAAATGGAAATTAAAATTGTTTGCTTGATGTCTAATATCTGCCATCATTTCACCGAATCGCGTTGCTTGCGGGACAGTGCTAATTTTTAACACGTAATTTGAGGGAGGTGGTTTACCATAAGTGTTGCTATTTCAATGTTTGAATGGTCTTTCAGCACATGATTTGTAAGAGGATATATCACGCTTGGATGCATTCAATATGACATGGAATGATTGCAAATTGTTTGCCATGCCTCCTCGGGATATTCTGAAGCAATTGAGTAAACGAGAAATTTTAGCACTCATTAGAACGTTTGTTGTGTTCTGAATGTATCAACCTCTTTTTGCTATATTTTTGTGTTTAACCAGTCATCTTCTTTCGAAAGTTTTAAAATATCTATATATTATTATTTTATATATATATTATATATATTATTTATATATTATATTGATATAATAATATATATATATAAAAATATAAAATTATATATATCTATATATAATAATTATATATATAATATATATTAAAATATAATATATTATATATTAATATTATATAATAAAAATATTCGCCAACGGATTTAAAGTTGGAATAAATTTTCTGGTTATGGGATTTGATAGCGTGGGATATAATATCGAAAATATTTTAATATACTATATTCATGAAATTGATAATTTTTGTTTGTGTATAGTATGTTGTTTATGTTACTAAAGGTTTGGTTATATGAAAAACTTATGACTTATATGAAATTTAGAGTTACTGGAAATTATTGATGAAATTCTTTTTTTAATGTGAGTAAATTTGATTTTTTTCAACATTTTTAAAAAAAAAATACTTTCATAGGAAAATTAAAAACCTCACATAGGTTTCTGTGGAATTCACACACTGTAAAAAAAAAAGCTGTGTAAAGTTGCACCAATTCTACAGTGAAGTATTTAAGTCAAAATATGTGAAAATATTTCACAATACGCAACGGAGTAACTTTAAACAAAGTGTAACGTTTTGCGGCAATTTCTAAAGTGTGAAATAAAAAAGATTATGAAAAATTGCGGACTGGATTCTGCCAAGAAGGCATTGAGTGGTCGATAAAAACAACTATCTTGTAATCAAACGATTGCAAGATTAAACCTGCTTGTTTGATTTTGGGGATTCGGAAAAAATTAAAAAAAGTAACCAAAAATGACACTACAAAACTTTTACAGAGTAACCTTACACCAAACGTTTTACACTGCAAACTTGAAGCATCCATGTACAACCTTATTTTCCCCCTTAAAATACTATGAATAAACCTTATAAAAATCTTTCCAATACTTTCCTCTTGTTTAAATTTTACATTGTATTTGAAGAGTGAAATATTTTTTCATGTAATAGTGCTTTTTAATACTATTTCAAATTGTGGTAGATTCTAGAAATACTTTACATTATAAAAGTTATCATTATTTAAACAAATATTCACTTTCGTCAAGTTAAATATGAAAGTGTGTCAAAAACATAAATAAACCAAACGTGTTTCATGTTCGTAGATAGATTGTAGTATAATAATATAATTTTTTTTCAATGGACTAATTTTACTTTAAAACATTGCAGCTTTAACTCAACATTATTTTCAGCAGTGCCATACTTTACATTTTTATTTTTCCACAGTAACTAGCATTGCATAATTTCTTAAACCAATAATTTTATAAGTATAATTATTAATATTCATTTTATAAGCATAATTATAATTGGTTAGATATGATGACATTAGTAAATACTTAACATTCTTTCATAAATTTCTATTCTATATTTGTTTTAAACCAATTCTAAACCCTTTATCTTAAAATAAAACTAATTCTAAGCAGATTAACTTTTTAAAAATAATTCAAAATTATTTCTCGTGGACTAAAACTAAAACACTTGCACTTTATTTTGTTTTTAAATACAACTTAAGAGTACAATTACTTTTGCCCAACAAGTATAAACTTAATTAAGTTTCTAAAACGTACAATTTTAAAATAAATACAAATATGCCATTAAGAAACCAATCAATATCCCTTAGTTAAAAAGATAAACAACTTAAATTTTTTCACCGCAAAACTTAAAGATTATTAAACTCGATTTTAATTAAAACTCAGCAAACAATACCCGGCTCTCCTCAATTACTTTTCATTAACAAATGCGAATCATCGCCAAAAGTTAAGGGTGACTTTCCAAGCGAATCTAAAAGAGAAATCCAAATTTTTAAGTTTAACTTTTAGAGAAAATTATGTGGTGTGGTATTTGTGGATCTATTAGAGAACAGTTTATTTTGAAAACTGTTCTTTAATCTTTTAAAAACTTATTTTCATTAGAATTTATTTGCATCTTTATACGGTGAACATAAATAGTTTTGATTTTTTTTTAATTTTTGGATGGGCATATTTTAAATCTTTCAGTCCTAAAAATTTACTACACGACAGAAAAATCTGATACTCCCAAAATAAGCTAATTTTAGGTCCATAAGAGTTCCATAAGAATTTTTTTTTTTTAATTTTGTAATTGATTTTTAAAATGATGCCAAGCTAAATGAACGAATGTGCTTTCATTGTTCGCAATTTCGACAGTTGTATCCAGTTCTACATCCGAGCTTTCAAGTACAACGAAATAGACACGGCAAAAAAAATTATAAATTTTTTATTTAATTACAATTTAATAATTATTTAATAAGTAATTCAATTGATTCATAATTACTAATAATGTAATTAGGGGTTAGTATATAAATAGTACTACTATACTAATTAATAATATAAATAATAAATGAAGCTTAAAATAACTAATTTTAGAGGGCGCCAAAAAGCCGTCTTTCCCTTACAATAAAAAGTTAAAGTTACGGTCCTGTCGATAATCCGTTCATAATTGGAATATTTTGATATGCAGCATCGCCTGTGCTTTCATTGTTCGCAGTTTCGACAGTTGTATCCAGTTCTACATCTGAGTTTTCAAGTTCAACATCAGAAAAATCAATATTCATTAGCATATACACTGCCTTATCCAGAAGCAAAATTTTTAGATTTCCACCTAGGCATCGTTTATAATGTGCATAAATATGAATAAATTTAACTTAGGATAATTTCTAAGTTGAAAAAATAAATTTCAAAAAGGCAGTTGTCACCCTACACAGCAAAGTTGCCAATAAGGGTTGAGTTACCCAGCAAGTCCCAATGGCATCATGACTTTTCAATAATGGAAAACAATAAATTGAAAAAAAATATTTTAACAAAAAGAACCTCTATTTATATATTTTAAAGTATCTGAACATATTCTTAAAACAACATATCAACAACTGAACATATCTTCCTTTTTTTAGTAATTATTTCAACCAAAATAGTTAAAATAGTGTTTTAATTCTGTCAGCTTTTCGAAAATGAAGTGAAACGCAAGTTAGCTATTTTCTAATTAAAAAAAATAATAGGGCTGACATCTATTGGGATTAATAAAAAATATTTGCTAATAGAAAAAAGTTTGAAGAATCGAATGATGTACTTTTGGATATCATAAATGGCTATAGACGATCAGAATTTTTTTTAAAGTGATGATACCAAATGGAATCATTGGGACTGAAAGGGTTAAGAACAAATTTCCCTTAAGTTAGTCGTTTCTATGGCAATAACTTTATTTTGCATCTTCAACAGCATTTTTTTAAAGCTGGATATATTTAATTTGTATTAATCAATATAAAATTTAGTCTGACTGAAGTGAGGTTACAAAACCAATCTAAAATTAGATGACAAAAAGTTTTGCATTTCTATTGAAGCAACTATAATTATTTTACTTAGATACAATTTTGAATCCACAGCAATAACCTCAGTTTCAAAATAAAATATTTAAATAAATTAATTTTTTAATTATAAAAATATTGCTATTTATTGTTATATTTTACTTATTTTATCAACTAAAGTAAAAAATAAGTAGCTTCATCTGCTTCCCCGTGACATGGACACAAATCACTAATATAGGCGTATAAAAATTAAGAAATACCTAATTTTCATTCCTAAAGCCCTGTTGTCACCAAAGTGGTGAAATTTGCAAATTGTAAAAATTCTTGCAAGAAGAGGATAACCTTACATACCAAAAATATTCTTAACGGTCCAAACACAAGAAATTGAATATTGAACCTTAAATTACGAAGCCCGTCGCCAATAGCCCTCGTGTAGCTCTAGGGCGACGATAATTAAATTCCACTAAACTCGAAATTGAAACTACTTGTATTCTATGAGTACAGAAGGCCGTAAGGAGCCTAGTGGTCAGCGTCTCGATCTCGAAATCGGAAGGTCCGCAATCGAGTCCCGGTACCACTGAAGACCTAACCGAGTATATGCGGAGTGCGTGCTCGTTAAATCTGTTGGGTCCGAAAGTCCTGTGGTCGGTCATTGCGCAGTTTACCACAGGTACAGTCCCCTGGAGACTATTTCCCTCCCCTTCAGGGACATGTCTAAATTGTGGAGGTGGCGATAGATGGCAGCATCTGTCTTGTATGTGTGTGTATGTCGTGTCCGTCCTTGACGAAGGTTTATAAGCGGGTCTTTGTGACCAAGCACACAAGCCTGAAAATATATGTCTACCAACCAACCAATTAATCTATTAGTACCTGATTACACGATAGTGTATATTTAATTTTTACATTGTACCAATCTTTTTTAATTTGCTATTCTCAAATTGCATTAAAAATAGGAAAATAGTAAAAATTATCGGCAATCAGTTTGCAATAAACTTGAAATGAAAACTCGTAGAGTTAATAAGAAATTATGAAGAAAATTGAAATGGGGAAAACCCATAGGGTTAATAAGAAACAATTGTTATTTCTTCATAACCCTCTTTTTAATGCGACGGATTTATAAATGATTTGACACCGCAAATTCGTCACCATTTACCCGGAAGAGAAAATTGTTTTTTACTCCGTGCCAAATTGATAAGGACTCGCTACCGAAAAGCCGCCGCGCTATTTACTTATTTAAAGTAGATGCGTGTCACATCTAGTAATAGGGACTCGGGGTCCTTAAATTTCTGGGAGTAGAATGAATTTGTTCTCTGGGAGTAGAATGAATTTTAAAGGACGTTTCGTTTTTTCGAAGGAAAAAATTGGTTTGTAGGGATGCCGCACACGTAAGTGTCAACTTTTAACGAAAATGTACGAGGCTTTCACAGATTGAAATCGGTTTTTTTTTGGAGATGTTGTGTTGTGTGAAATGGGATTTGGTGTTGTTCAGATTTCTTAATTAAAAAAAATCTTGTTTGTGGAATACATTAAAGAAATTATTAGGATTTTCTACAATGTATTTTTTTTAATAAATCGCAATTATTATAGAATACGAATTAGATGTTGAGATTTTAAAATGTAAACATTTTACTTTCTCAATGCCCAACCACCGTGTTGAGTAAATAGGCTAGAATAAAGGTATCCTATCCTCTGCCTATTAGGTATCCATAACTTTTGCCAAACAAAAAATAAGTTAATTTAGATGAGGTAGGGTTTAAATAATATGTTGTGGAGAATGTCTAAAATCCTTTGAATGTTAGCATTTCCTAGATATCAGATATTTAATAAATCGCAATTATTATAGAATACGAATTAGTTGTTGAGATTTTGAAATGTAAACATTTTACTTTCTCAATGCCCAACCACCGTGTTGAGTAAATAGGCTAGAATAAAGGTATCCTATCCTCTGCCTATTAGGTATCCATAACTTTTGCCAAACAAAAAATAAGTTAATTTAAATGAGGTTAGGGTTTAAATAATATGTTGTGGAGAATGTCTAAAATCCTTTGAAAGTTAGCATTTCCAAGATATCAGACCTAACAACTGAATTTATAAAAGAATACTTTCAGGAACATACAATTTAAATTTGCTGTTTTATGAATTAAAATTTAGCTAAGGAGATTTTACATTATTTCACATATCTGTAAGATTTAAAAAAAAACCAAAAAAAGAACGTATAATTTTGATGGATACAAAAGTTCGATACATTGATGTGCTCGATGTTTTTTTTTAGAATATCTATAAAAAAAGTGTCGTAGTATATTCAGTTTACTTTAGGTATGTGGTTATGTGCCCTCCTCGCTACTCCCCTTCCATGCTTGCTTCATTGTAGTAACTACCTGTTACACACACCCTCTAGACTAGGCTGGTGCAGGGGGTTAAAAATATAGTTATACTGAAGGGGAGTGTTGCAGCGCTAAACAAGAACATTGAAATTATCTGGTATAAGTTATCACATATGGTGTATTTTAAACATTTACAATAAACTATTCATAAAAGATGCAGTAAAAGATAGTCCTTATTGTAATGGGATAGTTAAGTAAAATATATTGTATGACTAATACACGATAACGGCTCGCTCCACATTCTTCTGTTAACAGTTTTAAATAGTTTATGGTAGGAGTACATTTTCATGTTTATACAAAGTGAACCATATTTTTAAATCGTGCTTATTTAATGTGTTTGTCTACTTTGGAAAAGGCCCATTCAACAGGCAAGGAATTCTAAAACCTCCCTTCTCTCCCTAACAACATATCCACCCAAAGCCTCCATCACCATATCATTACACTGTCTCCTCTCTCCCTATATTTTACTACAGGGGGAAGAGAAAAGCGATCGTAAAATTCGGCGACAACGAGTTTTCCAAACAATTGGTCGCCAAACCATCGGCACTATAAAACGATAGACGATCGCCAAAAAACCCCATCCTCGGACCATTGAACCATCGAAGTCACTACCTGTTACACCACGCTTGCACCCAGTTATCTGGACAGCGCCGGTGACAGCCGGGCTTAAAAATACGGTCCTGGTTGGGGGGGAGTACTGTGGCGGCGGGAATCGTCGACGCGGAAATAGCGGGGTCCAACCAGGCAGAAAATTGCGCCGATGACGTCACGCGGGGCCTTATCTCCGCGCTCAGGCCCTCTGGTGACCGTAATGAACACTTCAATTACTCCTTTCAGCGGTTGCGTCCCTCCTACCCCTTTTACGAACAGACTCTTTGTTTGTAAGCACCCCTTTTCTCTCCCCTCCCCCGTCCTATTTTGAAACTCGTTATTTCGATTTGATAAAATTGTAACTGAAAATTAGTTTTATAAGAAATGACATCGATGAAAATTATTTTATAGTTATTTTTAAAGCAACCATTAATTAACCATTTCAAATTTAAACAATGTCTGGTTTTTAAAGTTAAGTTATATCTTCCGGTTTCCAACTAAAAACTAAAATATCAAGAGAAGGATTTTCGAAATGCGAATACGTGGCAAGGTAACTAGTTAAACACAAGATGTAGCAGCTAACATAAGTCAGGGCAATGAAACAATAGATTTGATTGGTCAAAATTGCAAGTGGTAAAATTTTTAGGCTTGGATATTTAAACTTTGATATTTTTTTTAATTTTTAAAAAATAATCATGAAATATTTAAATTTTTTAAACTTCATAGTATTCCATTCTAGTTTTTATTTTTAAATCTGTTTTAATTTACTGAATAAAAGCGTGAGTTACAGTCATGTCAAACAGAATTTGGAAATTGTGCCATTGTGCATGTTAATCCTTCTACTTTTCTCTGTCTCTCTATACCATAATGAAATGCGTGATTTATTTAAGGAAATAGTTCTTCTATGGAACAGTTATTTTTGATATCCTTTAAATTTTTGAATGTTGCAAGTTTTTTTTTCTAAAGAAAATCCTAATACACAAATAGAAATAAGCTAGTTGTGTAAGTACGCTTTCGCAACATTTAACTTCAGATTAAAAATTTGACTGATTGCAAAAATGAATTAAAGTTAGAATATAAGCGTCGCATGATCTCTAGGTTGAAAGCAAAAATACAATGAAATAATTAGTACAATCTAATTTTAATTACTTTAATTTTTTAATTACTTTGAAAGAATAAATTAATAGAGGATCATACCCAACTGTATCACTCACAGAAAAAAACACATTTCCAGTAAATAAAAAAAGTATTTAAATAAACAATACTAATCTTTTTCGTCAAGATCAAATACGACTATAAACCTAAGCATTAGTGTCCTCAAAATAATCATTTAACCCTTTCACTCCCAATGATTCCATTTCGTATCATCAAACTTTTAGTTAAGTCAAACTCGCACTTATTTCAAATAAATTTTATTAAATTTTACATACATTTTTCTATAAAAATATATTTTCTTTTTGTATCGTTAGATGAAGAATCATGTCTTTTGAAGAATTAAATCATGTTTGTTGTAATTAAATGGAAATATGAAAAAAAATGGTAAAAATAAAATTCACTATGGAATAATTTTATTTTAACTATTTTTAATAAATAAAGTTTCGGAAAATTATTGTTATAATTTATTCAAAAGTAATGATTCGAAAAAAAAAAATCCGTTAATTTTATTTAACAAATTAAGATATTTTCCACCTTGCTTTTAACCATTTCATTCTGAATGCATAAGGAGTATACTTCACAAATTTTAGATTTTTAGAAAAAAATAAAAAGTCGGGATTGAAGGAGATAAAATTTTAACTTTCCATTTATTCATCTTTAATTGATCACACTCATAAAAAAATATTAAAAATATATTAACTAGTAAAAAATATAATATTTATTTTCTATTAAGCATCCATACGAAAAGCACCCCCCCCCATATATGCCCCCTCCCCCCCGTTTGTTGGCACCGGAATGTCGGCTTCAACTCCGTCAATAATTATAACCGCGTTGGCCAACATTAATTTCGGTATGCGGAGAGCAAGGAATCGTCCGGAAGCTCCCCCCGTTCTATTTCGAACGTTTTCGTTCCATCCTCCCCCCCTTGAAGAAAGTAAAAGGGGTGAGTTGTGGGGATGGTGTAGAAGGAGAAAAGTTATTGTTCATGTATACTTGTTATTTAGTATATTATTATGTAAACATAAACGTTAAAGTGTTAATCGACTCTTATTCACATATAGATACAACGTCTTTCTTTGGAATGTTGTTGTAAATCATATTAATGCTGTTACTTAAAAAAAGATTTTTAAATTTTTTTTTATAGTATATTCTAATTTGATATAATATTGTACTAATTTCTAAAAAATTTTTTTTTTTGAAAAATGGTAGTGTTGTTGATTTCATTTTTTTAGAATACGATAAACATCTAACTATATTTTTTTCTTCAATAATTTTAAAGAACTTTTATAAAGTAAAAGTTAAAAAAAATAAAAATGTATGTCTTTTTAAATAATTTTATTTAATTAACAAGTTTATTTTATTAATTAAAGACGTCTACGATGCATTCGGCTTTATCCCCCACAGAGTTGAGCATAGTAAACCTTTATATATGTATCTTTTATTTAAATTATTTTTATGTACAAAAAATACTATGCCTATTTAAACTTATCTTTAAAGTCATGCAAACTTGCTTACAGAAAAGATAATTCATATCTATAGAATAGAAACGAAGAGCGAATTAAATTAGGAGACTTTAAAATAACTAAAGTTCTAATATGCGACATTAGTTCAATAGTGCGACATTGGTTTATTTATTTATTTAGTTGTTTGTTTCAGATGCACATAACAGAAAAAATCCAATTACAATGCACATCATAAAAGACAATGAAAAACAACAAAAACACACAAAAAAAGAAAAACATTACAAAGAGAATAGCCTCTGACAATTAGCTTTAAAAACATTAAAAGGCATACAAAATATATCCAGTTCTTCAGACACACTGTTATAAGTTTTATAAAATTTATAGAGACAAAAATTTAAAATACAGTTATTCCGATTAGAATTCAAATAAAACAAGCAACGATTACGTGTAACTCTAGATGGCACATTTAATTTTATAGTACTATAGTCGGTCCATTTACTATGCGAGCCTCGAAAAGATTTTCTTCCCCCATCCCTTCCCTTGGTTTTCTAGGAAACGGGGGGGGGGGGGAGCATCGCTTTTCTAAACCAAACGCGTTTGAGGTTCTGTTGTGGAGGTTAACAATCCGAACAGTTCAAACCCAAGTAGGGTGGGGAAAAAATACGCTCACTCCGTTTCGAAGAAAACCACATCGGGGATGGGGGAGGAAAATGCTTTCGAGGATCGCATAGTAAATAGACCTACTATAGTAATGTAAGTAGAATCAATCATATTATTATTAATCATATTAATGAGATTAGTTCAACCAAACCCCACTATTATAGCACGATTTCTCAAAAAGATCTGAAAATACAATAACTACCCTACAAAAAGAACAATCATAAAACAGAACATCCGGATAGTCCGGGAAAGGAGGGAGGGGGGATAGTTGGCGAGGTTTATTGTTCGAAGAGCTTCTCCCCATCTCGTGGTATGTTGTGTCGGCGGTATTGTGCATGTGAATGATTCCCGGACAGGAATGACTCTAAAAATGTTTCTAATTCTTTGTGTGTCCAGAACGTGTGCATTGGTCAGCATTTGGCGACTCGATGGCTCTTAATTGCTTTTCGGCATTCTCGGGCTGTTGTTTAAATTGCAATGATGTGGGGGGGGGGGGGCGAACACATCAATTATGAGTTGAGGTATTCCTGGGATTGGATCGGATGAGGAATTATTTGGGATTATTTATAAACGTGACTTTTGACCCATAAAAGATGTATCGAAGATTTGTTTTTTGAAGAAAATGTTGTTTAAATTTTTAAATATTTGTTTAAATTAAAAAATAATTGTTAAGAGTAAAAGTTTGCTTTTGAGATTGGTTCAACAAAATGTTTTGAAATGTAACAAAAATTGTTGAGTACATAGAATTTATTTTACACTTGGTCTTTAGGCATTTATTTAACTTATTTTTTAAATTAAAAACAATGGAAATATTTCTTATGATGTCACGCTCTCCATAAGGTGATTTCATTTTTTTTCCTTTGACAAAGTGTTGAAACAAGCTCATTGGTTTTTCATAATGTCACGCGCTCCGAACTGCGATTTTATTGGTTGTTTTGTTTTCTTTGACAAAGTGTTGAAACAAGCCCATTCTAAAAAAATAATAAGTGAATAAAAATAAGAAGAATTTTGCAGTTTAAGTAAGCGCAAAAATTCCGTTAAAGTTGTAACTTGCATTTGGAATGAATTATCCTCAAACTTTAGGTTCATTGCGTTGAATTTACTATTTTTTTAAATTCATAAATAAAATTATTTTCGGATACACTTTATAGTTGTGCTGCAAAGTGAACTTAAAGGCGAAAAACGGTGTTTTGAAATAATGACATTTGAAGCCGGCAACAAAGATTTATTCTTTCCAACTAAAGTCCCATATTTAGATGTGTATTACATCAGTTTTTTTTTTAATATACAAGTGATTAAAGGTAAAAATGAAAATTAGATATTTCCATAAGCCGTGTTTCTGTCCTCTTAATGAAGATTATGTGCTGCGTTACAGATTTTTAAAAATTTATTCAAATTGAGTATTTAATATTTTGAAGTTCAACAAGTAGTAATTTTTCCTTTAGTCCCAAAAAGTAACGAAAATATGAAAGTTTTATTTTAGTCAACCCCATTTCAAAAGCTCCCCTGGATACAAAGCTGAATTATCTTAAAATAAAGTCTGGACAAACATTGCTTAAAAGCCCTTCGGGTGGAGCAAGGAATCATTGAAACAAATGTGGGTACTAATAAATACGCTAGCTGTTCCCAAATGTGGATTGAACATTGCACCATATGCGAACAATATTCGACTCCCAATTTCTATGAAATGTTTTTAAATAATTTATTCGCGTGAAGCTCGGTACTTCCAATAGCATTTAATAGGTGTCTGAAATGTGGTCGACAATCTGTTCAGACACACATTGCTTACAAGCTCTACTTCAGAAGACGATTTCCTGAAACTAGGCCTAGTTCTTTTCGGACAAACAAGAACCCAAGTGGAATTCTATTCCATTCCGCACGAGAATAGAACGGCGGGAAAGATTTCCCATTCCCCGATGTCCATTCCTCTCCGGTCAAGAGGTCCGTTTCGCACAATCTTGACCCCACGCGGCATCATTTGGAGAAGCCATTACTACAAAAGCACAGTCAAAGTTTTAGAATTCGATTTTAATGGCGGCCGTGTGTGATTCGGGAAATGAAAATAATGAACTTAATTCACTTCACTTCCAGGTTTTTTTTCTGACTGATGCTCATTACTATTGGAAGTAGCTCATCTTCTGGTTGGTAATTGCAGGTTGAAAATTCTCGGGCCTAGAACACGATTAAAATAATGGGACTGAGCTTCGAGATTGTAACAAATTCGTTATGGAGAATGGAAATTTTTTACCCCTTTCTTTCGGACGGTGTTCTATTGTTGCGCGCTCGTTCTTCTCAAACTTAGCATTACTTTTAAGCATTCGCAAAATGGCAATTCTTTAGGCTGTGTTAAGCCTTATGGAAAAAGTCAATTACTTTAACTGCAATAACGTTCTTCGTACCATTTCTTTTAATGCAGAGACAACTATTGATTGTGCGAACTACCAAGCCCTTTCCCGAAAACGTGAACAATTACCATTGACTATGATATTTTTATACGGAAGAGAGAAAGAATTTTTTAATGTAACGTATTAGAAGCTAGAATTGAACGCCATTAGTATAAGGCATTATACGCACACAATTGAATTGTCTATTTAAGAGACATCATAAGTTCCCGTTTGCCGCACTTAAACTTTTTTTTGACGAATTGATTCCATGCGAAAAAAGCATGCAACATGAACCAGCATGAACATAGAAAGGTTAAATAGAACTGAAAAGGAATTTCCAACTGAAATACATTTTAGTATATTGAAACTATTTTCAATGAATTTGCGATTGAAATATTTTTTTTGTATTGCATATTGAAACTGTTTTGAATAAATTCTGTATTGCGACTATTTTCTATGATATTCTATCAAAATTTGTTTCAATAAGTTCTCTACTGTACTGACACTAATTGCTATGTTCTCCAATAAAACAATCTCTATAAATTTGCTATCAAAACTATTTTTTACGAATTTTCTACTGAAATTATTATTTATATGAATTCTTTATTAAAAGCGTTTACTTTAAATTCTTTATTGAACTTATTTTATATATATATATATTTTAAGAGATGATACGTTTTTCAACTTTCAAACATGAACTTAATTTATAGTTCCAAAATAAAAAAAAATATTCACTTTCATCCGTCCCCCCCCCCCCCCTCCCAAAAAAATATCGTATAATTACTTCATTATTGGAAAATCAGTATGATATAAAAAGTTTGTGTGTTTGTTTATTTCAGTTTCGTATTTCTAATTTTTTTCTGATCTTTACTAATCAAAGATTTTTCTTAATTGGGTAAAAGTGAGTAAATTAGACTACTTAATGGGAATTTATTAAAACATTCGAGATACGTTGTATACAACAACATTCAGCATTAATTATTCAAACATTCGAATATTCTAATTTTAAAACGAGTACTTACATGGAGACCGCAGGTGGGATCAGACATTGCCGAAGATTCTACCCTAAAAATATAAATTACAATTTTTTAATTTATTTATACAAATATAAATAATGTTATTTCATTATATTTATTACATAATTTAAGTATTTAGCGGTTTTTATGATTATGCGTCTAAAATTACTTTTAAATTAGCAGCCATCAGTATAAGGCATTAGATGTATTTTAGATATTATATTTTTTCAAAAATCCGATAGAAATCCTAAAATTTATTTTTAAAAAATCGAAATTGCTTAATGTAACATTAGGCTACCTTTAAAAACTTTTGCATAGAAAGAAAAGGTAACTTTTCATATTTAAAGACAAAGACCGTTTTTTTCAAGCTTTAGAGTATCTAAAATACATTATTCATTTTAATGTATAGAAAAATTGAACATTTACCTCATTGGACTTCTTTGGTATCTTTTCATATAAGCATTCTGTGTGTTATCTAGAACTAAAACATAAAACAAATTAATATTTTGTAGGACATTTTAATTAAAACTAATATGTACACGGTAGAGAAACAAAAATGACAGAAGCTTGTACACTTCTGAAGCAATATATGTCGCTCTAATAACAACCTGGAAAGGATGTTGTAGCAGAAAAAACTAAAAATATTGGATTTTACCCATACATTTGTGGGGAATATTTAACATGCTAGCTTGTAGATAAAAGTACAAGGCAGGCAATGATATCAAGTTTACCTCAAAATAAAAAAAAGATAAAAAATGTTCAATCAAAATGAAAAACAAAAACAAAAAAACATGGAAAACTAACCTTGGCCTTAACTAAAATCTAAAAGTTATATTTTTGAGATGGAATGATTGCTTTAGAATCCAAAATTTCTAATATTGATAGTAAAATTTTAACTATTAAACAAGTTCTGTACATTTATTATTCATTTATAAAAAAAAACTTGACGTACTGATTTACACATGTATGAATTTATCAATGTTTGATCATTATAATTTTTGTATAATAAAACTTATATAAATAGAAAAAAAATAATCTTTGAAAATCTGAACTTCATTAAAATATTTCTAATTATGAATGTTGAAACACTTATAACTGAAAAAGAAATTATACATAACTTCTTAGCAATATAGCAATATTCAACTCCAAAAGTACTGCACCCAAAACACTAAGAACTGTTTTCACATCAATTAAAAATGTTTTTTAGTTCTTTGAATGGTTTTCTAAATTTTAAAAGGGACTTCAAAAGAGAAATACACTCTTTAATTTTAAATACATGCAAAAACAATTTTCTGTTTCATTACCTTATTTCAGTTGAAAGAACGAAACTTGAAATTAAATTTAAAAAATCTATAAAGTCATTATTGTTAGTACCATCAGAAATATTATTCACTAAACCCTTTTTCAACGGCAGCACGTTAAAATAAGAAATTTACCAAATATACCAACAAAATACTCCTTTTCATTTTAATGAGATTATCTAAAATAAAAAAAACCCTAAAGCTGTAATAAGCTTATTAAGGGTCCCCCCTTTAACAACCTGTTATTATTTTTATTAAATGGAGAAATTTACTAGTTGTTTGATTCAACTTCGAAATAAAAAACACGTTCCAATTTTAAAAGTCTTTTTCGTATCGCCCTATTCCAATCTTCTTAGCGACTTAAACGCATTTTGTTCTTTTCCGTAATGTCATTTTGGTGATGCCACCGGTTGCGAAAGAAAACAAGAAAAATAATTAAATTATGCATGTAAACATCTTTGACGTATTTGCAGTGACAGTGACTTGTTCATTTTTAGAAGATGGTATGAAGAACAAGTTTTTGTCTGATCTGAATTCCTTGGGGTAATTTTCCAGCGGAAATTATTGGATTATCCATGTTTTTTTTCTAACTCAAAATGAGAAATTCTAAATTGTTGAAGCTCAGAGGTTAATAGAAATAATCATGTTTTTTCTTTCTTGTCATACAATTTTTAGGAGAAATTATAAGTTCTTCTAAAATATATGATTACTTTTCAGTCAAGTAATGTAATTCAGTCCATGGAGGTTCAAGTTTTAGTATAGTTTAGTATTCTTATAAAGTTGGTTGTGATTTTTCATCAAATATCATAAAGTTTAATGCAAGCAGCATCTTCTATTATGTCTGAAATTAAAGTTTATATGAGCCTGGCTATATTTATAGCTAACAAAAGATTTGAATTTTAGATCTCCAGTATGTTTGTCATAACATGAAATTATTTATAAAATTATTTGAGTTTAATTTTGAGTAAAAATAAATTTTACTAGAATCCTACTTATAGGTATATCATTAACTTACACGTAAATTTGAATTTTTTTAAAAATTAGATCTACTTGAACACTTATTGTACTTAAATTTCAATAAAAAATTAATTAAAATGATAAATTTATATATAAATTTATCATTTTAATTAATTTTTTATTGAAATTTAAGTACAATAAGTACATTATACATTTGTACATGTATCATATGTATCATTATCATACATGTATACATTTCCTTTTGTAGGTAGGTAAAAATTTAATTTCATTTTTTAAAAATAATTAATATAAACGTTTTACATTTTATAATTTATTATATAGTGATTTCTATAAGCTTGTTTCAGGTGACGTATGTTCTTTTCAGATTTCATTTCTGGGCTTCTCACGATTGGTGCTCTGATTGGTGTTCTGTTGCCACGTGACTTTGATTCACCAATCGAGGCTCAACAAAGAATTTATTTTCATTCAGCATTTCTGTTGCCACTAAAAACCTGAAACGAACACGTTTTGATTTTTTTCAAGTATCATTTTCTTATTCATTTAAAATAAACTTTATTTTAAAAATAAGAATTAGGTGAACTATACAAATGGTTAGCGGATTTTAAAACCAGAGAAGAAACATTGAAATGTTTAGTTATTACTTTATCATCTATCAAACTAAACATCATTTGAACGGTTTATTTTCCTTAAATATTTAGTTTCATACGTTTTACAGAACTCACGTCTCTTTTATACAAATCTTTTCTGTTTGAAAGTAATTTTTTCAGTTTAGTCGAGGGAAAAATAAAGTATTTATTCAAATTTTTTTTTCGAAGATCAACACTTTTTCTTGAAATTGGGTGCCAAAAATAACATGAGTTTTGCAGACATAATTACCTCTAATTGCACTTTAATTAAAGAGTATGCCGTGTCTAAGAGGAGATGAAATAGTTGTTCTTACTCCAATTCTGATTACAAGATTGAAATTTGATGAGTTTGGTAATTTATTTCCTGTTTCTTTCCATTAGGAATAACTAGTAAACATTTTTATCAAGTTCTAAAAAAAAACATTCGTCGCCTGTAGCATACTCATCACTGATTGAACGTTGCCATAAAAATATACGAAATAAACTAAGCAAATGAAGTAGACGATATACCAAACCGTTTAGAATATTTTCCTCTAAGTTGCATGAATGAAAAAGAAGATTGGTGGACGGAAATTATGCAAGCAAAAAATTAATTTCCTAATAATATTTGAAGGCCGCGGAAAAAACTAGGTCGGGGAAAAATTATCATTCGAAATTGTTTTTGCCGATTAAATAATCTTTGGGCAAAAGAGCATGCGACCCCGGAGTCATCTAATGATGTAATTATTGGAACAATTTCAACAAGTTAACGCAGTTCGAATTCATAAAATATATTTTTTTGTAACTGCTTCTTATATATGCTTTTACTTTTTACGGTATTAAATATTTGTGATAAATGATAAATAATTGCGTAAATTACTAGTACATTTTAGGAAATAAACATCCAATAGTTTTTTTAAGTGCAAACATTTATGTTTAGAAAATAATATATTTAAGGAAATTGACGGATTCGGCGGATAGTCAGTGTTATAAATTTAAAGATGTAATAGCAATAAAATATAAGTTTAAAGATGTTATTTTCTGCAATATTTTAGTACAATTAAAAAAAAAAAACTAGCAATTACTCTACATATATATTTTACATATGCACGACAGAAAACAAATGCTATGACATAGGCATGTTACCTTTTATTTTTAAACTAAAAAGCGTTAAGCAATAATAAAATAATAAATATTATTTAAAAATTGTTTTAAAAAATATATGTGTTTTCACAAAATTAGCAGTGAAATATTTACCCACATTAATTATATTGAAGTGCAGAGAAAACGCAAGAAGACCTTAGAATCATTGAAATCAAACAAGGACAAAAATATAATGGAATGATGGAAATTTTTTACAATGTTCGAGTCCAGATTTAAAAATGTCAAAAGATTACTAAACGTGTTTTGAAATTTTTTTATTTAAAATATAATTTTAATCATAATAATTTTAATCATAGATACTGCTCTTTGTTCTTTAAATTATTTTCTTCCAATTAGCTTTAAAAAAAGTGTTTTATGACAAAACTTTTTTAGTTACATATAATAAAAAGATGATTGACTTATTTTATTTAATAGAGTAGAAAGCTTTGTGGAGGTAATTTTGTAGAAATCGTATGACTCTATAAACGTCGTTCTAGTGTCTGGAACTAGATGGCGCCTGTAGAATCTACTATTGAGCAAAAAAATAAAGATACTCATCGTGGCATTTTAAAGCTATAAAGTTTAATCTTCAACAGAAAAAGGTACAAAAAGTAAACTATATATACAGAAACAAAGCTGATAACATAAAATTTACATAAAATATAACTCGTTCATCATGAACTTGGTGACCAATCAGGAATGGTTGGTCGTTTCTGTGGCTCCGCATAAGAAATGCAGATTTTCATACTCAGATAGAACAGCGCCATAAGGTATATGCTTAGCAAAGTTTTGAAATTTCCAAAGAAATTTTATTTGAACTCTAGTTATTTTTATTTAAGTGTAAATCAAAACATATTTTAAAAGAAAAAAAACGCGGTTCCAAAGTAGTTAATTATATGGGGTTGTTTCTACACTTTGTCAAAGAAAACAAAACAACCAATGCAATCGCAGTTCGGAGCGCGTGACGTTATATAAAAACAAATGAGCATGTTTCAATATTTTGTCAAAGAAAACAAAACAACCAATAAAATCGCAGTATTTAGAGCGTGACATCATAAGAAATAATCCCATTGGACTAATTATTGAGGTAAGGACGATTATTCTGTGGAGCCTTAAAATCCCAAGACTCCGATTTTAAAATGTAAGTCTTGAAATAACGTAAAAACATTTTTTTTCAATTATAAAAATTGTAATAAAAGAATCAATACTGTTTACTAATAATAAGATAGTAATAAAAGAAAAAAAAAGTGTTTCCAGTCCTTAAAAAATAGGATGAGTTTACGCATATAAAATAGGATAATAGAATGATACATAATTTTGATGAGTTGTTTAACACTTTTGCTACGCGGGATTTTTGTTTCCTCGTAATATGTGATAGGAATATCATTATCAAATCCTTAGTTGTACGGCCGCCTGGGCCGTTTTAGAATTGAAAAGGTTAACCATTGATAGATTTATCATCAAACGTAGGTTTGCAAAGAATAACTACAGGTGCATGATAAAATCAAATAGAAATTTTAGCAAATTTTTTGAATAATTTAAAATACATAGTAGTATAAATTTTAGGCATAGAAATGCTAAAATAGCAAAATGAAAAATTATAAAGAATTTTTTTAACGGTATTGCACATTAACATTTTACACATTTAACGAAAATACTAAGCGAGTTTACAATTATCATTCAATGAAAACCTTAAACTAAACTTAAGTAATTTGCTTTTAAAATTATCAAAAATTTGTTTGTTTTTTAAATATTCAAAGTTGAATGTTAAATCCAAACACTAATTAATAAAAGAGTAATTTGTATCCATATCAGGGTAAGAAGTTTATGAAGGTTTAATTACGCTCCGTATTTCTACATGTCAGTTAATTTTAAATTTGACATTTAATATAATTTATGGATGCAAAAATCCGTCTTCAACCATCAAAACATTTATTTTGTGTAAGTAAGACTATAAAATTTGACTTGATTAAAATATATATATAAACTTTAAAAAAAAATAATTGAAAACACATGTAATAATAAGTCTAAAAAAAATTGAAGTGTATTTTAAAAAGTAAGATATTTTTTAAGTTTCGAAAAATCAATTTAATTTTTCTTCAAATAAAAAAATAAATTCTTAAGTTATAAGAACTCCAAACTGAGTTAGAAAACGTTATGTTCATTACTTTAATCGTTACTAAACCAGGAACAATATATTTAAAATATACTCTTTTGATAACCTCAATGAAATATCTAAACAGAAAATCACAGATAAATATCTAAACTATCTGCTTTTTATTTTGAGTTATTTATATTTTTAAGTATATACTTGACTTTAGAATTTGGCTGTCATTTCGAAAATTTTGGTAAATTTCGGTTTTTTAAGCTAATTGCATATTAAAAATGGCAAGGTCAATTATGACACTTTGTTGTAAAAAACGAACGAATTTGTACGAAAAAGAATTACTTAATGTGAAGAACTAAACAATCGCACATCATCTTGATTCCTTGTACGATTCGTAATTTATTTTTATAGCCAATAAGAGATTGGAGTAAATTTCAAAACGTTTAATAAAAAAAAATTTCACGACTTTTTACATTATATCTGGATGCTATTCAAAGTTAGAATTCTCTATGCATCTTTCTTTATATATAATAAACCATCATAAGAACTCTATTCAAACTAACTCTATCAAAAGAACTATCTTAAATCAAAAAGATTCTCTTTGGAATAAAATGGTTTTGCAAACAATGTATAAGAAGCAGCATAGCAACAGGTTATAAAAAAATTTCAGGATTAAGAAAGCCTATATGATCTTAGTACAAATCCATCTCAAAATAATCGATGAGGAACCGTATAAAAAGTTTTGTAACCTAAAAGTATAGAAAATACCATGTTTTCCCACAATTTGCATTAACATTTATTTACATACACAATTTTATTAACATTTCGAATATCAATGTAGCTGATTATCTATACATGGATTCGCATACAATGAACTCAAGAATTTTTCTAAAGAAAAACGCACGCCAGAAATTTGAAGACTGTACTTTTAAGAAGGTAAGAAGTGGTTAAAAAATGTATACACAAGAATGGAAGATTGCGTTACTTAAATTTGAGAAATTGAAAAGATCAAAATTGAAAAAACATGCAAACAAGACGAACAAAACTATAGTAACTAGCTTAAAAAAGTATCGAATTTTTTTATACATATACAAACAAAGGTTTGTAGGATAAAATACATTTTCTAATTTACAATGTTCATCATTTAAATGAAGCAAAGCAGCAATAAAAAAATAACAAAACGAAAACCCTAAAGAAATACAACTTCTCTCAACAAGTTGACCGAAACTTTAAAACTTTAACTTCATTTACACGTTAGTAACTATTTGAATTAAATTTAATCTTAACAATGGAAGTAATGGTGATTAAAGAAAAAAATATTTATGTAGAAAATGCATAAAACAGTTTTGGACTTATTATAGATTTAATTTAAATTTAAGTTAACTTGACGAAAACACGCAGTGTAGTTTGAGCTAAACAAAATAAGACTAAAATCCAACAAAGAATGATTAAAAGAGATGCAAAACATAACGAAACTCTAAGAAAAAACTCAATGAAACACTAAACGAATGACCGTCTAGTGACATCACATCACCAAAACCATAACCGGCCCTAAAATTTGAAGTACGCATTAATTTCAAAATTAGTTTAACATTTAATTTCTCAATGAAGCTTTAAATGCTTAAAAGTAAAAAAAAAATACTTGTATAAACTGAATTCCAATTAACGGCTTAGGAACAAATTTTAAACCTAGTTTAAATCAAACAACTTTTAAAACATTCTACACGCCTAATTTTTTCGGGGAAAAAAACCCAAGAAACCTAAATAAATAATGACACTAGTGAAATAAAGTTATTTAAGAAACCCCACAGAAGAAATTAAAAAAAAGGAAACATTTTCTTACAGTTATAAATTTTATAGTTTATATTTGTTTACAAATAAGTTTACATACCCAAAACATACAGTGTAGCTTGAATTAAAGAAAGTAAGACTATAATCCAACAAAGAATTATTTAAAAATGTGGGAACTGAAACGAAACGTCTATTTATATCGCGTCACCACAACTTAAACTAACACTCTAACTGAAAAACGCATTTAATTCAAAACAATTTTAAAATTTAATATTCCAATGGAGCTTTAAATTGTTAAAAGTAAAAAAGAAACAGCACCGATACATCAGTTCTTAGGAACACATTTTGAAAGTTATTTAAATCAAACAACTTTAAAAAATAGTTTTCCAGAAAACCTCCCAATAAACGTAAATAAACAACGACACAATTTAAATAATGTTATTTAAGAAACCCCACCGAAGGAAACCGAATAGAAACGAAACTCACATAAGACCGCCTATTGATATCGCGTTCCCCAACTTAAACTGAAGTACGCATTTAATTCAAATTTAATTTCCTAATGAAGCTTTAAAAGGTTCAGAGTAAAAAAAAATACTTATATAAAATAAATTCAAAACAACATTTTAGGAACTAATTTCGAAATTTGTTTACATCATACAAATTTAATAAAATTCCACGCTCTTTCGTTTTCCAAAAAATGATAATAATAATAACATAAAATTTAAATAAATAACGGAACAAGTTAAATAAAGTTATTTACTCCTTCTCACTCCCGTAATATTGCAGGGTTGGAGTGTTCAGTAGCAACTCGCCAATAAGATTAAGACTTACTTAAATCCACCAATTAAAATGCCAAAAAGATTAAATAACTTTTTTTTAATTTAAAGCTACAAAAACTAAAAAAATGATACTTAGAAATGAATACCTAGATAACTTGAATTTAAAATAACGTCTTAGGAACAAATTTCGAAACTTGTTTAAATCAAACAACTTAAAATCCTTAGTTTTCCAGAAACCCCCCCCAAAAAACTTAAATAAACAACCCCATAAGTTAAATAAATTTATTTAAGAAACCCCACCGAAGAAAACAAAAAAGAAACGGAACTCACCTAAGACCGCCTTTCGTTATCTTTTAAGCAAAATTAAACCGCTATCAAAATGAGGTACGCATTTAATTTTAAAATATTTTAAAATTTAATCTTTCAATGAAGCTTTAAATAGTTAAAAGTTTTTAAAAAAACACTGAAATGGTCAAGAAACAGAATTTAAAATAACGTCTTAGGAACAAATTTTGAACCTTAATTCAATCAAAAAAACTCTAAAAACATTCTACACGCCTTAATTTACAAGGGGAAAAACGACAAAAGTTAAATAAAGTTATTTAAGAAACCCCACCAAAGAAAACCAAAAAAAGAAACGAAACTCACCTGACACCCGCGGAAAACGGTACCGAAACCCAAACTTCTCCGCGAAACCCTCTCTCCAACAGCGGCAAAACCGGCACCTTTCACCGCAAGGGGGCTCCGAATCCCACGCAAGAGCTCGGCCGTTGAGACAACTTCGCAGGCGGAGAAACAAATGCCGGTCTACACTTCTGTGCGACTACTATTAGAGCTCAACCTCCCCCCCTGTGATGTTGTTTCTCCCCCCTTACACTTGGTATGCAGGAAGGGTCTAATGAAATTTAGATGGGGGGGGGGGTAATTGGTAAGGGGGGGGGGAGATGGGGGAGTTTTTTTTAGAGGGGGGTTTGGGGTTTGTTTGTTGGTAGCGGGTGTTGGGGAGGGGAATTAATAGGGGTGTTAGGGGTTTGTTGGTTGATAGTTAATTGATGAAACAAGAATGTTATGTTTTGGAGGTAGATTTGTCTTTCTTTCGGCTTAGAGTTCAATTAAATAAGCCTTCGTTAAGTTGAAAGATTCTTTAGTTGAATTTCAGGTTTGATGGTATCGAAAAAGTGCCTCCCCGCAAACTTATCCTCTTAAGATGTCAGCAAAATCCTACACGTATATTCTTCATTTAAACATAATTTTCATACAAATACATTCTAAAAAGTATGTTTTGCAAAGTAATATTTAAAAAAAAAACCATGTTTAATAGTTACTGAGAGAAAATCCTTAAACTCTAAAAATACACATTTTTTGTGGTATAAATGCAAAAAAAAGCCGTATCACTTTCGAAACTAATTAACATGATAAATGTTTGTGAGAAGGTTTTAAAAAAATGTCCCCGAATAGGGACCCCAGGTCACAAGAGGTTATTCAATTAAAAGCAGTGGGTGTTTGGTTGAATGTCCTCTCTGCTTTTATCAATGTACTCGGATGTCATATGCAGGTATTGGCTAATGGCATTTAGGTAGAGATGCTAGGGCAGGGCCGGATTTAAAGATTTGCCGCTTGTAGGCTACAATTGATTTGCCGCCCGAATCACAATATTCTCCCAATTCGGGAAAAGGTAGCTGGTTAGCTGTAAAATAGGGTGGTAAGCGTTGTTTAAAACAGATACACATATTATAATCATCTATGTACCTTTACACACTAAATTGAAAACGAAATAGGTGAATTTCTTTAAAATGTTCTACTTTTTCTTTCAACTTCGAAATTCGGGAGGAAGGGGTGCACTTGTCCTCGCAGCAACCATGTTTGTTACGAAATATTAGTACTACAACGTTTGCGGTGTACGCATTAGTGTAAATCATTTGTTTTCTCTCTTAAATATATTCGTATCTTTATAATAATTTTTTTTATGCCGAATGCCGCTTTCATTGGTCGTAACATTTGCCGCCCCAAAAAATTTGCCGCTCTAGGCTACAGCCTACTTAGCCTATATAGAAATCCGGCCCTGTGCTAGGGGATGAAGTTGATAAAGAAAAATAGGGAAGTTCGGATTTCGAGGAATAATTGGAAAGAGAATTTTTTTGTTGTTGAGGATTGTTTGAGAGAAATCGTAATAACTACAAGAGTTTATAAAAAAATGAATTCGTATTGGTGATGGTTTTGCTTTAAAATTAATAATTTTTATCAAAAACGTCTAGTACATTGGTTTTAGACACATGGTTTTAAATTATTTTCTGGTAAAAGTGAGTATTTGCTAACCACGAAAAATAAACGGATATTTCATGGTGTGGACTACACTGTAAAAAAAATTCTGTACAATTGCGGACCATTTAAGGGTTACTTTTGAACTTTTTGCTTCACATGAACAACTTACAATGACCAATAACTCCAATCATAGAGAAAATGGGTGACAGAAGATGATTAAACAGAGGAGATAAGTGTGTCCAATCACCACTGCCAGTGAAGCAAACGTTTTCGCTGGTACCACACAATATACATTTTACATCATATGTGAATTCACAGCACAAGGTGATGTTTATATAATTAAAACGTCATGCCCGTGGACACATAAATCATGTCCGTGAGCACAAATACATGGGCATGGTGGTACACGGACATAATGAAATCGTAAATAAGGGCTTCCAGACGCAAAAGGTTTAGACCTTACACTCTTAAAACAAAAGGGTGAAGTCCACTCCTATATAGGGGAAGTGCATTTTCGGCACCGGAAAGGAGTGGAAATTAACTCAGACTGAGTTAAAACCGCTCGTTTTAAGAGTGTAGGACATAGATTGTTTTCTTTTATTTCTTTTACCCACTCCGCAAAAAGAGTGAAATCCACTCCTATAGGGGAAGTGCATTTTCGGCACGGAAAGGAGTGGAAATTAACTCAGAATGAGTTAAAACCGCTCGTTTGTTTTATGAGTGTTGGGAACGAAACATGCAAATTGATATTATATAACTTATTTCTTTCTATAAATAACAAATTATAAGTAAAAATCATTAGCATACCTTCTTATATCTTGATAACAGAACTGACGCTATGATCTTGTCAATGGTCTATTTTTGAACTTTAAACTTCTAATTACTGTTTATCTTCTGTGGTATTCAAGCTATCGACGTGATACAACGTATAACGTGTATTATTGAATACTAATAAGACTGAAACAGAGTACTGTTATCATTTCTAGATAGTTATGCAAGCTAAATAATACGTTGTACACGGACATGACGAAAATCTGTGGGACATTTTATTTTCACGGAATTTATATATTTATATTCTTTATAATGATTATATTTTATGTTTCGTATGTTCTAGTAATGTCAGTTGAATTAAAAATCAACTTCAGTTATAAAATATTGGGATTTAATTAGTATATATTAACTAAAACAGTCCCCGGACATGACGGTGAGACAGCTCACGGACATGATTTGTCATAGTCAGTGGACACAAATTTTTAAACAAAATACATAATTTTTTGTAGTTATTCAACGTTAGTAATTAGATAAAATATTCATCATCTTAAATTAATTCAATTGAAAGTATATACTTTTCTTCATGTGAAAGATAACTTACGGGACATGCTTTTATACGTTTTCTCAGGAATGACCCATACCAGCTCTATTACAATCATACTGTGATGGTAAATTAGAAGGATTTTTACAATGTAGCTTTTAATTTGAAAGTTATGCCATAAAAAGAGGCAAAATATGCTCTTCGTAGGAATGCAATTATGTAATTTTAACAAAAAGTATAGCTACGTTGTTTCAGAAAAAATGTCATAATATGTTTTACTAGCCATTCAACCTATTTCTTTCACTCAAAAGAAAAGGTCAAATTAATAAAAGAGTAGGAGTTAGATCACATTCAAAAGAACAAGATTCCCGAAAAAAGTATTTGTCCAGTAAACACAAAGCTTCTAAACACACAACACTTTTATAAGTCACAGTTCAGTAGGTTACGGATATCCCTGCATAACTGCAAAAACTCATGTCATAAGGCACTAAAATAAAATTTATGAATCAAAAGAAATATTTACACTTACATTCAAATGTTAATTTATCTAGTTTTGAGGTTTGTGAGGTTTGACAAAAATAATTGGTAATAGTTTTAACCCGCTGGAATAACATGACAATAAAATTGTTTGACGATAGGTTTTATGGGTTTTCCTTTGTGTAGGCTACGATGTTTGCAGAGAAACTTGTTGCACGGATACTAACACGGAAGTCTTCAGAAGAAACACTCCTTAAAAGCTAATATAGGAGCTTTTTACGATATTTTTCATTCGGAGTTTCTTACGACAATTTTCTATTCATAAAATTAAATGAAAGATATGACGTTTGAGTAATAAATAAGTTTTTAATGCTTAAATCTTAGACCTGCTTTTAAAATTGTTCTCTTCTGAACGAATCTTTTTAAATGCAGGAATAAAATTACTAGTTCATATCATAAGCTGTCCTATATTTTTAAAAAAAGTTTTTAATATCGTTTATAGGTATAAACGATACAATATTTCTTTGGTATTTGATGTAATGAACTAGATGATTTTTTTATATTTTATTTCAAACGCACAGGGAATTTTTAATTTTTTTTTATTACACAACGATTTATATACATGCAAAAATATGTTAAGGTTATTTTTAAACTGAAGACTTCAAAAAATTCAATTTTAAACTATAAAAGTTTTGTGTTCTGCTTGTCCACCTCCAAGGAATCGCTACTGATTCTATTTATTACGTAGTCCTATTTACATAGTTTAATTCATAGGAATTGTTTTATAATCCTGTTGGAGATATTAAAACATTAAAATTGATTTTAATTTTTTTTACTCGAAATAATGAAATTAAGAGCATTAAATATGTTTCAAAATAATACTAACCAACTGTCTATATCCCTCTAACCTACAAAAACCATTCAATACTTGAACTAAATAAGTGTCCGACCGTCCATAAAGAAATCCCGTTTGTGGAAATTAGCCACTATCCCACTACACCAATTTATATCATTGATACAAGAAAAGTTTGTTAATTATAATTAATATTTTTTACACCCCAAACTCCGAATTCACTTTTTACCAGAAACAGAGGAAATAGTTTATAAATGGAAGAAAACACATGAAAAGGGTAACAGTACAAAGCAGAGAAAATAGAAAAACAAAGAACGCACAATTCTGTTCTCAAAGAGTATGGATTTTATTATATTCCAATTTGTATCATTTTTTAATTAAACATACTTAGTTTGAGAAACAAGCCAAAAATAAACCTATCAACAAACCCATCATCTCGAAACACAAACCATTCAGCTAAAAAAAAACAGAAATATACATCAAATAACCCTAAATAACTCTTTCATTCCTAAATCATCCGAAGAAATCCCCATCACTGACATACCCCACTTTGCCAAAACCCACTACCGAACCATTGGCGTAACTAAAAGGCATGTCGAGCTTCTCTGATTAGCCGCTTCGCCAGCCAATCAAATCGAGAGGGCCATTTCCGAAGATGATCGAAAAACAAATGAAAAAATATTATCGTTTGCTACCAAGACACTCGTCTTATTCTTTCCGCACTGATTTGATGCTAGGGTTGCAGTTTTTCTCCTTCGGCGGGTTTCGCTCGCCAAGGAGTCGCCAAGATGCTTAATGGATTTTAGTGGAAAGATGTTGGAGGAAGGTTATATTAAAATAGTTATTGTTTGTGGTGGGGATGTTATTAAAAAGAATTATGAGTTTCATTGAAAATAGGTATTTTAAAATATTGATTGAGTAGAACCAAATAAAAGTTTTTTTTTTTTTAAATAAGTTAGTTGATCTGCTAGAAAATTATAGTATAATTTAAGAAGTTTAGCAGTAAGTAAATTTTATAATATTGTATAATATTAATATATTAAAACAATAAGATGCATACTTAGGTTATGATTCTTTTTGGGTCTTTGCAAAATATTAAAAAAAAACATTTTCCACTATACATTTTAGATTCGTATACTATCTTTCTAACCTGGAAGTTCTGTCATCCAAATCTATTAGGTTATTTTCGCTTGATAAAAATTCAGCTTTTGGGGATGTAAACTTTGATTAAAAACTTCTGGCACTTAGATATAAAAATCAGCGTTCTATGAAATATAAAATGGTACCGCAATATCGCATTAAAAACTTGATCCTTATGAGTTGCTTAAAGTAGGGATAGTTTTCATCTTAGAGACATTCTAACCAACCAGGCGACATATGTTTTAATGAAAATTTTCTTTGTCGACTGCACTTATTATTCCTCAATATTTTTTCATGTTTGCAGAAGAAAAAAATAGAAGAAAAGAGAAGAGTAGTCTAGAAAATCCATTAAATAGAACTGGAATTTCTCGTTATGTGCTCCCTTTAAATTCTAGATCTAAGAAATAGGCAGTTCTAGTTGTTTTCTGAATGTGGTGCATAAAATTTCTTGACCTCTGGATGGAAAAAAAAATATATTCAAGTATCTTGGTACTAAATTCTAAGTTTGAACTATAAAGTATAGATACTTTGAATATAGGTTGATTGATCAAAACAAAACATTTGGTATAGTGGATCAGGGTATATCGTAGTTATAATTTCTGGTTTAAGAACTAAAAATTTTAATTCCCAGGCTCTGCCAACGAAATATACAGTTTTGAGAACAACAACTCATACATATCTCAACTGCAATCTCTATTGTGATGCAACCAACAACTTTGTACCTCGTATAATTTTCGAGCACGTCTGTCTCAGTACTAGGGAAGTGTACTAGGGAACCCACTCTCCTCTCTCTCTTTCTTAAGAAACTCTAAATTATCATTCTATAGAATGATAATTTAGAGTTTCTATATATAAATCGACCATGCACTGAAAAATAGTTTAATATAATATATATAGAATATATAATAGAATAATATATATTATTCATATACGCATGTCTTAAATAGCCACTTTTAATAAAAATATTCACTTTTATGACAGTTTGCTTATAAATATCGGATCAGTAAGGCCCTTACTGATCCGATAATTATAAGAAAACTGTCATAAAAGTGCCTATTTAAGATATGCGTATATGAACAATATATATATTTAAGTAAGTTAGTTAATTTTATTGGCGTTTTAATTAGTGTAATTTAGTCACTTTTAATCTTATTGTTGAATAACTACTGAATACTCCATTCATTGGCGTTTTGATTGGCGAATTTTAGTTAGTTTTAATCTTATTGGTGCGTTACTGCGTTACTACTATCCCGGACTCGAGAAATAGAGGGCGAAACCTCACCCATTTTAACAGTAGCGAGAAGGACGAGTTAAAATTTATTTTTAAAAGTGAATCTCCCAAATCAAATCTTTTTCCTAGTGGCGTAACCAATCAAATAAAAATTACAAACCATGTCTTTCTTTCATAATGACCCATTTTTCAAATTAAACCCACTCAACTGACAACAAACTCACCTTCCTAATACCAATCATCCCCAACAATACTCAGAGCTACGGCCACTTATAATCCCTTCCAGTGGCGTATCCAATCAAACAAAAAAACAAATTGTCTTTCTTTAATTATGATACATTCTCCAAATTAAACCCACTTAACAACAACAAAAAATCCGACATTCCAAGACAACAATCGGCCCGGCAAAAATCAAGGCCGACGCCCCTTTGCAGTGGCATACCCGCCTTCTAGCTACGCCCCTGCCCAATGAGCAGTGGCGCCGATACCTAAAAGTTACGGTATTGGTTCCCATGATCTATGTGTTTGCGCCGAAGTCCGATCGAACGCTTTTGAACAAGGCTCCCGCGCAAGCTCCCAAGGAGCCGATCGTTCGAAGCAACAGGAGTGGGGACGGGATGGTATCGGAGAAGTGGCGTAGGGTCGATGCGTAACTTTCTGAGAAGCTTCAACGGCAGCGTGGATTTTCCACCCGTGTCAGATGCACACATATAGAAAATTAGCGTGGCTTTTGCGTACCATGGTTTTACAATCCCTCTCTTTGTCACTGAACCATGACGATAACTAAAAGAATTCACTAAGATCGTTTCACTAAGACGTTTTTGAATTTTTAGTAAAATGCAATAACTATATTGATTAGTTTTAACTTTTTAGTAAATAGTTACAAAATTTTAATACCAGAACACAATTTTTTTTTTTAAATCTGACTAACTCATTTTGGTTTTAATTAGAAAATGCAGAAAGAGAGTAGGATTTGGGCTATAAAGTAATTTACTGAGGAACTCAATAGAAACCTTATCCATTGTTAACGATCCCCTAAGAAGATATACACACTTTTCATACGTAATAAAGGAGTCTTAGGAGTCTAAGGGGGGTCTTAGTCTAAAGGAGTCTTAAGGAGGAAGGACTAAAGGTCTAAAGGAAGAAAGTGGCATTTTTATAAATATACGAATATTTTTAAGAAAGAAAATAAATAAGTTACATTAATGCGTAAACCGTAAACGTATATATATAGTACTAATATTTCGTAGCAAACATGGTCGCTGCGAGGGCAATTGGACCCCTTCCTCCCGGATTTCGAAGTTGAAAAAAAAATAGTTGAACAGATTTTAAAAAAAATCGCCTATTTCTCTTTCGATTTAATGTGTAAAGGTACATAGATGAGATGATTCTAATATTTGTATCTTTTTTTAAACAGCACATACTACCCTATTTTGCAGCTTTGCCCAAGGGGGAAGGGGGAGAATATTGTGACAGGGCGGCAAATCTTTAAATCGGGCCCTGTCTTAACATATTACATTTTTTACATTACTCTTAACATATTACTTAAAATCAAAAAGTATTTAGCATTACAATTTTGAAAAAATAGTTATTTTTTATATTGCTTTTATTCATGAAGAAAAAAAATAAATGTCGACTTTCACAGTATTTCGGAAATTCCCCGCAACAATTTTACCAATGACTCAATCACATAAATTAGACAATGTATAGATTTTCACCCAAAGGCACATCGATCGATCATTATACTCATTCATCTTTGTAAAAAGTGATGTGACCGGATTTGAGAATAGGTCAAGGGGGAACTTTTTTTTCTGAAACTTCTTAAACGTGTGATACCTTCTAGTGTGATATACCTTGTACAAGATGCTCAATAATTTTGTACACGATTCTTGTATCGCTAAATATTCCAACAAACCCAAGTGCAGAAAATAGAGTACGATATTTTTTGCTTCTTGGGTCACCTTCTGATGTCGACTTATTATCGCCAATGTCAGAATCATATAAGTCCGTCCTTCTCTATATGATTGAAACCAGCTTGAACTAAAAGCTAAAAGAACTTTATATATACTTCAAACTCGGTACACGAGTTGGTTAGTTGGTTGGTAGACATATATACTCAGGTTTGTGTGCTTGGTCAGAGACCCGCTTATAAACCTTCGTCAAGTAAGACAGACACAACAGACAACACACACATATAAGTGGATCCATCTAATTTTTAGAGACAGAGGCCAACTAGAGGATCCCCAGAATTGGCTTGTCACCCCCAGAGGTATTGATTTGGTATGGGAACTTGGAGGACTTTCGGACCCAACAGATTTAACGAGCACGTACTCCGCATATACTCGACAAACACAAACATCCATGCCTTACCGGGATTTGAACCCGAACCCAGAGGCTCCAAAGGCTAGCTCCCTAACCGTTGCGCCGGGTACACGAGTTCCGAGTACTAGTTGGATGTTATATTCAGGATAATGAGAAAATCGCGCATGCGCAAAAGGTAATGGCCATAGGACGTTTTTTATTATTTAAAGGTATTTTCTAAAAACGAAAAGAGCTACACTGTTAAAAATTTTGTGCTTGGTTTCACCATGATATTGGTTCCTTTCACCATGATATTGGTTCCTTTCACCATGATATTGGTTCTAGTAGCTGCAACGGCTGTATGGTGAAATATTTCACCTTTTTTTCGGTGTTTCGTTGAACCAATTTTCTGGATTTGGAAGAAAAAAAACCTGAGAAATGGTTCAACCGAATACCAAAAATATGGTTTAACGTTTCACTACACAGCCGTTGTAGCTACTAGGAACCATATTTTTGGTGAAACAAAGTGCCTAATTTTTAACAGTGTATGGTCTTTAATATAAGTTCCTATTACGCGCTGGTCGTGACCATAAAGTTTTTTTTAAAGATCGGTTGACCAGCAAATTTTTAACAGAATTTTAGCGTATTAAATATCTATTATTAAGTTTTAATTGATGGTCTTGTGGTGTTTCACGCCCCTAGATTTTTCTATGAAATCAGTGAAAGGATTTAGTTTTATAGCCTAGTTTATAAGTTGAATTAGAAAATTTGAATATGAATATAAACTTCCAACTTTTTCAATTTGATTGTCAAACATATCTTTAAGTCATCCACCATTTTATAGATAATATTTGGTAAATTCTATGTTCTGTTATTTTCAATTAAAAGCTTTTTTGCACAAATATGTAGAATGTTTTAGGTGTAACAAACGATGCGTCATTTCGAGTTTACTAAATAAAAATAAAACAAATTACCAGTTCTCAAATCAAATTCAATTTTACTAATGAATTATTAAATGAATATTTGGATTTGATGATAAATTATTTTATTATATAAACTAATTGGTTATAAAAATCTCTTTAAAATTATTATTATTATTAAAAAAATCCACATATTTTAACAGTGGTATAGATGCGTATCACTGATTAAATGACAATTGCTCCTTAAGAAATTGCGATAGCCTAAATGGAGACGCAAAATTTTAACTGACTTCTTATAGATAGGTGAACTTATACTTCGGATTAAAGAGAAAGTGATAATTCTTCCCAACAAAAGGAGAACTTATATTCCTTGGAATTAGCAAATGCAGTCATAAGGGGGAATGGGCGCGCTGGACCGGGGTCTCCTAAGCAAAGTGCATCAGTGTTAATCCTATGGAGAAAAAATATTTTATCTGCCTCATTTCTCCGGCTGTATTGAATATTTTTACAAGCGGATTTTTTATGTGATAAATGTAGCTGACTTACAGGCCCTCACTTTCCCACTTTTTGAAATTGGTTCTAATATATTTTTTTTTAAATTTTCAATAAATAATTTTACACAAAACATTCGAAGCAATTTCAAAAAGTGGGAAGATAGAGACCTGTAAGTTAACTACATTTATTATTTAAAAAAAATCCGTTTGTAAAAATATTCAACACAGCCGGAGAAATGTGGCAGAGAAAATAGTTTTTTCGCCATTGGATTAACACTGAGGCACTTCAGTTTGGAGACCAGCGGTCCATTGCTCCTATTCCCCCTTAAAGACACACGAGGCCATTTCATTGTCCATGGACAGGAAGAAAACAAAAGAAAGTGCTATATAATACATTACCAATCAGCACAATTCCCTTTAGATAGCCAGAACTTTGCATAGTCTCCCACTTTCTAACAAGACAAACCCATCTCCTCCTCTTTTCAACAATTACTAGCAATCATTCTATTTCTAAGTATAAGAAAGCTAATACAGCACGTGATTTCCAACAACCAATCCATCATACTAGAAACTATGCATGTTCAAGAATTGAACATAACGTTTTTTAAAGACCTGTGTTTTTATATTTGATAACTCATCCCTTTTTCTTGTAGCTTTGCAGAATTTTACGCGTCTTGTGTAAATTTGTACCTCAAAGGGTGCTTTGGATTATAAAACAAGTATTGATGGTTTTAATGTTAAATCGCTATTTTAGCCTCATATTTTTAGCCTTTATCAAAGCTCAGAGCAAAATATAATTAAATGAATACATTTTAAACCGAATTTTTAACCGATATTAGGATTACGGAGAGCTTTTTCTATAACCTCCTTCCTTCTCGTTCCCCTGAAAATGACGAGGCGAAGTTTACCCCTATATCTCCCACTCCTGTGATATTTCCATCCTGTGGAGTATTCAGTACAAACGCGCTAATAAGATTAAAACTAACTTAAATCCACCAATTAAAACACCAATAATTGAGGGAGTGTTCAGAAGGAATGCGCCAATAAAATTAAAACCAACTTAAATCCACCAATTAAAGCACTAATGGGGATTGTTCAATATTAACGAGTCAATGCCAAAAACGTTAAAACTAACTTAAATACACCAATTAAAGCGCCAATAATTGGTGGAGTGTTCAGAAGTAACGCACCAATAACGTTAAAAAGTAACTTAAATCCACCAATTAAAACGACAATGTGTGGAGTGTTCAGTAGTAACACGCAAAAGATTAAAACTAACTTATACCCACTAATTAAAAAAATCAAATTAATTAAAAATTAATAACATTAATTCCCCATTAAAGGGCCAAACTTAACAATAGTTTCTGAAAAAGATATAAAAAACTTAGACACTATTACCTCACAAGAACAAAAAAAACACAAAGGTCACAACACCCATCTCAATACCGGCAACGAGGAACACGACTTGAAGAAAAGAAAAGATCTGCCTCGAATCTCCGAATTGAAGTTTGAACAATACCACCACCACGCCTCGGCAATCCTCGGAATCAAAACCATTAATCGCCATTCCAACAACACCAAAATCTCAAATAATCCACCCGGAGATGGCCGATCGGGGCTCTTCTTAAATAGCAGTTGGTTTCGGTCATTGTGCTTTTTGGAAAATAATTCTTTTTTTCTTGGTGGGTTTAGCTGAATTAGTTTCTTGAAAAGATGAGACCAATGGTAGTTTTTTTTAATAAAAAAGTTCGTTGAAGCATAAAATGTTTACAATCCGGAACTTTTACGTTATACGTATCTCTAACTGCACACTTTTTTCGCCGAAACGTCTTATACCTAAATTACAACCTATTAATAAAATTGTAGCCTAGCAAGGTGTTTTATTATTGCCTATGTATAACAACATTGTCAAAATGACATTAAATAAAAATAGTTAAAAACTGTTCAAGCTAGCTGAGATTTGTGCGCGCACACTTTTTTCGCCAAAACGTCTTAGACCTAAATTTCGACCTATTGCGAAAATTGTTGAGTTGCTAAGTGCTTTATCAACAACCTATGAATAGCAGCATTGCCAAAACGACACTACACACAAAAAACAAAGAACTCCCAAAACCTAAAACAACGCACCTCTTTAAAAAAAACACAACAGGTGAAAAACATCCACACCGTTCCTACACCATCCCTTGCAATCGCATCTATCAATCGCTTCGTGGTTGCCTCTCCCACCCCCATGTTCCCTAGGATCACAGGTCAAATCCGGCTGTTACCGGCTAATGGTCCGACCAGAGTCATGGACCCTCGCGTGCTGCCACTATCTGTTTGTTTATTTTTCCATATCTCCCTTTCAGAGATGATTCCTTAGCTGCCGAAGATTCTTTTTCATGTATACCTGGGTGACGCCCCCCTCGTACATCATAAGCGCGTGGGGGTGCTTGTGCTCGTGGAGTTGGGAAGAAGATGCCAGATGCTTTGGCGGGAAATAAAATGAAGCCGTCAGAAAGTCGCCAAGTAACTGCAAGTAACCCTATAGTAAACCCAAACAAACTGCCGTGAGCAGGTAAACTGCAGTAATCACAACTATGAATTGAATTATTTTTGCTCTGAAATAACCAGTCTTTCAGTCTTATCTTATACTTTCTTCCCTTTAGAGTTATTGAGAGCTTGCAACAATAGGCTAAGTCATTTGTTTACACGGCAGCAAACCGCTCTCTCAACGTCAATTCATTGTAAAACGCAGCATTTTTTTTTTTAAAAAGGCGTTGATTAAAAATGAAGAAAAATTATAGTTAGCGCAGTTGTAGGCTATGGCACAAGATCTGAGTTTACACAATAAAGTGGTAATTTCCTTCACAGAAAAGAAAATACGTTGTAATTATAGTTTTTATTCTAGTCAAAATCAGCCAAGTCAATGAAGTAAGCCCCTAAGTACAAATTCCCCTTTAGAATAGAGCCAAATAGTTCACAAAGATCGTTTGTTTGGGCTTACTGCAAGGCAATTGATGGCTTCACTTGGTAAACTGGTTTTTGGATTGGTTTTTGCACTTCAACATCTCTGTCTTCTTCTTAACTCTAGAGCTGCCTCCAAGAGAATTGAGTCATCACCCGCGAGAAGGCATTCATCATTGTCTTGAGGGATAGTTTATAGATGTGTCTAGAATTGTGTGGATGTAGATGGAAATCAAGTTGGCTAAGCGTGAGTTTTTTCAGTCGTTTTTTAATCGATTTTAAGATATTTTTTAGTATAGGAATTGGGATTACATCAAAGGGTTAAAAGGTTGTGTTTAAAAAAAATAAATGACGTGGTTCAGGCCATGAAGCTGGGAATATTCCCTAAGTACCAACTTTCTATGGTAAGATCGGTGGCGGGCTATGTATGAGATGTCAATTCAGGTGAGAAAGGCCCTCTGCATCATATATCCTGTTATATGGAAATCTTGAAGATTCTGTATACGTACATTTGATATAAAGTCATCACTTGCTAAAAGGCATTTATCATTGTCTTTCGAGGGATAGTTTATAGAAGTGTCTTGAATTGTGTGGATGTAGGACGTAGGTAGCTGGTTATGCGTGTTTTTCTGTCGTTTTTAATCGATTTTGAGATTATTCTTAACTCATACTCTGTAAAACATACCCTTAAAACTTAAATGTAATTTGGATCACATGAAAGGTTTAAATTGTTGTGTTTGATAAAGAGTATGAAGAGGATTTCGAAAAGAAAAATTTAACATGTTTTTTGTCCTAAAAATTTTGTTCAAAGTATCAGCTTCCTATTGTAAGCCCTTGTGGCATATTGCGTGTGTCACAAATGAAGAATATTTACTATCACTTAAAAAAAATACAGTAAAATTCCGTTACAACGAAATCCAAGGGACCGAAATAGTTCTTCGTTATAGTGGAATGTTCGTTAAAACGGAATTGCACAAAAAAAAATCTTAAATTTAAAATGCTACAAAAGTCAATAAAAATATGCAAAAATTTCATTAATATACAAAGTACGATATTTATATTTTAAATAAATAAGTTCTAAATAAATATAACTAAGAATTAATAGTTTATAAAAGTTGAAGAACAATAAAAAAGTTAAAAAGAACAAACCTGGGGGGGGGGGGGGGGAAACATTTATTCTAACTTTCATCTAAGCATGAAATCGGTAATTTTCTTTTGTACAAGTGATTTGGTAGCTGAAGAGGTAACAAAATTTTCCAAAGTATGAATCGATGAAAAAATTGTGTCCTTGACATTTGCTTGGGAAAAAACAAAAGTTCTAAGCTTTTTCTAAACTAGCAATGGCTTCAGAAGCGCTGACAGTTGCTAGCTCAGATGCTGCATCATATTCATCTGTGTCTTCGTCGCTTCCATCACTTGCCTCAACTTGTATCTGGGAATCTTTAATAGACTGAATAATTTCCTTTTCAGTCATTTCATACGTTGTCGTGATATCGTCGTCCACTGAAAGGAAGTCCTCCAACTCTATATCCTGAGGTGTATCTGTTGCTTTCTTTACAGTTTCCCATAAGGCTTTTAAATCTGCATCATCTGAGATTGTCTCCACAGCTTTTGAGGCTTTCAAATCATCGATTGGATTTAATTGGGCATGTTTCCAACAATTTGAGATAATTTTTGGACTTGTATCGTTCCATGATCCGGAAATCCACTCGATGGCTTCTTTTACGTTGGCCTTCCTTCTGTTATTGCTTTCAATTCCCAAAAGTATGTGCTTCAAAAGAAGTGTTCGGTATCTGGACTTCACCGTTTTAATGATTCCTTGATCCAGTGGCTGTAGAACGGACGTGCAATTGGGAGGAAAATATTCTACGCGAACACAATTTAAACTTGGTGGGTCGTTGTGAGCCGTACAATTGTCGATTAGTAGAAGCACTTTTCTCTTCTGTTTCTCCATTTCTTTGTTAAATTTTTTCAACCAGTCATTAAAGATGTTTTGTGTCATCCATGCTTTCTTGTTAAATGTATAGTCGCACGGTAAAGAATGACAGTTTTTAAAACAACGAGGTTTCGCTGATTTTCCGATTATCTAAATCTTTCTTTTGTCAGTTCCTGATTGATTGCAGCAAAAAAGAGCTGTTATTCGTTGCTTGGAAGATTTTCCACCTACACATTTGTCTTTTTTAAATGCTAATGTTCGGTGAGGTTCAAGTTGATAAAAGATTCCAGCTTCATCTGCATTATAGACATCATCTGGGTTGTATTCTTTTATAAGGGCAGCTACTTCTCCAGACCTCCATTGGGTTATAGACTTCGCAGGTGCATCGTTCGCCTCACCACAAATGACTTTCGATACCACTCCGTATCTTTCTCGAAATCGATTTAACCAACCGACACTGCCTTGAAAATCTTCAACGCCAAGCATTGTTGCGAATTGAAGAGCTTTCTCTCTTAGAAGCGGTCCATTTATAGGAACATTCTGGGAACGCGCATCTTGGAACCATTTGAAGACAGCTGTGTCAACGTCTTGGAACTGTGCAGTCCGTATTCTTTTTCTACTTGGCCCGATCATTGAAGACTGCAATTGGGCTTCGATTTTATTGCGGTCCTTCAAAAAGGTTGACAAAGTTGACGGAGAGATTTTGTATTTTTTGGCAGCATCCGATTTTTTTAATCCTTTTTCAACATCCGTAATTATCATCATTTTTTCCTCTAAAGAAAACTGTTTTCTCTTGGTGGAGGCCATCTCTAGAATGAGACAGAGTAAAAGACAACCCGCTCAACACTAGAGAGAAAAGAAGTGAAGAAAAATACAGAATGGACGTGTCTACCCTTTCCCATTTGGTTAAGAAGGTTGAGTGTCGAAAAACCATTAGTCTTCAAGGAATAACTTTCTGTGACAACAAAGCCAACGGTCGTTACTCATTCTTAAAAGACTGCCTTAGTGACAACAATGAAGCCATGCCTATGTGCACAAGGTTTCAAAATCAATCCCAGAAACACAATCTCAAAGTGCCATACTGACCGGCTAAAATTAGAGAATGCTAAAGGGCATTGTACTGGTCACTACAGATGTTTGAGTTTGAGGCATTGAATAGAAATGTCTGCCATTCTTAGGGGGTTAGGGAAGAAGGCAGATAAGCAGAAGAATAGAAGCCCCCCTCCCCCTTTTCCTCCCGAGTGACAATAAAATGCTAGACACACCCATTTAAAACTTGTTTGGTGTCTTTACAAAACAGCAGAAACAGAAAAATACGGAGTTCCCACAGAAAAATCCTTCGTTATAATGAAACTAGAGGGTTTAGTAATTTCGTTAAACTGGATATTTTAAAGCATTATTCTTATGAGATTTCAAAAGGGACCGGGGATTAATTTCGTTATACTGGATATTTCGTTGTAATGATATTCGTTATAAAGAGATTTTACTGTATTTAGATACTATTAGAACTAAAAATGCTTGTACATTATAGTAGGGGACACCGGGGCTAGTTTTCCCATGGGGTAAGTTTTCCACCAGGCCTTATATTAGAAATGAGCCGTTGGGGGTAGCCAACTGTCTGCTTGGTTTCGGAAGTAACACGTCCAAAAACCTTTTTTCTCAGAGGCACCATTAAAGTCAAAATATGGTGACGGGGCAGGTTTTCCAAAATTTCAGGGGGGCAAGAATTCCAACAATGCCTTGTAGATAAACGCGCTCCAACCTTTATAATATACCATAAATGCAATTAGTTTTTAAAGTATCACCAAGTAATCCGAATCAAGTAATCTAAAGTATCACAATACATTAAGTTCTGAATGTAAAAAGTTTTGTTTCCTATAAAAAAATTTCTACATAGTAATATAAAAAGAGAGCTGACAGAAATCTACCATTCTGAAGCGATATACGTTGCTCTAAGCTGTCAAGAATGGATTTAGTAGCGTAAAAGCATACAAGAATTTAAATATTACCAGTTGATCGTAAATAATTTCACTATAAAATATTAATATGTTACGTTGCACCAATAACTTTGGAGTAAATTGGCTTCAGTGCATGCGATAGGATTTTTTTTGCAATATTTAGCAGTATTTTAAACAACCCCTAGAAAAGAATACCAAAATATAGTTACACAAAAGGGGAAGTTACACAATTTGCTTGATTTCAAAGCACAAAAAAAACAAAATGTTTTTTAAGTGCGTTAAATCTTTTCAGAATAGTTGGAGAATTTGCTCCATCCATTTTTGGCAGTCTGGGAAAATTTACCCCATATATGGGGCATATTTTCCAACTCAATGTGCTTGCATTTAAGCACTCGCTGTCAAAAAGAATATTTACTTTTTAGAAAAGTAATAATGCTAGGTTGTAGATAACCATGTGAGGAAGGCAATGATGTCTTCTTTTCTTCAAAATAAATAAAAGTAAAAGTAGCTAAGAAAAAAAGCAATCTTTAACGATTCTTTAGACAATCCCCTAGAAAAGAGCACAAAATTATGGTTACATAAAAAGTGAAGTTACACAATTTGCTTGATTTCAAAGTGATCCAGGTGATGATGACCTTTATATAACAATTTAGTATAGTAATCTGGCTTTTTTTTTTACCATTTCACCTATATTCTGGGTATAACATTTTAGGCTATTTTAATTTACAATAAAATGCACAAAAAATGTTTTTTAAGTGTGGTAATTTTTTTCAGAATAGTTGGAAAATTTGCCCCATCCATTTTTGGCAGTCTGGGAAAATTTACCCCATATATGGAGCACATTTTCCTACTCAATGTGCTTGCATTTAAGCACTCGCTGTCAAAAAATGTATTTACTTTTTAGACTAGTAAAAATGCTAGGTTGTAGATATCCATATGAGGAAGGCAATGATGTCTTCTTTTCTTCAAAATAAATAAATGTAAAAAATATACAATAAAAAAAACGAAAACGTGGAAAACTAACCCCGGTCTCCCCTATTTAAAAAATAGTTTGGAAACCTGATTATATTCCTGAATAGCAAGGAAATATACTTTTCTGCAGCGATCAGAAGCAAACTTGACCTTTTCATTTAGTTGATGTTTTTTTTGTAGGTGTTCTAATTATAGAAATTTGTATAAAAGAATTTTTTAATAGTGTAAAATTGAATTGGTAAACTCGTCTTAAATCTTTGCTTGCTTAAAATTTTTTATAAATAATTCAAAAATTAAAATTATTTAGACTTTGAATTGTGTAAATTACATAATTTTCAATTTAAAAAAAGTTATCAATAGTTCTATTCTAAGAATAACAATTTCGCTTTAAAGCACGGTCTCGACCACTTAATTAACAAAATATTACAAAAAAGTATCCATAAATATCCTTCAAAATATTTTCTTATCTTCTTTTTTCCTTTGCCTTTTTTACAAATAACAACATATTTTAAAAACTTACCTTAAATTCCCCATAATTAATGTTTTGTGCCCCTTTTTAACAGAAGCAGAAATATTTCTTAAAGAAATAATAGTTCTTTTATATGTGAAGTATTAAACTTGAACAAATATTATACCAAAAAGAAATACACGTTCCAGTTTGAAAGACATTTCATTCTGTTACATATGCTTCTGTGACTTTGCTACAATAAAAAGGTATTCGTTTGGTTTAATTAAGATATTTTACACTCAAACAAACAAATAATTCAGTTTAAAACCATTTAAAAAAGAATTTATTACATTTTAAAAACAATTAGGGTTATTTTTTGCATTTCTACAATCTAATCAGCAACAAAATATTTAGCATGGTTAATCGCAAAAAAATTTCTGCCTTTTTATGCGAATTCTCAAAAGACCTTTTTAGATTATTTGTGTAAATCACGCATAAAGGAGTTTAATTAGTGACAACGACTAAATAAAGTTGTTCTGATGATTTTTTAATGTTTTTGTAAAAGTTCTTAAAAAAGGAAAAATTATCAAGGCAATTTTTAAATTGTCTTTAAATACTTAATAAAGGTGTTTAAACAAAAACTGCAACCAGTAAAAGGAGTTTGCTATATTTTTTTTTAAGTACGCATAGTTTTAAATATTAATGATTGTGATTTACTGGTTGAGTTTGCAGTTGGTTTACGTAGGAACTTTTCTTAAGGTAGTATTGCTTGATGTAAAAAAATAAATCTCATTTAAAATAAATATTACATTATTATTAAAACAAAATTCTGGTATATATATTTCATTTTTAATAAAAAGTGAAAAAAAAATCAAATACAGATAAGAATAACAAATATGATTTATTTTATTAAAGAACTTGTACGAACAAAATAGCATCCTAAAAATTTATAAAAAATTATGAGGATGATTTCCAAAAGACGAATAATAGTGTTGATGAATGTAGTGTAGATGGTAAACATTTAACATTGATGCTACAGTGTCATTTGTGATGACGGTTCTACGAAGAATGGAATCATACTGTTGGGGATAGGTCAATATTATTTCTGACATTTTTATTCAAGTCTGCAATTTAGTTAGGTTAGTCCTTTTTCTTAAAAATGGAAATTTTGTGCAACATTAAAATAACCTTAGTTTCTAAAACAATGTTTTATTTTTTTCTGTATTGTTATAACAAAACTTATGTATATGTATCTTATAGTAATTTTTTAAATTAACTAATTAATTTTGTTGTATAATTGCATTTCATTCTAACGTGTGGCATATGATGATGTCATTTATTTTGGCATTTCACCTGTCACTTCTTAAAAAACTATAAAAAACCATTTTATTTAGTTTGTTTCTGAACTTAACAATGATGGATCTGCACAGTCGATGCAAAAAAAAACCCTACAAAGACGACTTCTTTGCTTCGATTCTAAAAGACGTCGTCCCTCCCGGTATCAAATCCACGACGAAGACTAATAGCAGTGACACAACTTCAAGCATTTTTCTTCAAACATTTTCTTTTTACAACAAGAAGAAAGTCACAACAGCAGAAAAACAAATGAGGATGAACTAATTAATCCGGCCGCTTCGTTAGCGACTTTTACCTTAATAACAAGAATACAAAAAAAAAAAAAACACAGTCGCACCGCTTGCTAATTGCTCTTCACTTACCGTTACCGAGTCCTGTGGAATTATCATTTCGGAAAACCTTAAAGGTTAATAAATCATGTCTGGAGAGAGATGCGTAACGCCACTTCATTAAATTTACATAATTAATTATGCGTAAAAATTAACGCTTTAATTCGTCGGGCCGGAGTATCCCCTTGGAGATACTCGATAGAGATCAATTAGTCATCGTGAGCGATGGCCGCTGGTGACACCTACGCCTTTGTTTACATCCCCCGGCTACACGTGTTATTATTGCTGCTCAAGATGGATGATGCGCCAAACAGTTTTATCACTCTTACAACCCGATTCGGCCTGGACTCGAGAGAATTTTGGTGTCTCAATGCACAGAACTTTTTACTTCTTGCTGCAAGTTTTTCATTTGTTAGATTGTGAAAACGTTGCTTATTTTGCGTTTTCGAATAGTTTTTTCTTTGAACTGCACAATTTTACAATATTTGTAAATTTAAATTAGAGCCATCTAATACTTTGTCTTTGAATCGGCAATTAAAATATAATATATAGTAACATGTTTACATGAACTTTCTTGGTTTGGGAGGCAAGTTTCGCCAAGCCACTGGCGACCTCAAGTAAACATGACTTACTTCACATTTGAAATAAAATAAATCACCTAAAAAAGAAATGAAAAGGCAACTCTATTGTATGGGATTTTATTAAATCGTAATATGTATTAAATTATCTTTAATTTAGTTAATGATACCTATCTAAGTCCCTGGCTACACGTGTTATTATTGCTGCTCAAGATGGATGATGCGCCAAACAGTTTTATCACTCTTACAACCCGATTCGGCCTGGACTCGAGAGAGTTTTGGTGTCTCAATGCACAGAACTTTTTACTTCTTGCTGCAAGTTTTTCATTTGTTAGATTGTGAAAACGTTGCTTATTTTGCGTTTTCGAATAGTTTTTTCTTTGAACTGCACAATTTTACAATATTTGTAAATTTAAAATTAGAGCCATCTCAATACTTGTCTTTGAATCGGCCATTAAATATAATATATAGTTAACATGACCTATGACTTTCTTGGTGGGGGGCAAGTTCGCCAAGCACTGCGACCTCAAGTAACATGACTTACTTCACATTTGAAATAAAATAAATCACCTATAAAAGAAATGAAAAGGCAACTCTATTGTACGGGATTTTATTAAATCGTAATATGTATTAAATTATCTTTAATTTAGTTAATGATACCTATCAAAGTCCCTGGCTGCACGTGTTATTATTGCTGCTCAAGATGGATGATGCGCCAAACAGTTTTATCACTCTTACAACCCGATTCGGCCTGGACTCGAGAGAGTTTTGGTGTCTCAATGCACAGAACTTTTTACTTCTTGCTGCAAGTTTTTTATTTGTTAGATTGTGAAAACGTTGCTTATTGCGTTTTCTAATAGTTTTTTTCTTTGAACTGCACAATTTAACAATATTTGTAAATTTAAAATTAGAGCCATCTCAATACTTGTCTTTGAATCGGCAAATAAATATAATATATAGTTAACATGACTTATTCACATTGAATAAAATAACCCTATTTAGAACAAAGAGTGAATTCCCTATAGGATGCATTCGGCCCGAAGAGTGAAATATCTGACTACTTCACATTTTAAATAAACCCACTCAAAAAGAGTGAAATTCACTCTATAGAGAAGTGCATTTCGGCACGGAATGAGTGGAAATTAACTCAGACTGAGTTAAAACCGCTCGTTGTTTTAAGAGTGTTTAATTAAATACGAATGAAAGCAACTCTATTGTAGGGATTTTATTAAACGTAATGTATTAATTATCTTTAATTTAGTTAATGATACCCATTTAAGTCCCTGTCTACACGTGTTGGATGATGGGCCAAACAGTTTTATCACTCTTAGAACCCGATTCGGCCTGGACTCCGGAGGGTTTTGGTGCCTCAATGCACGGAACTTTTTTACTTCCTGGCGTGAACTCTCATTGCGATGTTTTTTAAATCACTTTTCGTTGTTCGATTGTGAAAATGCTGCTTACTGTGGATTTGAATAGTTTTTCTTTTTTTAAAATCACAATTCTTCAATATTTATAAATTTAGAAAGTAACAGCCATCTTAATCATAACAGCCCATCGTAATTCCTCATCTATGAATTGGCAGTTGCTTACAAAACGTAATTAACATAACTAGCTTGACATCAGAAATAATGTTAAAAATCTTCTATGGTGAAAATATTTTTTAATTTTAGGGGAGAACGGGGCTAGTTTTCCATGTTTTCTTCTTTTTGACTGTATATTTTTTACTTTTATTATTTTGAAAAAAATACGATGTCATTGTCTTCCTCACATGGTTAGCTACAAACTAGCATAACTATTTTTCTAAAAAGTAAATACAGTTTTTGGCAGCGAGTGTTTAAATGCAAGCTCGTTCAGTTGGAAAACTTGCCCCGTATACGGGTACATTTTTCTAGAGTATCAAAAATGGATGGGGAAAATTTTCCATGTATTTTTGAAAAGGTTGAACACATTAAAAACACATTTTGTTGTTTTTATGTGCCTTTTATTGTAAACAAAAATAGCATAAAAGGTTATACCCAGAATATAGGTGAAATGGTAAGAAAAAGCCAGTTTACTAAACTAAATTGTTATATAAAGGTCATCATCACCTGGATCACTTTGAAATCAAGCAAATTGTGTAACTTCACTTTTTATGTAACCATAATTGTGTGCTCTTTTCTAGGGGATTGTCTAAAGAATTGTTAAAGATTGCAAAAAAAAAATCACTTCGCGTGCACTGAAGTTGTTAAGATTGCTTTTTTTTCTTAGCTACTTTTACTTTTATTTATTTTGAAGAAAAGATGACATCATTGCCTTCCTCACATGGTTATCTACAACCTAGCATTATTACTTTTCCAAAAAGTAAATACTCTTTTTGACAGCGAGTGCTTAAATGCAAGCACATTGAGTTGGAAAATGTGCCCCATATATGAGGTAAATTTTATATGGGGTGAATTTTCCCAGACTGCCAAAAATGGATCGGACAAATTTTCCAACTATTCTGAAAAGATTTAACGCACTTAAAAAACATTTTGTTTTTTTGTGTGCATTTTATTGTAAACTTAAATAGCCTAAAAGGTTATACCCAGAATATAGGTGAAATGGTAAAAAAAAAGCCAGTTTACTATACTAAATTGTTATATAAAGGTCATCATCACCTGGTTCACTTTGAAATCAAGCAAATTGTGTAACTTCCCCTTTTCTGTAACTATAGTTTGGTATTCTTTTCTAGGGGTTGTTTAAAATATTGCTAAAGATTGCAAAAAAAATCCTATCGCATGCGATAGGATTTAGTGCATGCATGCACTGAAGCCAATTTACTCCAAAGTTTTTGGTGCAACGTAACTTATTAATATTTTATAGTGCAATTATTCACGATCTACTGGTAACATTTAAATTCTTGTATGCCTTTACGCTACTAAATCCATTTTTGACAGCTTAAAACAACGTATATCGCTTCAGAATGGTACGATTTCTGTCAGCTATATTTTTATTACTATGTAGACAATTTTTATTAGAAAACCAAACTTTTTACATTCAGAACTTAATGTATAGTTAGATTACTTGGTCATAAAATAAAAATAATAGAATTTTTTTATTTTATAAAGTTTGGAGCACTTTTTTCTACAAGGCATTGTTGGAATTCTTGCCCGTGAAATTTGGAAAACCTGCCCCTTCGCCATATTTTGACTATAATAGTGCCTTGACGATTAGAGACTTAAGTTATTTTGAACATAAATACATATTTAAGTAGAGAGAGATACCTCCTATTACTATACTCAATGATAAAACTGGAAGTTAAATGAAAGTATGCGTTTAATTTAAGTTTGAATGTAAACATAAAAAATCACTCAACGTTGAAAAAAACATAAAAACAGATCTAACGAAACTATTACGACACCAACTGAACAAAGATTCTTGTGAGTGACATAAGCCCGTGTTGCTTCACAAACCAAGCAGATAGTTGGCGTCCTCTAACGGCTCATTTCCAACATAAGGCCTGATGGAAAACCCGTGGGAAAACTAGCCCCGGTCTCCCCTAATCGAATGAAATAAGTAAAAAAATAATAATTACTTAGTGAAGTTCCGCTGTAAAAAAAATTCCTCTAATTTACCATCATCACATGTGATGGTGGTAGGAATACCCAGTCTTGTCAAAATGGTGCTCTAGTAACATGGGGACTCTAGTGCGACGTAACCAAAAACATTGGTACTTTTTAGCTTCCACGCTACGTTTATAACGTAAAAAGTGGAAGGTATTATAATCGTTCAGTCCGTCTGTCTGTCTGTCCGTGACTCACTTTCATAGCCCAAACTACAAATGCTACGGACAAGTGCGATACGTCAAAATAGTCAGCGCATCGAAATTGGAATACATTGAAAATTTCAGAAAAGAATTCGAATTCGAAGTACTTCAATTATGTAAAAAACTGCAAAATTTAATGCTCATATAAAAAAGCATAGGAAGCGATTTTTATTAGATTTAAATCACCATTGCCATTCGCAACAATCGCTCGAGAAACTTTATTCCTTTTAGACAATAAATTAAAATAAATTTATTTTTCAGTTTGAAATCAGTTTGAAATGACGTCAAATATATTTCACTACGAGATTCTTCGTATGTTGATATGAAATATCTTCATTCTATTTAAAAGCGAGGAATATTACATATTTATTTTTAAAATATAGATTAATTTTTGCAAACGATAAGTAATAATTATTGAATTTTCGAAATAAAATGTAAATGAAACTAGCCAATAATTTAGCATAATTTTTTTTAATATAGAATTAATGGTGTGTTTGTTGCCTTTTTACCTGTTAAACACAACTGTTGTGTGGAAGCGGGTTAAGTGACAGATTCTGTTACAAACCTACTTGTTTGAAAAAAGCAATACTTACAGTTATTGATAGATATAATTAGGGTAAAATAAAATAATATCTTCAGATTGAATTGAAGTATAATTTTAAGTTCTAGTTCAGATGTTGTCCTTAACAACTGACAGTTAATCAAAAGGAGAAAGGGTGAGCTAAAATGCAGTGAACCCCCTTCTAACTCCTCATTCGTAATTTTACCCCACTTCAAACGTTTTTATAAATCAGTTCCTTTTACGTACTGCAATTTTCAGTCTTTCCGCTCATCCTCCCGTTTCACATGTTTTTTTTACCCTCCAGCCTCTTGAAAAAATGTAAGATCATTGCTTTACATTTTATTTAGGATATACTGCTTACCGTCCTTAGTAACAAAATGACACCTCATCCTTTAAGAGGGACTGTCAGTCCCATAGAGCTGTTGCATTAGTTTTGAAATCACAACTTTTTGCAGAAGAATTGCTTTGCAATGTTATCCCATTTCTTTGCAATGTTTCTTGCAATTTCTTTGCAATGTTTTCCCCAATGTTATCCCATTTCCAGGTATGGGAATCATCATAACATCAATTTAAAACAAAATTGAAAAGAAAATAACATCCGGTCATTTAATTATTAATTGATAGAGTTTTAAATAGTGTCGCCATCTGCTGTATATTTTTGGCATTTTAAAACTTCAAAAATATATAATTATATAACTAGATAATATTTTCGTTTCAAATGTGTTTCATTTCGATGTTATGTTGATTCCCATACCTGGGGAAAAAGGGCCAACATGGCAAAGTAATACTTCTGCTGAGCTTGTGATTCCAAAACTAATGCATTAGCTTTATGGGACTAACAATCCCTCTTAATAACAACAATTCTTTCTAAACGAAAACTCTAAATAAATGCTATTACCCGAAATGATTGTCATAAATGGTTGCTACCATTTAACACGGTAAACTTTGAAACGAAAATAAAAACAACACACACAAAAAAATAAACTGGTGATATTAATGATCATTCTTTAGACACAACTCAGCGATTTTTGGTCTTGCGGGAAAACGAGAAAAAAGACAAGAAAAGAATAAAAAAAGGACAAAAAAATCGGATTTCTCACAAGAAAAGAAGCCATGCAAATTGAAAAATAATCCTAAGACCCCCCCCAATCCAAATACATAGCCCCATCCTCAACCCATTTTCAGTAATTTCCTCACAGTTTAGCATTGCAGATGACTACGAAGATAGTGAAAATTAGATCTTAACATGCGAGCCCCGGAATTAACAAATTACACGGCCGCGTGAGTGAAAAAAAATGCCCCAACGAATATAAATAGAAAAAAATAATAATAAATAAAAACTTCAACCCCCACCCCGCTTTTTTTTTTCTATTTCTTTTCATTTTTATTTAAAAAATTCATTAGGTTTATGCTTATTGGTGGCGTGTTCCGTTAAACAAATTCAAGGAGGATTTTTTTCATTATTATTTTATTTTTTATCCTTTTTTTATTCATTATTCATTCTTTATTTTTTCATTCATTCCTCAAGTGATGAATGGAGATTGGGATCAGAAAACCATCAGGTGCTTCGATGTACCCCTCCGCTTCTCCTGCGGAACTCTTTTTCAACGCGTGCCCGATTATTATTTCCTTATTATTTGGACCGCGTCTGTGTGCTTTGGTCGTTAGGGGCTTGTTATGCAGAGCTCTCCGCTCTTTAATTATTATGGCGAAGATCCTGGAGCTGTATTATTTATTTATTTTTCCCTTTCAGATATCGTTGCGTTGGGATGACAAAATTGTAACTGATGATAGATGGGAATTTAGGTTTGACGGGCATTTTGACCGGATGTACTGAATTAAGTCCTATAACGAAAGACTTTAAATACTCAAAGAGGGATTTAGACCAAGATTTTGTTACCGAGAGAAAGAGCTCTAAGTATTCTCACCTATCTTTACAGCGATAAATTTATATAAAAAATAAACTATTCGGAAGTTTGCTTACTAAAAAACCTCTTACGAAAACAAGCACATACGCCTTGTCTACACTCTTAAAACAAAAGAGTGAAATCCGCTCCTATAGGGGAAGTGCATTTTCGGCACCGGAAAGGAGTGGAAATTAACTAAGACTGAGTTAAAGCCGCTCGTTTGTTTTAAGAGTGTAAGCATTTTTCGTTTTTTTTATTATTTACATAATTTTACGTAAACATAAAACGGACACTTAAAGGTTTATAAAAAATAAATTAGTCTGTGGAATGTGTGTGTTACACTATTAAAAATTTCGTGCTAGGTTTCACCAAGAAAAACGGTTTGTAGTAGCTGCAATGGCTGTGTGGCGAAACCATAGTTTTGGTATTCGGTTGAACCACTTTTTAAGGTTTTGGAACTATGAGATAGTGTTCAGCCTGAAACCGAAAAAAAATAGGGAAATGTTTCTCCACACAACCAGTTGCAGCTTCCATTTTTTTGGTGAAACTATTTACGGAACGTTTAACAGTGTAGAAAGGCTCTAGACATAGTACAAAGCTCATCAAATTCCCGGTATTTAAAAGTTATTTTCGACAAAATGTTGAGTTACAATGATATCACACCCACGAAGGAATCTGTATATTTATATTTACGAGAGCGATTGCTCTTAGGAGCTATTATCTTCTCAGATAATACGAAATATATTGGTTTTACGGTTCAGTTCCCACTTAATTTATTCATTTATTTTTTCCGTATTTGACTCGTTTTTTCATATTTTTTTTCCTTCAACGAAAGAAATGATTGCGTATTAACAACCGTTATGCACGAATTTCTATTGTGTTTTTAGGAAGAGCGAAATTATAAAACGGTAAATCTATTATTACTTTCTCACTTTTACGTGTGTGAAATACTTAGGGAAATCACTGCTTAAGAAATAAATAAAAAATAATCTTAGTTTTTATTGTATCATATTTTCGGGTTATAAATTATTAAAAAGTGCATTTTCTTGGTTTTTTCTTTTACTCCGAATAATGAAATAGATAGAATTGGAAATTGCGTCTGAATGATAGAGATTGTTATTTTGACTAGAAAATGCATAATATTATTTGATTATCGTAATTTGAGGGTTGTTCATTTTCATGTACAATTATTTATTGACATTTCACATTTAATAAATTAATTTCTTTATTATATATACAGTAATAGAAATTAAGTGGGCTATATTAGTGTCTTTAGAAAGCTTTACAAAACGCTTGTGTGGCACTATAAACTTTTAAGTACTAAGTATTAAAAAATACTTAAAATTTAGGATTTCGGTTTTTCTAAATGAACAAAGGTGGAGTTGTACTAATATTAAAATAAGAATTACTTATTTTAATTTAGTACCGGAATTTGAATGCTCCTTTTTCAAATTCAGAAGAAACTATCATCACACTACAAGTAATAATAGGCAATCTAAATTGTAATTGATTACTGGTAGTTAAGTTAGTACAAATATCTATTTTTGTCTTTATTTTCTTCTTAAATTTTGCAAAAACGATTGCTTATTTTTTTAAAAAAAATCTAAATATTTAATAATTATGAAATATAGTAAAACTCTAATTAACCGAATCGATTGGGACTAGTCCCTATTTTGAAAATCGAAAATTCGGATAAACAGATTTTTTCCACAAAAAAAAAAGTTTTGAATGTAGGAAGCACCTATATTTTTTTTAACGTAGAAGAAAAAGTTTCTTTGCACAAAAATAGGAGAAAAGTGTGCTGATAAAAATATGCTGATAAAAATTATTAAAAAATTAATCAGAAATTCGGAAAAAACGAATTTTTTCCCGAATGTAGAAGCCCCTGTATTTTTTTAACATAAGGAAGAAAAAGTTCCTTACACAAACATGTAGTGAAGTTAAAAATCTGCTAATAAAAAATATTTAAGGGGATACGGTACCCAAAAATTGGTCAAAATATCGATTTTTCAGTTTTTACTTCTTATTATTTACAATATGTTTTTGAACATTTACTGAAAGTTTCATAATGATATCTTAAGTAGAAAAAAAGTTATTGAATATTTTCTGGAGTCATTCCTATAAAATTGAATACGAATTTCGTCTGCTTTCAACCGTTTTTCTCTGTTTCGCGTTTTTCCATTCTTGTGTTTAATAAATCCCTAAAGCTTTTTTGCTAATTAAGTTAGAATTTTGAAATTTTAACCTGTGTTCCTATATATATGGTGCACAAAATTGTGCATGGAATAAGGTCTACTATGTATAGTTGTTTTTTTTTAAATTTTTAATTCAATAATTTGTAATTTTTTTGAGATTTTCAGTATAAATGCACGTTCCTTTTTAACTGTAACTCGCATTTTAAAATCCATGCACAGTTCTTGAACAAATATTACTAAAAACAAACTATAAAAGTTTGGTGGAGTTATTCTCAAAATTGAAAGAGGAGTAGCGTTTTAAAAAACTTCAAAATTTTGACCTTTTTTTTTAAATAAATGAAAAACAACTTGTAAATATTTGTTTTTATTGCTAGAAAATGTTTATTTAGAGTGTACATTATATAAAACCACTATATAATTTACAAGTTTATGTTATTATTTCTAGAAATAACGTTTTGGGTACCGTATCCCCTTAAAACAAACATTTTTAATTTTCAATATTTATAAAATGTAATACATTTTTTATGAATGAAAAAAACTATCTAACTGACCTGAATCGTTGGCTTGCAGCTGTGAAAAGAGCGGAGGGGAGGGAGGCGGAGGGGAGCTCTTGGAATCGGCGGCCCGCATCACAACCACCTCTACAAAAGAAAGAATTCATATTTTAGTAACTGGAAATTACACTACTTAAGTAGTACACTGTACAGTCTGATATACTTCCGATGTCAATACGACATCTTTTTGAGATTGGGATAATTGACATTGTAATCTGTATCAGTGGTTAAAAAAAATTCTGCAAATTTTATCTGAAAAAATGTGTCTTCGACGAATAGAGATATAATTTTAAAGTAAACTTTAGTAGTTAAGGAAACGAAAATTGTCTGTTGTAAAGAATAAAATATTTTGCTTTTACAGATTTTTTTTACATCGTACGTAACTATACCTTGTCTATCCAGAATGCGAGCCTCGAAAGCATTTTCCTCCCCCATCCCCGCATGTGGTTTTCTTCGAAACGGCGTGAGCGTGTTTTTTCCCTACCCCACTTGGGTTTGAACTGTTCGGATTGTTAACCTCCCACAACAGAACCTCAAACGCGTTAAGTTTAGAAAAGCGATGCTCCCCCCCCCCCCGTTTCCTAGAAAACCAAGCGAAGGGATGGGGGAAGAAAATGCTTTCGAGGCTCGCATTCTGGATAGAGAAGGTATAGGGTAGGTTATAAAAGGCATATTACGAAGAGGTTGGGGAGACTCTTCCCCTTGATCCCTGGCTATACCAAAAAGGTCCACAACCAGATTTTTTTTAAAGCATAACTTATATAAGTAGTTTGTATTTTGATGCAATATACTAATTGCAGTTTATATGATGTTATTTAAAACCAAAAATAAATCCTAATTTTTGAGTAAACTGTTCTTTTTCCAACTGATGCACATTCGATGTATATAATCGCATTAAAATGAAATTTGATTTTTCCTAAGGCCCAAAAATAAAATAAAAATACTACTAAAATACTTCGCAAAAGGACGTTAAATCTGTAATACAATAATATCTCGTAGTATGCAAAAACGTTTTAATTCCAATATGATGATTAACAAGTGGCAAAGGAGACGAATCAAATAGTTGCACTACGGCGTACCCCATAGTATAACGGTTACAAATAAAAATACAAAAATTGTCGACCGACAACAGGCCATAGGCCCAGCAAGGTTATTCCAAAATATTTCAAATTCTTTACTGGTTTCCAATAACTATCGAGATCCTTCTTAAGTTCTTCTACTCTCTTCGAATACACAACATAATCCGGTAAAGCATTCCAATCATTGACAACTCCAATTGTAGGAATAATGTTTTCCTACCTACTTTCTGAAGCACGATTTTTTTTTAAATTTCTGACTATGTCCTCTGGTCTGGCCGTGTAAGGTAACACCTAAGCCCCCATGTCTCCGTGTTTGATTAATTTAAATAACTGAATTAAATCCCTTGATGCCCAGTAGCCTAGTGGTAGTGCTTTGCATTGCCACGCCGCAGGTCCGGGGATCGAGTCCCGGATTGGGCGAGGAAGACTCATCCTTTCATCCCTTAAGTGGGTCGATAAAATGAGGACCAAGCATGCTTGGGAACTAAACACTGGGGTCCCGCGTGAGGCTGACCACCTAACCGGAACATATGCCTAGCACCCCAGAGCCCTTGGTCACGACAGCTAAAATTGGGCACGGCAGGCCTTGGCCCACTAACGGGCTGTTGCGTCGAGGAGTTTAGTTTTAGAATTAAATCACTCATTGTTCTCTTATTTTCCAGGGAATACGTGTTTATCGATCTTAATCTGTTATCATAATCGATACCAGATAAACCCTTACTAATTTTTGTAGTTACAGCTCTGGTCTGTAGAGCTGGGGGTCTGGATTCGTTTCCAGGGTAAGACTTTGGTGTAATTTGTACCCATCTCTAGTCTCGAAATAGGGTGAAAACCTGTTAGGCTGTGTGTTAATATAAATTATTGCTAAAAAATTCTAATATTATTTACTTAATAGTTATTTAAGCAACTAGTGCCGAAAATAATACTTTATTAAGCGAGTGGCTTTTACTAGAATGACAAGAGCTTCATAAAGTATTATTTGGCACGTGCTTGCTTACAATATTTTTTATAATAACGTGCAAGAAGGTATTTCTACCAATGAGTGATTTTCATGACATCATTTAGTTTCTATGGCGATATTCGAAAATGCAAAGTAGTAAAAAAAAAGTTGTAAAATAATTTTCTATTTTGAATCAAAATAGAACATATTGTTTGGCGTGAAATTTGTGTTCTTACTTTTGTCTTATTTAATTTCCTTTAATAATTTTTGTAATACTTGTAGTTTCCATGGAGATATTAGAAATTGCAAAAGTAATGAACCAATAGAAATAAGTGAGTTTCATGACATCATTTAGTTTCTATGGAGATATTCATGACATCATTTTGTTTTTCTACCAATCAGATACTCTTATTTACGTTACCGCATTAGTGCCGAAAGTACTACTTTCGGCGCTGTTTGTGACGTAAGCACGCAAAGTGTCATTTTCGCAACGATTTATGAATGAATATGATATAAAAAAGTGAACTTTTTTGCACGTTGTTATAAAAAATAAATTAAAGATTAATTTGTTTAATCTCAGCTTTAAAAAATAATTTTAAACAATATTTATTATTATTTCCCCCTCACTTCACCCGTTCACTCGGTAGTTTTGAAACGACGAACAGAAAGGAATTCCCAGACAATTGTTATGACGCCGCCGCCCCGTGTAAAATACGACAAAACCCCATCAGTGATGAGAATCGGGAATCGGTATTTCTCCTCGCCATAGAAAAGGACTAAAATACTCCGGGACATAAGAAAGAACTTTAATGGCGAAATTTCGCGGAGGAAATCTTCCAGCATCCCCGATGAAACTTTTATCGTGCGAAAAGCCCTTTATGCGGGGGCGTATAGCGGTATTTATTATGCTGGCCCACTTGTCTCATCTTTGTCGCACGTCCCTCAGTAACAGGTTCAGAAGCCCCCTTTTTATATGCAAAACGGCCTTGCCTTTCTCCAAAGAGTTCAGAAGAAGATGGGGATGCTTGGCGCTGAATAAAATGAAGCCGACAGAAAGTCGCCATATGTAACCCTAGTAAGCCCAAATAAACCCCTCACTCAACGTTAAACGCATTATTTTATTCCTTAAACCCCCTTTAAGGAATAAAATAATTTCCAAGATGGAGATCCCAAAGGCGTTCGCTTTGCATCACGGCCTACTCAACTACTAAGGCCGAAGAAGCCTTCCCAAACAAACTCGGGGACGGAAATTTTGACCGAGTGACTTTAGTTCCGAGTGACTTTGTTCCGAAGATGAAAACAACCTGTCTCGAAACCTGTTAGGAACCACTCGTTCACGGCTGACCACATTTTTAGGGTTCCGAATGCGTCCGAACTAGTTTCTTGATCTTCGGCACTGGGAACAGTGACGTCAAAATTTTCGTCGACGCTCATGTTTGGGAGAGCTTCTCTGGCCTTGTTATTGAAGTTGGCAGTGCTTGCATGTGGAAGGTTCCAGGTGCGGGTCCGGGCATCGTCAAAATAACTGCCGACCTATGAACGGTCCGTGTAGCCAAAAAGATCTGCCGAATAATACCCCGTGTAGAAGGAGTGCACGTTGAATATGCTCCAATGTCCCATCGCTGCGTACGATGTCACCATTAACGGTTGCGTTGGGTGATTATTCAGGTGTCGGCTCTTCACTTGAAAATGTGGTTCTAAATTATGACGCCCGTCGCCAATAGCCCTCGTGTAGAGTGTGACGATAATTCAAAACTAACTAAAAAAACTATTCGTTAAATAGCGTTATGATTTAAAATCAAAACAGTACTGTTTGCGCAGTTCGTGAGCACGTGATCTGATTGTACACACGGTGGTAGTTTTAGTTTGAATTATTGTCGCACTAGAGCTACACGAGGGCTATTGGTGACGGGCGTCGTATTTTAGAACTGCAGTCAAGTGACGAGCCAACACCTGAGTAGGCACCCAACGCAACCGTTAAGGGCGACATCGTACGCAGCGTTAGGACTTTGAAGGATATTTAACGTGCACTTCCGCCACACATTTCTGCACGGGCTGCACGGGCCGTTTATAGGTCGGCAGTTATTTTGGCGATGCCTGGACCTGGGACCTTCCGCATGCAAGGCGAATGCCTAACTGACTGGGCTCCCCAGCCCCCACGGTGGTAGTAATTCCCTTCATAGGTAAGAAAAATGCGTTGTATTATATTTTTTTTATTAGAGTCAGAAATCGCCAAGTGGATGTAGTAAGTCTATACAAACTTTACTGTAGTATATCGCCGAATACTTCGCAAAGAGGTTTGTTTGGGCTTACTACGAAGCGATCGATGGCTTCACTTGGCCAACCGGTTTTTGTATTGGCGTTTGCCCGGCAGCGTCTCCATCTTCTTCTTACCTCTATGCCTTTCTCTGAATAAAATTATATGCCCGACTTGAAGAACAGATAATAATAATACGATGATATAGAAAAAGGGGAAAAAATAGGGATGATGGAAAAAGATGGTAATTGAAAGGGATCCACGCGGAGTCATTATTTCCTTTGGTTGAATGAAAAACGGATCTAGGAGAGGGTTACCGACTTATGAAAGTTTAAAATCGCGCCAAGTAAACAAATAACCGCTGCGTTTAAAATTAAAATAATAGTAAGGATTTTTAGTTTCACATTTACCTAACATGAAATTTTTGAATAAAAGTATTGCGATGGGGTTGCAAATCTGAAATGGAGATTTTTGTGTTTTCTACACGTTTTGGAGGGTGCTGATTGCGAGAAAGTGGGTTTTTTTTTTAAAATTATTTTATAGAGTATATAATTATAATTAAAAATATTGAGTAATTGTGACAATTGAAAGTCAGGTAGTGTTACACACCCCTAGTATTAAATAAGAAAACGATGCAAATTATCAAGTGTAGTGTTAAGATGTTTCGCACTTTGAACACTTTAATATTTATTAAAGTGTTTCATCTTAGCAAAATTAGGTTAATGCAAAAAATTGAATTATAACTTGATTGGGTCATCGAAATGTTACAGATTTCAGACATAAAAAAACATATGCTTAATTTAGTAAGTAAAATGCATAAAAAACTAATTAGAACTAAAGACAAAGGGAAGAGTTTAAGTAGAAAAGAATCTTAAATGATATCTTTTAATCAAAACAAAATATTTTAAATTGGCGAAATCAACTCAATAATTGAATATATATATTTTTTCATCATTAATAAAATATTAAACCTTTATAATAAAATTTTAAAAGGCAACTATGATAATACAACACTATCTCATACGAAAGCTTTTACAGTCCCTGGACAAATTATTAGACGCACTGCAAGATTTCATGTAAAATATTAATTACCGGGTGATATTGTAACCGTTTTATTATTTTAAATTGATTTGTTTTCTATTTTTATATTATCCAATCAATTACCGATTTATTTGACATAAATAAAACAGCATTAATTTAGAAAAGCATAAGTTTATTAAGTTTGAAAGAAAAGTGAAATTAATGTTAGTAAAAGTCAATATTTAGTTGAGCCACCTTTAGCCGCTATCAAAGCTTTAATTCTGCGCGGCATGCTATCAATGCAAGACTGTACTGCCTCCTGCATTTAAGGATGATGATTCCACACATAAATAATCTTTTCTAGGAGTTGTACTACTGTATCACTTTTTTTAACACAGTGTTGCCATATGTTAAAAATAAATACAAATATGTAGTCTACTACAATTCTTTTAAATAAAAATCAATAATATTGTTGTTTAAATATACAATTATTGCATAAAAACTCTTAAGAAGTATAAAATTACTAAAAAAATACAGTGCGCCTAATAATTTGTCCAGGGACTGTAGGTATAGAGCGAAAACTATCTCCATTAGCCAAGTTGGGAGATGCGTCGCCAAATAACAACCCACAGATTCATAAAAAACTCTGGTCACGCTCCACTTAACCCCCCCCCCCCTCCACCTGGGTAGGAAAAAAAAGGGGGTGCTCAAGCGGGGGTGGACTTTGTCCGAAACGACGACTGATTTAAGAAGAAAATTTGGATTATTATTATTATTTGGAGAATTTTTGAATTGCGGTTCTAAAGGGGGGAGTTGAATAAATAAATAAAAAGTGGGGAGGGGTAGATTTATTTAAAGATTTAAATAAAGACTCGGCGCGGGAGTAAGGTTCAGAAGGTATTTGGTGCTTTGGGTGAGTTTTAAAGGATTGAGGGGTGTGTTATCGTAGATCGTAGCAGGGGGACAAAAGGCGTTTTGGGTTAAAATAATTAAATGTTTTAGATTTTTGAACTGGTATTACCTAATCGTTCTAATTTTTATTAATTTGCTTTTGAGATTTTTAGCATTTACAGATTAAAGGTTCTCTTTAAAGGAAAACCTTACTCAATGCTCTTTAAAGATCTCATTTGGTTGAAATCAGCTAAAAAAAATATATACAAAATTTCTGTAAAATTACAGCACATTTTCTTGGGTTTTTTACATTACAGTGTTGTAACGTTTATTTTATAGAAAATTGATGTTTTCACGATGTACATGAACAATTTACTCCAATAGCATTTACACAGAGTAGGCATCCAATCACTGCCAGTGAAGCAAACGTTTTTACCGGTACCACACAATACATTTTACAATATGTATAAATTTACAGCATAGGGTGATGGTAGTACTTTTACCATTACAGTATGTAGGTAAATTAGAGGGGGAGGGGGGTTACAGCGAAAAATTACAAGTCAATTTGTAAAAATGACTCATTTTTACTTTTCAACAAATAATTATACACAAAATATTCGAACCCGTTTCAAAAAGTGGGATTATAGAGACCTGTAAGTCAGCTACATTTAGGATATAAAAAAATCCGTTTGTAAAAATAATCAATACAGCCGGAGAAATGTGGCTTAGAAAATAATTTTTCCCATTGGATTAACACAGATGCACTTTGGTTTGGAGACCAACGGTCAGTCGGGCTCATTCACCCTTAAATAGTTTAATTTAAAATTACTAAAATAATGATTTTCTTTTGTAGAAGGCTGATTTACGAAACCGAGAATGTTTGGATTATTATTATTTTGGGGGCCCGGATGGCTGAGTGGTTTGGACCATTACGATAGTAGTCTGCGCGCTGTAACAGGTGCTGGTTAGATTTCCGCCTTTGCCCTGGGTGTATATTCCTTTCTCTGTGGCAGTAAAAAATTATTTCTGTGTCTGTCTTACTTGACGAAGGCTTCATAAGCGGGTCTCTGATCAAGCACACAAGCCGTAATATATATGTATTATTTGAGAATTTCGGAACTGCGGTTCTAAAGGTGGGGAGGGGTACATTTATTCAAAGATTTTTTATAAAGAGTTGGCGGGAGTAAGGTTTAGAGGTGTTTGGTGATTCGGGGAAGTATTAAAAGATTGACGGTTGTGTTATCGTAGATCTATGAAGGGACACAAGTGAAAGTTTTAGATTTTGGAGCTGGTATGGCCTAATCGTTCGAATTTTTACTTATTTGTTTTGGAGATCTTTTACCATTGCATGAGGTTCTCTTTTAAGAAAACTACACTTATAATGAGACGCTCTTTATAAATTTTAAGAAGGGGAAAAGACTTCGGTGTTTTGTCGCATTTTACGCGGCCGGTGGGGGGGGGGGGGTAGGTACATATATATTCCGATACATCTACGATAACACAACCCTCAATCCTTTAAAACTTCCCCGAAGCACCAAATACCTCTAAACCTTTTTCCCGCCAACTATTTATTATAAAATTTGAATAAATGTACCCCCTCCCCACCTTTAGAACCGCAGTTTCGAAATTCTCAAATAATACATATATATTCCGGCTTGTGTGCTTGATCAGAGGCCCGCTTATGAAGCCTTCGTCAAGTAAGACAGACACAGAAATAATTTTTTACTGCCACAGAGAAAGGAATATACACCCAGGGCGAAGGCGGAAATCGAACCCGCACCCGTTACAGCACGCAGACTGCTAGCGTAATAGTCTAAACCACTCTATAACAATTGTCGGGCATTCCTTTCTGTTCAGCTTTTCAAAACCACCGAGTGAAGTGAGGCTAAGAGGATAATAATAAAGTTTAAAATGCCTTTTTACCGGTGACATGGACCAAGATGTTATTAGATTTATTTTAAATTAAAAAAATTAGAATTAGTTTTTATTGTCACTTGCTAGTCATCATATTGTACTGTAATAGAATCAGTTAAAACTCAGAAAGTTTCTGTTTTTTCCTACATTAAATTTCTGTTTTCTTAAACTACTGCAGTTTTCTGCAAAATTATATCTCAGTCTGTCAAAAAAAAAACAATTTTCTCCGTAAACAGATAAAATATGCAACCACTTATACAGATTGCACCTGTTGAGTATAGATTTTTTTATGTTTGATTACAAAAAGAAATTTTCTATAAATTAGAATTAGCTTTTATTGTCAGCTAGTCATCATATTGTACTGTAAAAGAATCAGTTAAAAATCAGAAAGTTTCTGTTTTTTTTCCTACATTAAATTTCTGTTTTCTTAAACTACTGCAGTTTTCTGTAAAATTATATCTCAGTTTGTCAAAAAAAAAAAAAAAATTCTCCGTAAACAGATAAATCTGCAACCACTTACAGATTGCACCTGTTGAGTATAGATTTTTTTTCTGTTTGATTACGAAAATAAATTTTCTATAATAGAATAGGATTTTTTTTAGAGTGTGGCATTACAAATTTTGTAATGCAAGATATTAGTTAGTTTATTATAGATTTTTTGTTTGGTTTTTTGAACTGAAAAGAAATACTCAATTTTTATGTAGAAACTTAACGTAATTCAAATACATAAAACTTAACGTAACTATTAACTAATCGTAAACAATCCCTTTCGTCCCTATTCGTCATGTTAGGTATTCAATCTAAAATTTCGTTATGCAATCTAACATTTAATAACTAAAAAAAATTAATACTTTTTATAAGTCTCACGTACTCCACACCCCCTCCCAAACATTTAATATTTTTTCCCACCCTTTCAAAACCCTCTTACACAAAAAGGGGTTACAAAGATCTGCATATAACGATAAATATGAGGTAGATATTTTATCAAAATATAAAACACGATAACAAAAAAATCCAAAGTAATGAAAAACGATGCTGCGATTTTTAAACGCTTACGCGGATAATTGAATTTGGCGGGGTGGATTTAAGACTTGTCGCCGGTGTATCCGCATATTTTCTTTTTGGCGCTTTATCTTCGGGGTTTTGAATTTATTTGGCGAGTATTGAATTAAAGGGGTGAAAAAGGGGGGGGGGGGGTGATAAAGGAGTTTTTTTTTAATAATCCAGTTTTCTTTGTTGTTCAGCGGATGACTTGAAATTTAATGGTCTGAAGCGAATTAGGATTTCTTTTTATTTTTTGTTGGTATCGCTGTTCGGTAGGTGATGACATTGATAATGTTATTATTAAAAAAAGTGCAAACGGGCTTCGGGAAAACGTTTATTGTGTGTGTTGGAAGGATGGTGGGAGGGTGGTATAAAAGAACTTTAAATATTTACGTGGTTTTTGGTAATTGGTTTTAAATCGAAATCATCCATTTTCACACGCACAGGGGTGCTTCTTTACAAAAACTAAAATAATTGGGTACGGAAAGGATTTTGTTTTCAGTTTCCGTATTTTTTAATACAATATTTTATAATTAGATGGATTGTGTACAATTTGGGGTACAATGCATAAGTTTTTTTTTAAAGTTACAAAATAAATGATAATAAAGAACTGTGTATATAATAATTTATAAAGTAATAGTAAATAAAAATAGTTTTTTTATATTGACTTCCACTTCTTTTTAATGTATTTTAAAACGTAAATTCCCATTTACAAATCTCGTTACCTGCTAACCTACCTTTATTAAATGAATATAACATTTAACTAAAGATTTTAAAATTGTTTCTTTTCTTTACATATTAAGGCAATATGCATAGGACCACAAAATAATATTTTAAATATTCCTGAGTTGCAAAATGGTTCTATAAACTTTTCAAAACCAAGGCAAATGTAAAAGAGATTACAATTATCAAATCAGTGCAATATGCACCTGTATACCCATTGACAATAGATAGGTCTGTTCAAAGCAATTAAGTCGTAATAATTATGGTAGGAAATAAAATTGAAACTGAAGAATGACTTCATTCCCTGGACAAATTATTAGACGCACTGTACTTTTTTAGTAATTTTATGTTTCTTATGAGTTTTTATGCAATAATGGTTTATTTAAACTACAATATTATTGATTTTTATTTAAAAGAATTGTTGTAGACTGCATATTTGTATTCATACAAATATGTAGGTACAATATCACCCGGTAATTAATATTTTACATGAAATCTTGCAGGGCGTCTAATAATTTGTCCAGGGACTGTAGATATAATTGCATTGTTTAGTGATTGTTCCGTGAACTGCCACAATTTGATCAATTAACGTAACTCCTTCATTAAAGAATCCTAATTCCAAACCGACATTAATTACTTAACTACCACACTTTCCATCTTAGCCCGATGCCACCCCCATCGATGTTGATGAAGAAACCAACTCGGAACTCTATTAAAACATCCCACAAGGATGTTACAGAAATAACATTTGAGTTATTATTGACTTGCTTGTTTAAATAAACAAACAGGGCCTTAGGACAGGTAATTGTTGTGTTTTTAAGACGAAAATTGTTTTGAGGCATTTTTTAAAAGTGTTTACGTCTCAAACTTTAAGTTGTAGTACTAAAATTTGTGGATTTTGATTCTCGATCTTGGAAATGAAATTTAAACGGCAGAGTATTTAATGCTATAAAATTTATCTTTTGCTCTTTTACCACTTAAGTTCTAAAAAGCTTTTTAGATGAAGAGAAATCGTACCTTCTACAATACCAAAAAGAACTGAATCTCTTAAATCGAACAAATTTAATTTTGTTATCTATATAAAATTAACGAATGAAACTATTTTTGTTCGAAAAAAACTCATTTCAAGTAGTAAATACTTGATAAATATAAGCAAAAATTTCCATTTTGTTTTTTCTTTACAATGTTTTTTTTTTAAAAATACAGTTTTTGCGTTAAAAGTACAAATCGTTTGTACAAAATAAACAGATTTTCTCTACAAGTGACACGGTATTTTTCTGATACACCAGCTGAAAGTTATTTTTTGTAAAAGTAACAGACTTTTTTCACAGTGTAGCAAAACATGTCGCAGGTCAAATGACAAAATCACGAATGTTCAAATTCTAGGAATTGGCGATAGTTGAAAACGGCGGGCTTAACAGTCACCAGTTTTCCTTCACTGTGATTTTGCACATTCGTCATTTGACTGATAATCTAGTTGAAAACGGCGGGCTTAACAGTCACCAGTTTTCCTTCACTGTGATTTTGCACATTCGTCATTTGACTGATAATCTAGTTGAAAACGGCGGGCTTAACAGTCACCAGTTTTCCTTCACTGTGATTTTGCACATTCGTCATTTGACTGATAATCTAGTTGAAAACGGCGGGCTTAACAGTCACCAGTTTTCCTTCACTGTGATTTTGCACATTCGTCATTTGACTGATAATCTAGTATTATCACAGAAAACTAACTTTAACATGCAGCAGCTACTTCCAAGAAAGAACTCCGATGCTATTACCACAAACCCCACACTTCCGACCAACCTCCCCAAAAACGATTAATGAAAAGCGCGAACAGAAACGATGAAATTACAAATCCTATTATTAATTATTTTCCCAATTAACGATACACACCTAAAACTAGGAAGGGCGCTCTTGGAAGTAATTGAAATAATTGCCGGCAATTCTGTTGCCGTGTAATTGCTCGTTGTGTGTCGGCAAACCAGAAGCATCTGTCACTCTTGCCATGCCTAATGGTGATGAATTTAACGAGTGAAGCAGCAGCAGTAGTATCATTGCTTTCTGGACGCGGCCACAGAACTTTGATTTAATTTTGAATGGTAGATTCGCAATTTTAGCCCATGGAAGTGATTTAATAAATTGGTAGACCCATGTTAATAACGTGGCGTGATCCGAACAGATGCGGCATTACAATAAGTGGCCCTACATCACCGACATTGTTTAATTTCATGGATGTGAGGGCCATTACAGGTTTGTTTTGGTATGGTAAAGTTATCAATTTGGGGGAGATGCAAGTGCCACCCCAATTCAATTTTAAAATAATACAGGTTACAAATTGTGTTGCGCACAAATGGATTTATTGTATTCACTCAGAAATATAAACTCAATTTTTGCTGTCGTCGACTATGTTAATAGTATAAAATGAAGTTGTAAAAATGAGGTATGTCATACTATGAAAATTTTACTAGATAACATGATAAGAGCAACAGGTCTTCCTCTTACAAATCGTCCTCATAAAAGCTTATAAGTCAATTAAGTTTAAAAAATGAATTGATTCGCGAAGGTTATGTCTAGACAACTATTGAATTAGACATCTACTCCTTAGTATATGTTTTCACAGAGAACTCTATTTTTAAAATACACATGAAATTCATCATTAGAGTTATTTAAGTTTTGCACTCTTTGAAATTCAAAACGTTTCTACACTGTCTGTTAAAAATTTAGCGTTGCGTGGTTCAATGTTTCACCATAGTTTCGGTATTTAGCTGGACCTTTGCTCAGTTTTTTGTTTCTAAAACCTGGAAAATAGTTCAACCGAATATCGAAACTATGGTGAAAAATTTCAGGACACAGCCGTTGCAGCTACAAAGAACTCTTATTATGGTGAGAGAATCATTATATGGTGTATGTTAGTTCAAAATACACAATTTGGGTCATGTCAGTGCTCAGACTACTTAGAGACAGTTACTAAACTATTACCGAGTTATTCGAATTGAAAATCAAAATGGCAAGTTATTCGAAAATTAGAAACCAACCCCGCGACATCAATTGATTTATGATCATTCTTTCATGTCCATTCCTCGAAATTTCGTCGCCACTCTCTAATTGCTCAAAAATCAGTCCTACGGAACGATTTTAACCGGACGCCAAAAGTGAGGCATAATGGAATCATGACCCTATCTCTTCTGCATCAGCACTCGGCGAAGACAATCCCCCGACACCTATTGATTTACGGCCATTCCCTCGGACACCCATTCATTTGCAAATGAGTATTTTCCACCATCGAAGCTAATGAATACGAGTTAGGACAACGCCACCTCGATATTTAATCCAACGAAAGGGGGATTCTGGCAACGATCACTGATTGCGACAATTATCCCTCCCGCGACACAGAAAAGAGGTTAATGCTCAACTTCCCTTCTGTTGCAGAGAATATTTGGAAGCCTTTCTCATTTTAAAGGGGGTGGCCGAGCGAAGGGATCTTAAAGGCACACTATTCAGTTCCACCTGTTCCGTAATATAGGCAGGAGGTTGCTAATCTTGTTGAACCTATAAGGCCTTGTTCTAAATTTTCTACTGAACCATTAATCCCTGGTAAAATCTACCAATACATTTTAGTAACTCGGTTTTTGTAACTTTACCATGGATATTAAATTATATTTGTCACGCATTACTGTATAAGCACCTCAAGCTTACCTGTCCTCAGAAGGCTTAAAAGGAAAGATAGCCGGAAAGCCACTTTAGCTTATTAAGATTAGAATATATCATTTAGTATTATCATTCATATTCCAATTTATCGCAATATCAAATGTGTTTTTGAAAATTAAAATATTGCTTTTTAATTTAACTGCAAAAATTTTGTTAAAAATTTATATTTACTCTCTAAGGGCTATGTTTCAGGTCTTGAGTGGTAACAGAAATTCTTCATGAAAATAAATTCTTTCCCGAACCTCTATTGGTGAATCAATGTCAAGTGGGAACAAAGCACTAATCACAGCACTTATCGAAAAATAAACAGGAATGAAAGCTGGAAAGAACTACGTCACCTGAAACAAGCACATTCTTTTTAATTTTTAAGATTAGCATTTGTCGACACAACGAGAAAAAGAGAACAGCTTTATTTGGATGCTAAACAATTTTTTTTCATCCACGTAACCTGTAACGCGAATATCCTGTTCTACAAATATAACAGGCTTTCGAGCATCTAGTTAAAGTGTTCGAATTGTATGGCCGGACTTTCGTCCCATCATTATCGGTGGGTCCGTCCGTCCGGAAATCGGTGCTGAACGCGTTCGGTGTGTTTGCTTTTCCAGGAAATGTTAATCATCAGGTTTCCAATTTCCAAGTTGCAGACTCGCCATTTGGATGGTTGGTGCTGGAAAACGGAGGAAGTGTCCAGGGAAGAATTTCGCAGGACAAGTGGTCTGCTTATACTTGAAGATAATATACACGGGTAAAAATGTGCTTGGTTCACCATGAATGTCCTTCACCATGATATTGGTCCTAGTACTGCAACGGCGTGTGTGAATGTTCACTTTTCGTGTGTGAACCATTTCTCAGGTTTCTTCAATTCAAAAAAATGTTAACAACACCGAAAAATGTGAACTTCCCACAAGCCGTTGCGTCTAGAACCAACATAGTGAAACAAGCACAAATTTTTAACAGTGTAGAACTAAAAATCGCACAGATATATCTGCAAATTCCACGTAATTAGTTAATACTAAAATGTTAAAAGCGAAATCCGTCCTACTATAAATAGACATGTCCAACAATGTGAATAAAACAGATGGATGCATCTAATAGTAAAGTATAAAAAGTTGGATAAATCCAACATGTATTTGTAAAAAAGGATTATTTTTTGAGGACTCGCATGTAATCTGTTTTTTGTCTTTTTTATTTGGAGAAAAAAACCGTCATGTTAAGCCCCAATAAAAATAGTGATATCTGAGTACTTCAAGAAAAGGCACGAACTTCTCAAGTTGATCCATTTCTTACTTTGCCAGTGATTTTCCTTCGGATTTCAAGATTTTCTGAGCCAAATGTTGTTATAATGGGAATAAATCAGATTTAAATTGGTATAAGAAAACCAAAGCATTTCATATTAGAAATATAGATTACCTTAATTTATATCGAAATTTCCGCTTATTTTTTTAAAAGTATTTTACTGTAAAATATGAGATTGACTTATTTGTTAAAAGTTTGATACTGTAGTGTAGATAATAGTTTTGTTGAATACTTTTCAATAGAAATATTTCTGTTTTAATATAAGGAGTCCGGACTTCATTTATTAAATTTTTCACAGGACTGCAAGTTAAAATCATTGCTATGTATTAAAACTTTTTGATAAAAATGTAATTTTTGTGTCAAACAAACATATAGGTAATGGAAAAGTATTCTTCATGTGAAAAACTTAAGTGTATTATATTTAAGCCTTTCTCACATTAAGCAAATCCACTTGAAAGGTGTAGGTGCAAAACTCACATTCCCGTAAGTAGGCATAGCTAAGATATAAGGGCCGGTTCTTTCATTTTTCTAATTGAATTTACCATCATCAAAAGTCGCCAATAAGACGGTAAGTCGGCCCCTATATCTTAGTTACACTTAGAAAATTATAAGTTTTGCCCCTAAACCTTTCATTTATTCTCCCCCCGACCGACTTACGCCCCTTTTCTCCCGACTTACGCCCGATATCGGTCCGGGGAAGGAGTTAAATCTGCATTGGTCAGTGTTCGCTGTCAATGCAAATGTGGTAATTGGTCCGCGTGGGAGGCATTAACGTTGTCTGAATTACCCCTACTGAGGTTAATTTTATTAGGGGGGTGCGGAAGGCCGAGAGGTCAATTGTTCGTTCTTAGTTTGGGCTGCTGTTGATTGTTCGGATGTTGATTGCTTCCTTAAGTTGCGAATTGTTGATTGCGGAGATTTGGATTTGCTGTAGTAGTTGCCTGTATGAGTTTATTCGTACGTAAGGGTATGGCATTAATAGTTTACTGATGCTTATTTCTAGTCACTTGTTTCGATTACATAGCTTTTACCTAACTTAGTATTGTAATTTACAACGAGGTCAACACCCAACGGAACTTCTAGCAGTATCTTATGGTAACGCTGTAGGCGAATTTTTATTCTAATATATAGGTGGAAGATTTTTTTTATACATTTACTATTTTTATTTTGTGTGGCTGTTTTTCAAATATGAAACTAATTAACTAAAATGTTAATAGGGTTGTTTCATGTGGTGAACGGCAACAGATCCAGCGGTCTTGTTTTCATTTGTTGTCTACAATTACTCTTGTTTTAGTATTCGGAAATAAGTTTTCTAAGAATATTTTACTTATTAAATTTTTAAAATGCAATCTTATTGCTGTGCTGTTGGTTGTTCAATATCATTTGTTAAAGAAAACTTGCGTGGAAAGAAAAGTTTATTTTCATCTATGACGGTCAACCGAAACAACAAATAAAATAGCAGGACACGGAAAAATGAAAACAAAGGCGTTATATCATCTGAAACATTTTCATTTCTGCATTTGCATTAATCCATCGCCAATAGCCGTCGCGAAGAATTTACAGTCCCTGGACAAATTATTAGACGCACTGTATTTTTTAGTAATGATGAAAACACACCAAAGAATTCTATATCATTAAAAAAGATGTCGATATTGTATGTATTAAGTATAGCAGATAGTATTTTCTATTCAATAGCTTAAGTTTAGGAAGACAAATGTCCTTCTAAAGGTATTTTGTTCATCATTGATTGACACATGAAATCTTGCAGTGCGTCTAATAATTTGTCCAGGGACTGTAGTGCAACATTTATTCATCCAATCAACATTACCATACTTAAAACCATTCTTAAAATTATTATCAAGCGGTAGTTTACACAAATCCACCCCCTGAACTTACGAATTGTTAAACAACACACCAATCCAAACTGTTCCAGATACTCTATATAGCAACGACAAAATCAAAACGACAACGCTTTAAATAATAAAAGACCCTTACCTTAACCAAAACTAACGATTCTTCGGCAAATGTTTTTAAATATGTCCCACACACACACAAAAGAAATTCAGTTTCACATCACGTAGACAATAATCGCTTGACACATGCCCTGAGATCCATCGCACATGGGTCTAGACTAATGAGGCTTATTTAAAATTAATGTGGAAATAGTTTGTGAACGGCAATATTTAAACAAAATAAGGAAAATATAAATTTGGGATCTGTATGAATATGTTCACGATGCATACTGATTTTCAAAAGTTAATTTAGATGCATACACATTTTCACAAAAGTTAATTAAGTTTGATTACAATTGGCTTGTTTCTGATGACGTATTTCTTTCCAGTTTTCATTTCTGTATTTCTTTCGATCGATGCTACGATTGGTGCTCTGTTCCCAGACATTGTTTCGGCAATCGAGGCTCGAGAAAGAATTTATTTTCAGTTAGCATTTCTTTTGCAACTCAAGGCCTTAAAACATGTCCATTCTATTCAGAAGTTTTGAACCAAAAGATAATTTGATTGAATCCTTCCAAACGGCCCGGATGGCCGAGTGGTTTGGATCATTAAGCTAGCAGTCTGCGCGCTGTAACGGGTGAGGGTTCGATTCCCGCCTTCGCCCTGGGTGTACTTCCTTTCTCTGTGACAGTAAAAATTCTTTCTGTGTCTGTCTTACTTGACGAAGGCTTATATAAGGGGGTCTCTGATCAAGCACACAAGCCGGAATATATATGTATGTACCCTACCCTATCCTTCCAAACGAAAACCAGTCATCAATCCTCAAGCTCGAAAAAAAAACAACGGTGACCCTTTAAATAATACTTAAAAAAATAACTTTTATTCTACCATACCCCTACGATTCGCGAATGCTTAAAGAATTGTGTCACATACACAGAAAGTAACATTCCGTTTCTGACCACGTAGAAAACAATACCTGGCAACGGATGCGCCTTTTAAGATCCATCATACATGGACATATAAGCTAATGAGGTTTATTCAAAAATTAATTTAACAATAGAAATAAGTTTGTGAACAGTCATTTATTTAGTTAAAAACAATATTTTAATAAGAACAGTAATTTAGTTAAGAACAGTAATTAATTTACAATTAATTTATTTATTAACAGTAATTTATTTTAAAAATTAATTTGAAAATAGTATTCAGTTTATGAACAGTAACATTTTTAAAACTCAGGAAAATAGTAATTTTCGGATCCTTATGAATGCTTTCAACTTGCATACAGATTTTCAAAAGTTAATTTGATTAGGTAACAATACTATTCAAAAGTGTTAAACCAAAAGATAATTTAATTAAATCATTCAAAACGAAAATCAAATTCACAAGTGTGAAAAGAAAACCGGCGACCTTTCAAATAATAATAATAAAAAACTTTTATTCCACAAATCCCTAATTCTTCAGAAAATGTTCAGAAAAATATATCCCACACATAGAAATTAGACTTTCTGTTTCTGATCACGTAGAAAACAATACTTTGTGACAGATACGCCTTTCCAGTTCCATCACATGTGTGCTTAAGCTAATGAGGTTTTTTCAAAAATAAATGTGCAAATAGTAATTAGTCTTTAAAAAGAAATTTATTTTTAAAAGCTCCGGAAAAATTGAGGATATTTATGAACATTATCAGTATTGCCAACAGATTTTTTAAGTGACGTTTCCAAAATTCACTTCAGTTCAGTAACAATTCTATTCTGAAGTTTGAAAGCGATACTTTAATGAAATCCTTCAAAACCGAGAACCAGTCATTAATCCTCAAACTTCATCAAAAAACACAAAAATAAAAAAAGGCCATCTTTTAAATAATAAAAAACTTATTCTACCAAACCCGAGCCAAAAACCAACGATTCTTCTTTGGCAAATGTTTATAAAAATATGTCACACACACACACAGAAAATAGAATTTACGATTCTGATCACGTAGAAAACAATAACTTGTGACAGATACGCCTTTCGAGATCCATCACACATGGGCTAACGAGGTTTATTCAAAAATTAATGTAAAAATAGAATTAGTCTTAAAGTAATTTAATTTTAAAAGCTCAAGAAAAATTGGGGGAAATTTATAAACATGTGTGCAAGATACCTACAGATTTTTAAAATAATGTGTTTAAAAAGTCACTTCACTACAGTCACAATTCTATACAGGAAGTTTGAAACTAATAGATAATTTAATGAAATCCTTCGAAACGAGAGCCAGTCATTAATCCTCAAACTTAGTCACAAAACACAAAAATCCAAAAAAAAGTAAAAAACCAACGATTCTCCAGCCAATGTATATAAAAATGTGTCACACACACAGAAAACAGAATTAACGATTTTGATCACGTAGAAAACAATAACTTGTGACAGATACGCCTTTCGAGATCCATCACACATGGGCATAGGCTAATGAGGTTTATTTAAAATTAATATCGGGAGCGCCAATTTGGATGATCGAGACACACACGCCCAATTGACCGTTGGCGACACACTTGGCGACCCGGCGCACGTACACAGAAATGTCGTGCACATGTGAATAATTAATGTAGGGAGTGATCCGGGTGATTTATCCCTGTCCGGTAGGGATAAAAACGAACAGAGAGGGAGTTATTTGTTAGAGTGTCGAGCGGGGAACGATACAGCTGGGAATTAGATACCCAATAATGGAATTGGATACAGAAATCTTTTGTGTTTTTTTGCTGATATTGATATCAGTGCTTTAATTTTCTGAACGTTAACGTTAAAAATATGTTGCTGTATTTTTGTTTCATGAGTTTATTTGCTGTTTTTTTAGAAATACATGAGAGTATTTTAAATTAACAAAGTCTTCTATCTCTAAGTGTATTTAAAATGAAATGAAAGAATCTATATATTTTTTAATTTATTTTATTCTTATCAATAAAAATAAAATAAGAAAAATACATTTTTTAATGAAATTGTTTTGGAAGGAAATTAAATTAATTTTGATTTTGCAAAATCTCCCACTCTCTTAAACAAATTAGATATTTATATTAAACTGTTCGGAAAATAGCTGCGGCTTGCCGAATTTCTGAAAACAAATTTAATTATACAATATTCTTTTATTTCTTAGATTATTTTCTATCAAGTTAATCGTTAATACATTTCGTGGCTGGCAAGATTATACGGTAAAGTGCGAGTAACCTAACCATGCATGCCATTTGAAGGTTGTGAGTACTGTCTTACGAATATCAAGATCTTACTTACATAACTAAGAGTGAGCTCTACTTGCTAGAATAACAAGAGTTCCCCTTCTTTTTGTTATTAGTTCATTTCGTCTACCACAGGATCGCTCCGATCGGGGAATTGCAAGTAGTTCAAGGTAAGGAATAGTTGGCACTGATGTGAACATAGAATAATAATATAATCTTACTGTTTTCAAAATACAACGGGGTTTTCTTAAAATATAAATTCAATCAATCATAATTTTGAAATATTTTTTTTAACTTAAATTTTAGATAAAATTATTCTTCGGAAATTTTATTCGAAATGATAATTTATTATTTTTCAAAGAACTGTATTTCCTTTTCACCGAATATCTTCCCAAAACTTATTGGCCTTGGTCTTCCATCACATCTCAATTAACGACTGCACTTTCCATTAGAACTTCAATAAACATTCCATCAAACGATTATGATCCAAACGCCATTTCACATATAATCGTCCTTATATCCATTACATCTCTCCAGTGATTATTCAGGTGAAAGGAACAATCCAAGCGATATACCACCCATTTACATGTGATAAAATTACCATTTGTATTCACAGAGAATTCGGTCAGAATTATTGTCATTCAAAAATGACCGCATATCCCTACTTTAGGGACTTTATCCCTCGGGATTATTCCCCGTAGTATGACAAATGCCGCTAGTGGCATGTGCGGGACAAATTATCAGTCAAATGATGATTGTAATGTACTAAATGTAAAAGGTCGAGTTTCCGGAGAATCGTTTCATCGAAAACGTAATAAAGTAATAGTAGATATTAACGGTATTTTCATGGTTATTGCGGCTGTATGAATAGTAGATAGTTTATTATTAGTATAAAAAATTACGTTGTCATATATCATAGAGAAATATTTTGGATTACACAACATTGTATAGTTCTGTTACAGATGTTATTATTTTAGGCTTGTGTGGTTATTTAAGATATTGTTACAATCGCAAAATAAGTTACTAATAAAATATTTAAACAGTTAAAGAGTAGTATGATCCCACAAAAGTGAAAACTTATTTTTATTTTTAGGTTGACAATCATCAGTCAAGTGTTCATGCAGTTACTCTTTACTGATCATTTTATTATAACAGTAGTAAACGCATAACTTTACATAAAATTAGTTCCTGAAAACTTATCTAATGCTATTTTATTATATCGTCTGTATACGTCACCTGAAACAAGATAATTGCTTTTAAGAAGTGGTTTGATATTTTTATAAAACAATATGTATTTTATACACCTGTGTGCTATCGGCTCTTCGCAGCTTTTCTTATGGTTACAGCTTTCTTAAAAACTAAAACAATTTTATATCAGCTATAAAAATACTGAAGTGATCCTAGGTCTCCAGGAAGATTACGAATTTTTAACACTCCAAAAACAACATTAGTTAAACTAAAAGGCACCATTCTATAAACCATCCAAGACCAAATAAACTATTCCCTAAAACATATTCATTGTGTTACATTGCAGTTACAGAATTCCACCACAACTGTTGCCAAGACCACATGTCTCTTAGGGATTTCCTCTACAGAGAATATTCCCCATCGTATGACAAACGCCGCCACTGGCATGCAATGGACAATTATCAGTCAAGTGCACGGCCATTACCGCTTGACACTTATAACAATAGCAAACGTCTAAATCTATAATAATAAAAGAAAGAGTCTGTGTGTCTGTATTCTGATCGTAAAAGACCTACTTATACTGCCCCCAGTAATTCGAAATTTTCAAGATAGATTCCCTTTAATACTAACGTGTGCACCTGAGGCTTAGTTTTTTCATATTTGTTCCATTTTTAGAGAAAATTCGAATTTTCTGAAAAAAATACACCACTTTCGCTCAAATCCGATCATTTTTTCTCTTTCCTGGTGCCATCGGCTGAAAAAATTAAAAAACTTTAACGAAAACATTTAAAATCAGATCATTACGAAAAACATAAAATCATTACGAATTAATTATTATTAAAATCATTACGAAAACATAAACATCAAAATGTTTATTTTATTCTTTTGCCATTACTTTCAGAAACTAAATTCATTATTTGAAATATAATTGACATGTTTCAAGTGACGTAATTCCGCCAGTCTTCATTCCCGGATTTTACTGTGGGTTTATTTGATGATTTTTTCATTGATTTTTCTGTTGACTGCATGTATGCATATTTAAGCAATAAATGTATAGTTAAGCTATTACTGAACTATGATGGTTAATAAAGGCCATCGCACTAGAGCTATTACTGTTTTATGTCTTTATTTTTTCGCCAAATACGTTGCCAAACTCGCCAAATTATTAACTAAAATTCGCTAAATAGGCAATTTCTTTTATAAATAATTTATAAGCTGGTCGGTTGTTCGAAGGTCATTGTGTTAGAGCTGTATAATGGGTGTGGGTAGCTATATCTATTTTCTCGCCAAATTATTTCCCAAAACGCGCCAAATGAGCTAAAAGGTTTTATGTATTTATGAGGGAATTGTGATGACATTTATGAGTGCATTTTATAGCGTATTTTTCATTTTGGAATTTTAAGGCAATGAAACGGGATTTTATAATTTATAACGAGCGGAAACAATAATAAGTTTGTTTATGATCCTATAACAGGGTATATGGTACACATATTTGGAATCTATTTGATATTTTTTTTATTCCGTGCGAAGAACGGGTATAAATTTGCTAGTTTATAAATATTTGTTCATAAACTTAATTTAATCTTGCACCATTTCATTAATCTCGGTAATAATTGGTTTTTAAAGGGATACTTGAAATTTTTATAAAACAATATGGTATTTTATATGCTGGAACTGTGTATTATTATCTCTTCACAATTTTCCTTATGGTTTGAATTTTTTTAAAAATCTAAAATTTTTTAATTCGTAGTAAAAATAGTGAAGCAAGTTTAGGAATCAGTTAGATTTCGAGCACTCTTAAAACAATTTTTTTTTATATATCTGAAATGCACTATCATAGGCCTTATAAACCATCACACACCAAATAAACTACTCCCTATAAAAACATATTCATTGTATTCTAGGTATTGTAACATTGCAGTTACAGAATTCCACCACAAGACCACATGTCCCTTCGTTCTTTAGGGATTTCCTCTCCAGGGAATATTCCCCATCGTATGACAAACGCCGCCACTGGCATGCAATGGACAATTATCAGTCAAGTGGCCCGGCCATTACCTCTTGACCATTATAATAACGGTGGTTTTTGTTTCTCTTATTTATTCTCCCGCATGGTCTGGAGACACTCTATCCGTAATGAGAATGTCACAGAGGATTCTTTGTAATTCATCGGGTGTTCTCAATTTACCGTTGGCGAGCGCCGATAAAACTTCATCAAGAATTCAGAAGGGGGCATTAACATGCATGGGGTCTGGTCAGTATAGGTGGGAACGTGAGGGGAGACACGATTTGGTCAGTGGTGACTCTTCACCGATACCTGTCTTTTTTTTGGTGTATGGGGGGATTAAAGGGTTAAGTTGGGTGCTTTGTTTCGAATGCAGTCGAGTAGTTGGCAATAGAAACGTTAAGAAATAGAATAGGTTTTGTTTTTGCTTTCGAATACTTAACCTTCAGTTACCTTCAAGTTTTTGATGTATGAAATATAAGGTGAAGAAGGGGCCCGGATGGCCGAGGGGTTTGGACCATTACGCTAGCAGTCTGCGCGCTGTAAAGGGTTCTATTCCCGCCTCCGCCCTGGGTGTATATTCCTTTCTCTGTGACAGTAAACAATTCTTTCTGTGTCTGTCTTACTTGACGAAGGCTTCATAAGCGGGTCTCTGATCTAGCACACAAGCCGGAATATATATGTACCTACCCCCCCCCCCCCAAAAAAGGTGAAGAAAGTATTGGGATGGAGTCGAAAATGTGAAAGAGAAGTTTTGGGTGTTTTTTTTACACTTTTTAGAGAATTCTGATTCTGAAATAGTTGTTTTTGAACAGTTGGTCATCTGTGTGCCAGACTGTCTTTCTATCATTATATCTGTCTGAAACCACTCAAGATCTAAAACTAAAAGAGCTGTAGCTTCGAATTTGATGTGCACATTTCTAGTACCAGTTGTACGTAATTAATGTTTTCTAGAAAATGGGAGCATTAACATGCATGGGGTTGGTCAGTATACACTCTTAAAACAAACGAGCGGTTTTAACTCACGTCTGAGTTAATTTCCACTCCTTTCCGTGCCGAAAATGCACTTCTCACTATAGGAGTGAATTTCACTCTTTTTCGGAGTGGGTAAAAGAAATAAAAGAAAACAATCTGCGTCCTACACTCTTAAAACGAGCGTTTTTAAACTCAGTCTGAGTTAATTTCCCACTCCTTTCCGTGCCGAATATGCACTTTCTCCTATAGGAGTGAATTTCACTCTTTTGTTTAAGAGTGTAGGTGAGAACGTGAGGGGAGACACGATTTGGTCATCGGTGAATCTTCACCGCTACCTATTTTTTTTTGTGGGGGATATAAAGGGTTAAGTTGGATGTTTTGTTTTGTTTCAAATGAAATTAGGAAGTTGGCAATGGTAACGTTAAGAAAAAGTATTTTTTAAGTATTATATACCTTTTTTTATTTTTGCTTTCAGTTACCAGTTACCTACAGTTACCTTAAAGTTTTCGATATATGAAATATAAGGTTAAGAATGTTTTGAGGTGGAGTCGAAAATCTGAAAGGGAGGTTTTGTGTTTTTTACACTTTTTAGAGAATGCTGATTTGAAAGAGTGGTTTTTAAACCTTTGGTCCATCTGCTAGACTGTCTTTCTGTCATTTTATCTGTCTGAAACCACTCTATAGCTCGAACTAAAAGAGCTATAGCTTCAAATTTGTAATGCTATTTCCTAGTACCTGTTGTAAGTAATTAAAGTTTTCTAGAAAATGGAGGCATTAACATGCATGGGGTCTGGTCTGTATAGGTGGGAACGTGAGGGGAGACACGAAGTGGTCAATGGTGACTCTTCGCCGATACCGGTCTTTGTTTTTGGTGGGGGATAAAGGGTTAAGTTGGTTGTCGGGTTCGTTTTGTTTTGAATGAAGTTAGGGAGTTGGCAATGCAAACGTGAATATTTAAAAAAAATATTAGGCACTTTTTTTCAAATTTTACTTTTAATTAAGGAACATGAAATAAAAGGTAATGAAAGTATTGATATGGGATCGAAATTACGAAAGGGAGATTTTGTGTTTTTTTACAAGTTTTGAGAGGGTCTGATTCTGAAAAAGTAGTTTTAAAAATTGGTCCGCCTGTCTAACTGTCAGTTTGTCGTTATAATATGATGATACAAAATTGAACAACGCTTATGATAAAATACGATTTTTATCCATACAATACAAAACAAATTTCAACATGTATGGCACAAACCAAAACCAGCAGATTGAAAACCTTAATTAAGCAATCCTAAGTGATTATCAGACAATACTAACTACTAAGATAATCAGTAGCATTTCGTAGCATCAAGGCCACGAAGTGGGCTTGCAACCTGCCAACCATCGGGGAATGTCAGGGACAAAAAATTGCAGTCACCTGTCTGTCTATCTGACATTCTTTCAAGTTATATAAAAAATAAAATTAAATTAAAATAGAGTATTATTTTAAAGAAAAAGGATAAATATCTAAAAAAAAATATCATAAATTCCATAGTTCTAAAAACTTTTATTAAAATAATTTTACACACTATATAATGGAAAACAAATGCTTCTATGAGTGTTTAGCGGCCTCAGTAACCCACAGTCTACCAAAAGGTTCCTCCAGGTGGAGATGAGTTACCTAGGCTTTTATACTACTGCTATCGTTGTTATTTAGAATAGTGGTAGGAACGCAGAGATAAATCTGCCCCCTCTAACGAGAAGATGATATACTGAGGTTGCACGTGTGGTAACCGCCACAAGTGTTTTGAAAAATACCTATCGTCCTTGATACATTTTGATTGACACTTCGTATATTCCCTCAGAATTAACTACAATCGGCAACACATCACCGAACCATCTCTAGAAAAAACAACCCCCAAAATTGATCACCAAACATCACTAAGCAACCAACATCACTGAAAAATCTCCTCAAATCGGACCTCGCTCTGCCCCTAATAACTCCTACTTCATTTAAAGCACTACTGCATTCCATCCATGCCGTTACAGCACAAATTCCAAACGGTTGACATTAAATCGGCGTCATTCGCGCCCATGACGTCACTTGAATGACGTCGCGCCCCTGAACGATTTATGGGATCATCTTTTAACTATACTATAATCGTTAGGGGTAGGCCGCTAACGACTATCGTTATGATAGCGTCGCCACAGTGTGGCTCCCGCCTGTATTAATTAAACGCTTTTAGACTCATTATGGGGATCTTTTGGGGGTTGAGAGAAGGTTTCGGTTATTTTTGATGGAACTGTTGTTGTCTGGAAATGTTTTTTTTCTACACTCTTAAAACAAACGAGCGGTTTTAACTCAGTCTGAGTTAATTTCCACTCCTTTCCGTGCCGAAAATGCACTTCGCCTATAGGAGTGGATTTCACTATTTTTGCGGAGTGGGTAAAAGAAATATAAAAGAAAACAATCTACGTCCTACACTCTTAAAACAAACGAGCGGTTTTAACTCAGTCTGAGTTAATTTACACCCCTTTCCGGTGCCGAAAATGCACTTCCCCTATAGGAGTGAATTTCACTCTTTTGTTTTGAGAGTGTAAGTCCAAGAACTGAGTTGATCTGATTTATCGTCGTACTAGAGCTTCAAGAGGGCTATTGGCAACGGGCGTTATTATGTAGAACCACATTCAAATGACGAGTTGATACCTGAGTAGACATCCAACGCAACTTTGGTTGCACGGACCGTTTATAGGTAGGTAGTTATTTTGGCAGCGACCTGAGACCTTTCGCAGCACTGGAATCCTGAAGCTTTCTAGCTGCTTCCACAATTTGGAGCGTGAATTTTACCAATTTTGTGATAAAACTATAATTTTGATACACAGCAAAATGGTAAATCAACGCTTAAAATAGTGATGGCGGCTAGAAAGTTTTAGGATTCTGGTGCAAACTTGACTAAAACTTTTTACTGTGCAGCAACCAAACGATAATGAATGGGTATATTTAAAGTTCTTTTTGTTTTATGTTTGCCTGGCCTATAAAGGTTTAAAGTAACTACTACTAAGCGCATCAATCACCCAAAACCAAATTCTATTTAATTAATATTAATAATTTTAACTGGTATTAGTTTTAATTACTCTCTAGAATTAAGAAATAAAAAAGGACTGAATGCAAAGTTTCAAATCAAGTGATTACATACAAGTCGTTTATTTCCATAAAAAATCGTCTACAGTCAGTTTAGTTAAACCTATTACCAATTAATTTGCCATTAAATTAATTTTTCATTCGTAATTAGGTAAATAATCTTAAAAATTATAAATAAGATTACGTCAATTGAGATTAATAAACTGTCAACTATTATGAGCTTTTAAATCAAAACGAGTAAAATAACACTTTTATTTTTCTCAAGGGAAAAACACCTTGCTTTTCTTACCATTTCCCCAACAGATGATAATCAACAGTTGAATATTTCCTGATTATCCATAAAAGACCAGGGAGGGAGGAGGGGGGAGGGAGGAGGGGGTATGTTCATTTTAAAAAGGGTTGAGCCCTACTACTTTTGTTAAGGGAAGATAATTAAATCGTCAAGAGAGTCTTTTCTGCCTTACCTTGCAATGGAGAAAAGATGACTTTGCATTTACAGCGGGCGCTATTTACACGGTGACCTCTCTATTGAACTACATGCTAGCAATGGATGAATGTAGCATCAAGAATAGAAAGCATGTATGTTACAATGGAATAACATGTAGGCAGAAATTCGCCCGCATGACCATTAGGAAGGGCATTAGAGAAGAATGACCATATTAGAAAAGTTGATGTTGTATGCTGTCTTATTCAAGTCATTTTTGTCTAAATGAGACTATTTATGTTTCAGAAAGAAATATTACTACACTGAGAACAAAGAGAAATGAAATAATAAGCATTATTGATATTGTATTAATTAATCTATTAAAATCACCTTTACCATACAAGATATATATCGAGAAAATAGTTAAAATCTACCTTTATCAAGAGTGAAATAAAAACATACACACAAAAATGAATACAAGAATATCAAAAATGTTGTTCACAGACAAATCTTAAAGATCTTCAACGCTTTGGATATTTTTCTGAAGCAAAGTTAACTAAATATAGGTTTATACTTAAAAATATCCTTCCCAGCTAATCTTTAGTTTAACCATGAGTGAAAGGAAAGTAAAACTTTCTATTGAACACATAATCAGAAATAAGTTTCTAACAGATACTAAAACATCGACTAACATACCCCGCAACTTTAACCTGGAGTGCGTTTAAACTATTCCAAAAACCATTACAAAATTCAGCTATTTCTCTATCCATTGTAACCTTTGAAAAATATCATGTAATAATAAAAAATATCTTACATATTTTCAGACAATGTTATGAAAAATCGCAATAATCTCAAACGAAAACTGAGCAAAAACTGAACTTAATCTTAATTTAAAAATTTGACTATCAATCTACCTGAAACAAACACAAATCAAATTTTAAAAATGTGAAAATTTTCTTTATATCTACCTATCTATCTTAACCATACAAGAAAGTATTCCATAAAACCACCAAAACCCCCACCATACCATACCCATGGGGGGCAAAAAAAAAACACGAACAAATCCAAAAGGGTTCTTTTTTTATTCGAAAGACACCTCTACTAAATAAATAAAACCCCCACCGGATCGCATTTCAAAGATCCCCCTCAACCTTGCGTCCCTAGAGTCTCATCTTGGGCCAAAAAAGCTTGAATGAAGAGCTACAGTTGTGCCCGGTGGCCAAACAATAGGGACCTTAGGGCGGGACCCCCTTGACCCTAGGTTTGACCCGCTAGGGACCCATTGATGTCTGCAGCACTCCGGAACCCTAATGTTTCTTCATTTTTTTATTTCAACCTTCAAGAGTTATGTAAGGATGGGTTGGTTTGATACGGTTCTAGATGACAGGAGAGTAATGGGATTGGTCAACGTTTTAAGGGGATACGGTACCCAAAAATTGGTCAAAATATCGATTTTTCAGTTTTCATCTTCTTATTATTCACAATACTTTTCTGAACAATTACTGAAAGTTTCATAATGATATCTTTTGTAGAAAAAAGTTATTAAATATATTTTCTGGAGTCATTCCTATAAGTTTGAATACGTATTTCGTCTGCTTTCAACCTGTTTTCTCTGTTTCGCGTTTTTCAATTCTTGTGTTTAATAAATCCCTAAGGCTCTTTTGCTAATTAAGTTAGAATTTTGAAATTTTTAGCCTGTGTTTTTGTATAAATGGTGCACAAAATTATGTATGGAATAAAGTCTACTATGTATAGTCTTTTTTTAAATGTTGAATTCAATAATTTGTATTTTTTTGTGATTTTTTTTAGTACAAATGCATGTTACTTTTTAACTGTAACTCACATTTTAAAATCCATGCACAGTTCTTGAACAAATAGTTCTAAAAACAAACTATAAAAGTTTGGTGGAGTTAATCTCAAAATTGAAAGTGGAATAGCGTTTTAAAAAAGTTCAAAATTTTGACTTTAAAAAAAAAATGGAAAACTACTTGTGAATATTTGTTTTTATTGCTAGAAAATGTTTATTTATTGTGAACATTATATAAAACCACAATAGTTTACAAGTTTATGTTATTATTTTTAGAAATAATGTTTTGGGTACCGTATCCCCTTAAAAGCAAATTAAATTTATGAGATATAATGAAACACGTATCTACGACACATATCATTGTAGAATTTCCTTATAGAATGACCCATTGACCAACAAGGGACTAAGAATGACCAAATATATTGAATATGTTTATGATTAAGGTTATTGACTTTGGAGAACAACATAAATGATTCAAAAAGGGCTTTTAAAATAGGAAAACTAGAAAGATATAAAATTTCAGGAGTTCAAATTCATAAACAAGTTAATTTTGTTTGACGAAGGTAAATGGGGGCAAAAAAAGATAACTGGCTGCATAGATGGTGCCACAAAAAAGGCCCTCAGGTTCGGGGAATATGCCAGAAAGGTCTGAGCCACCAAAATACAACCCTGGGGGGAAAAGCTTTTCGTCAACTTTGGTACTCAAATGACATTACTAAATTGGTATTTAATGGTTAGATCAGAGTGTAGACACATATGAACCTAATATGTAATAAAAAAATTACTTGAGAATCTTTCCAAACCAACCCCGCCGATACACAAACACACCTACATGAAAGCTCGGGTTTCTTCGCTCTTTAATTGAAGCTTTTTGTGAAGCATTCTTTCTGGGTGCCCAGGTAAAAGAAAAAAATATACGAAAAAATATTTTCTTTTATGGAACCACGTGCCACGATCAATCGTTTTAAAGTAATTTACGGGGTGTTTTCGTGATTCCTCCAGCTCTGAGCAGGTTGTAATTCCCCTTAATTTAAAAACGCATTACTTGGGTTTGTAGTCCATTAGGGCGCTGGAGGCTTTTGTGGGGGAGATTCCTAGTGTCTAAGATTGACTTTGAATTCTTCTTTATTTTAACGTTTTTTGCCGGTGTGGGTGGATGTTTTGGTTGAATATAAAGGCCAAAAAATATATTTTTGTGGGATAAATATTCGTTTCGGAGCATGAAGAATTTGCTTCAGACTCGCCTATATATGAAAAGGGGTCTTTATTGTTGTTTATTTCGAGAAATATTTTGATGTTTTATAATATCCTGGTTCGTTCCGTTTTATATTTTATAATTTAAAAATGGAATATGATTTTTTTCATTAATTTTAGATTACATGCGCTTTGTATTTTTATTTATTTTTTGGTTAAGAAATTTCTCCATGCATTATTGCAAGGACTTCATTTTAGTTTATTTCGACAAATATTTTCCGGAGTTCTAAATTCTCATGTGTATTCTTCCTAATTTACACTCTTAAAACAAAAGAGTGAAATTCACTCCTATAGGAGCAGTGCATTTTCGGCACGGAAAGTAGTGGAAATTAACTCAGACTGAGTTAAAACCGCTCGTTTGTTTTAAGAGTGTAGCAATTATATCTAACAGTCTTTTTCACGTACATTTTTAATTAACTTAGCTTCAAGTTTCGTATTTTAACCTGTTTACCTACTCAAATGGGGCCCGGATGGCCGAGTGGTTTAGATCATTACGCTAGCAGTCTGCGCGCTGTAACGGATGCGGGTTCGATCCCCGCTTCGCCTGGTGTATATTCCTTCTCTGTGACAGTAAAAATTATTTCTGTGTCGTCTTACTTGACGAAGGTTATAAGCGGGTCTCTGATCAAGCACCAACCCGGAATATATATGTACCTACCCCACCCCAACTCAAAAGTTCAATATTCTGTTTACAAATTCTTGAAAATTCAATTGATATCAATTTCAATGATTGAATTCGAGTCTTGAAAATTCTTGAATATTCTGTTTACATTTTCTCTTCTCGCTACTACTTGACCAAAACCTAAATAACCCACATTAAAATCATTCCTTCATATTTAAGTTGGAAAAATTCATGTTCAAATGAATTCCCAAACATTTCACTGGCCTCAGGAAACAAAGGCACAGGAAAACAGGAACACATTAAAACTCCACAACACAATCTAAAGTATGGTACTGACCGAACAAATCAGAACTTTAAGTTCATCATCCACGCTATTTCTCTCTTTATACACCCTTCCCCCTGAAGATTAATTGAAATAATTGGCATAGCTCGTATCTCCTTATTTAGGGTCCGGCGATTCTACGCCAACCGCCTTCGGGTTTTAACCCATTAGCCGCCAATCTGTTCAACTTTTAACGCCGCCTTTTGGCGCCCTTTGTCCTAATTAATCAATTTCCGATACACTCGAGCGAAAAGTATTCGGTAGTTACGAATGCAAAAGGAGTTTGTGATTAGCCACACAAGTTATATATTTTCAAGGCTGGACGCCCTGCTTGTAAAAGGAAGGCCTAATCTCGGGAATTGTGATGTGGAATAAAAGGAACAGAGGAGTCTTTTTGAAGCGTTTTGGGGAATAGCCATTGCTAAATTTTCTTAATTCACCAAAATGTTGTTTAAAAACAAATGATATTATTTCTGTTTTGTCTCTCAGTCTCTAAAATCATCTTATCTCTGTCTCTAAAATCGTCCGTTTTCAGTCTCTAAACACGCCTGATCTCATTCTCTTAAATCGTTAATTGTGTTACCAAGATGCGGCTACTGATGGAAAAGCTGATTACATTAGACATACCTGCTCAATAAATCTGTAGACAGCCTAAATACCGGAAGTGTGCGATTCGCTTGAAGTTCCTTTCTCTTTGGGAATCCGCTCAGGTATCGAAATCGTCATTGACTAGGGTTTTAAATTACAATACAAAAAAATTGACCCAAAGTCGGACTTTCACCTAATGTGGCTTATTTACATTAAAGCCCTTCCACGTCCGTTTCGACGGGATAGGCCAACACCATCTATTCGACGGGCTAGGCCTAGTTTTTCAGTGACAATAATACTTTTATACAATGTAGTAAATGATATATGCGTAGCGGTCAACCACATACGCAACCTCTCGAGATAGCGAAATACTTCTAGTCATCTAGATTTAACAAATACTGTAGTATTTAAGCCGAAGCAACTTAATCTTCAATTTGAGGTACCTTTTGGTGGACACGGGCTGTTGTAATGGTTCGGAACACTACATCGGTGACCCGGACGTGATCCTTACCAACCAACGCTCGTCCACGGTTGCTCAGTAGCTGCAAATGCACTTAAAGCTTCACTCTACCACAACGCTGCTAACCGTACAGCGAAGTAACCTGCGAACGGTTTATACGTCTAGGAGGAGAGGGGTGTAGCGGTCCACCGCACAATCAACCTCAAATAACATTCATTCTAGGTGGCGCTGATTTACTTTGAAGTTTTTACCATTCATCTAAATTATAAAAAATACTGTAGTTTATAAGCCGAAGCAACATGGTCTCACCTTGAGGTACCTTTTGGTGGACACGAATTGTTAATATCTTTGGCAACACTTCACATACCGTCAAACTTTGTCCTTCAAAGGGTATGTTTGGGCTAAGCTTTTCAAGCCAATGATTCTTATTAAATACATTCTTTGAAAATGTGCTTGCCTTTTTCAATTTGTGACATTTCTGATTTGACACAAGAGTAAAAATTTATTCAAGAGGAAAATAAGTAGTATGGTTTTATGCTGGAGCCAAAATTACACTCCACTGCTACAGTAGACATTATAATAACCCATGTCCACAAAGAGGTACCTCAAGGCCAAAGTTATCCCACTCGATGGTATATTATTTATTCACGTATTTTGCAAATATTACGTTCTGCGTCCTCCCCATTCTTAAAATAGTATCTGGTGTCGGTTGACTGATGTTCTAAATTACTACAATAGCCCTAGTATAGCCAATAGCCCTAGTGTAGCTCTAGTGCGAGGATAATTTATGTATTTATTGTGCGCAATTAAAGGATAAAACTCCCAATTATAGGAGACACATACAAAAATTTGTCAAAACAGACACAAAACAGTAGATTTAAAAACATTTGGTTAAAACAGACACAAAACAGTAGATTTAAAAACATTTGGTTAAAACAGAGACAAAACAGTTGATTTAAATAACAATTAACAGTTGATTGTTACAGTTAACAGTTGATACAGTTAACAGTTGGTACAGTTAACAGTTGATAATCCAAACTAACCTAGCTTAAAATGGTATCTAAATAAGAACAGGATGAGAGAACAACTCTTCTGAAACTTCAACACTCGTTCCTGATTCGCACCCGAGATCAGTCATGTGCAGCACTGATATTGTGGGGACTAAATTAGATTCGTTTTCTAAAATGTGCGGTCGGGATGATAGGAACAGAAAGTCGGCCGACTGCTGAATTAGGAATTTTGGATGGGTTAATTGGTGTTAAGTTTAAATTAACCGGAAGTGGATAGTAATTTTGTTCAAGTTTCGGTCGTAAATTTTAATCCAGAATCTTTTGGATCTATTGCAGAGAAAATAGATAAAATATACAGTCCCTGGACAAATTATTAGACGCACTGCAAGATTTTATGTAAAATTTTAATTACCGGGAGTTATTGTACCGTTTTATTATTTTAAATTGATTTGTTTTCTATTTTTATATTATCCAATCAATTACCGATTTATTTGACATAAATAAAACAGCATTAATTTAGAAAAGCATAAGTTTATTAAGTTTTAAAGAAAAGTGAAATTAATGTTAGTAAAAGTCAATATTTAGTTGAGCCACCTTTAGCCGCTATCAAAGCTTTAATTCTTCGCGGCCTGCTATCAATGCAAAACTGTACTGTCTCCTGCTTTTGAGGATGATGATTCCACACATAAATAATCTTATAATAAATAATTAATATAATTAATCTTAATCATAATTATCTTAAAATAAATACAAATATGTAGTCTACAACAATTATTTTAAATACAAATCAATAATATTGTAGTTTAAATATACCATTATTGCATAAAAACTCTTAAGAAACATAAAATTACTAAAAAAATTTGTCCAGGGACTGTAATGTGATGAGATGTGGCATTAATGTTTGTCTATTAAGGAATATCAAAAATATTTGACGTTGAAAAATGGTTAAACAACTTACATATTTTTTGTATCAACACAGTTGATAATCAATTTAAAGTTTAGAAATTATAATTATGATTTTCTATAGTTTTTACTTTTTTTTAAAAATCTGTACTACAAAAGACAAACCTTTCCTTGGTGGCGCTATACTTTAAAAGGAAAAAAATCTAGCATCTGCGCATTGTAAGGGTGCGGGTTCGATTCCCGCTATCGCTCTGGGTGTACTTTCCTTTGTCCTGTGACAGTAAAAATTCTTTCTGTGTCTGTCTTACTTGACGAAAGCTATATATAGCGGGTCTCTTATCAAGCACACAAGCCGGAATATATATGTATGTACCCCAATATCTATTTATCCTAAGTAAACACACATTCTGTGAAGAAATCCTGTTATTCCATTTTTTCGCGTAGCCATGGAAGGCAACCGAATTTAGCGTTTATCGATGAAACCCTATAAGTTACCGACCTTGTCGAATTGCTACAAGAGGACGCGAAACAACAGATAATTGATTTTTTTTTTCAGAGAGAAACCCCATAAGACAGTAATTTTTAATTCAAAAGTAACTCATGCTTTTTCATACCGTTTCAAGTTGTAATCATGCTTTCCGCTCAAAATATTGTTGTTAATTTTTTGTTGTTAGTATTTTCGATGTAAGGTTGCTATTATTTTTTTCTTCAATTTATCGAAAAATATAGTTCGTAGACTTATATATAGGATCTCTGAAAAAATTGATTCAATTAGTGGATTAGAAGGATTTTTTTGAAATATTTAACATTTCTTTAAATAAAAGTATTGTTTGTATAATGTCTTTTTGTTTTGAAGTCTCTAAATACTCGGACCATCAACGATATAAAACGACACTTTTAAAAGAAACTTGTTACATATCATACCAATACTATATTTCTTAACTCTTTACCATAATTATTTTTCTTTCAAATTAATAAATAACTTTATAAAATATATTTTAATATTTTATCATTTGTTGTGGTACTTAACATAGAAAAGTCTTTCCTTTATCATCCAAGACTTATTGCATATCATATAAATACTATATTTCTTAAATCTTTTACAGAAAGATCCTTTTCCTACAAAAAAATAGGTTTTATAACAGAATCTGTCACTTAACCGCTTCACACAACATTTGTTATTTAACAGGTAAAAAGGAGCCAAACACAGCATTAATTCTATATTAAACATTTGCTTGGTAAATTTGGCTAGTTTCATTAATTTTATTTCGAAAATTCAATAATTATTACTTATCGTTTGCAAAAATTAATTTATATTTCAAAGAATAAATATGTAATATTCCTCGCTTTTAAATAGAATGAAAATATTTCATATTAACATACAAAGAATCTCGCAGTGAAATATATTTGACGTCATTTCAAACTGATCGATTTCGCAAAAATAAATTTATTTTAATTTATTGTCTGAAAGAATTAAAGTTTCTTGAGCGATTGTTGCGAATGGCAATGGTGATTTAATTCTAACAAAAATGGCTTCCTATGCTTTTTAAATGAGCATTAAATGTTGCAGTTTTTTTTTAATAATTGAAGTACTTCGAATTCGAATTCTTCTCTGAAATTTTCAATGTATTCTAATTTCGATACACAGAATTTTTTAATGTATCACACTTGTCGGTACCATTTGTAGTTTGGGCTATGAAAGTGGGTGATAGACAGGCGGACTGAACGATTATAATACCTTCCACTTTTTACGTTATAAACCTAGTGTGGAAGCTAAAAAATAATATCCTTAAAAAATAAATAATTTAATAAAACATTTTATAATTTTAAAATATTTGTTGTTGAATTTAACTTGAAAAAGTCTTTCTTTATCTTAAACCCCTCTTTGTCTAAATATAACCTTTCTTTTCTATATCCTACATCTTTCTACCTCCATTACTCCCTCGAAACAGATCAGATTGCTTTTTGTGTGTGTTATAGGTGACCATCGACTGTCCACATAAAAAAACAAGCTTGTGGTCGCAGCATCTCTTCTAAGGGTCTGTTTATGAAGTGGCCCTTGGCTCCCTTGGCGGCCGTTAGGGGGAGATGTCGACCGGACATCTGGCCCTGGGGAAATCACCCGATGGACCGGAGATCTCACGCGAGCCGGACCTTTCTTCAGGGTTGCCAGACGGGCGCCAAGATTTGGGGTTTTTAGAGGTTTGGTGTTGGGTTAAGGATGCTTTAATGGATAATTTGGAGTGTTAAGGTGCGGTATAAATTTTTGGGAAAGATTTGAGGAGGGTTTGGCGAAAACTACTTGTTCATTAGAAAATGACCCAAATGAAGATTATAGCCATGTTATTTTAATACAGTTGACATAAATGAGAGAATACAGAAGAAAATAACTTTTTATTATATTTCACAAAGCCAAAACTAACTGAACTATCGAAAAGCAAAAGGCAAACTGATTTTTAAAACGACAAAACTGTGCGAAACGTTAGACGAGTCGTCGTTAGAGAAAATGAAATAAATACTCTCGCGAAATAATCCCGCTCAAAATAATAATTCGAAATAATTTCGCTACTAGGTTCTTTCTATATTATTTAAAGCTAGGAGATGTGTAACACTATATGACTTTTAATTGGCACTCAAAAAATCAGTGCACACATTTAAAGGCAATTATTACACCTTATAACGTAATTTCAATACTTTTAAACCAAAAAAGTTCTATGACAGCTACCCCTTGCGAATGCATAATTTTCTTAAAAACATTATTATGCCGTCTAATAGGTAAGTCTTCGCTAATGGGTTAATCATAGTTGATCATAACTTCTTTTTTTCAGACACTGCTCAAATTTAAATTGGAACAAAACGCGATTGTTAAATAAAAAAAAACTTACAGTCAAAATAAAAAGATACCAAAAGTAACAGGATAAAATATCCTTACACGAAGAACGTCAAATTAGTAATGAAATTTTTAATTCAAAAACTAGCTAGATTAAAATTTTAGATTTTTTTTTATCTTTATAGAAGTAAGTACAATAAATGTATTAGATTCTACAGTTCTAATTGTTTCACTTGTATTTTTAATTATTTTTTCAAAAATTAGCTTTACCTCTCACAATAGAATAGAAATGCCTAAATATAAAATATTTTTTTAAAGTATACAATATAGCAAACATATAATTATACAATTTATGAAACAATGCTATCTTTCATATTTATTTAATTTAAAAATATGCATAAGGAAAACTAGAATCGAAAAAATTGCTTTTAACTAAAGAAAAAAGTATGCTTTTTCAAAGGAAAAAGTTTTTTTAATGCATATTATATTCCCTTTTATGCATTAAAAAAACTGTTTTTTTACTTTTTAATCTTTCATTAACGAAAAAAATTTAGGCATGTACGATGCAAACAACAATTCAAATTTGTTTTAATATATTTTCATGATTGTTTTAGAGCAGTTTTGCGAAGACTGGTTCCATTTAAATAGTATTAGGATTTCTTTTATGAATACTGGTAACGGTATTGTTTCTATTTCTTCTGTAAATACTAATTAAACTTTACGAATATAACTGAAGAAAGGAGACGAAGAAAATATTTAATTATTTAAATTCTACAATTAAATTCAAAATTAAAGTCCATTAAGCTTTTAAAGCGCCTATGCGTTTGTATTGTATTTTTCCCTTGCTTATATATAATTTCCTAATTACTGCATTTTGAATAGAAAAACAAATGCAGAACTATTAAATGAGTTTCAGTCTTCAAATTTTTATTTTTATAAAATAACGTTTGTATAATTATATCTATTTAATAGTTATTTATGCAACTAGTGTGAAAAGTAAGGCTTTTTTAAACGACTTGAATAAATTATTTCACGAGTTTAAAGAAGGCTATTTTCAACGTGTTGTCCATACACTATTTTTTATAATAACGTCCAAAAAAGTATTTATTAAATTGGCATTTATTGATTGGCTTATTAATTATTTTACTATCACGTGCAAATGATTTGAAGGTGATTATTTTTTTATGATTATTTTAAATCACGTGAAAAGTCTTATTGCGTTAAATAAGACGCCAAATAAAGATCACGTTCAAATAAAGAATTTTGAACCATCACAAAGCCGCCGAATAAAATATCCTTAAATAAAGAATTTTACAACCAGTCCAGATGCCCTTAATAATTTTGCCGTATGCGTAAAAAGTAACTTTGAACACGATTTCGTTAAAGCATCACTTTTGCACGTTATTGATTTGAAAAGTTGTTGTAGTTGCACGAAATATAAAAATTAGTTTTTTTTGCACGATTATAAAAAGTTAGTTTTTTTTGCACGATATTATAAAAAGTTAGTTTTTTTTTGCATGATATTATAAAAAGTTAGTTTTTTTCAACGATATTATAAAAAGATGGTTTTGAAAATACTAAGAGAAGATATTTTTGTTTAACTTTTTATTTTATTTTAATGTGACCAGTTTCTGTTAATTTCTCAAATTCATTGAGGAACATATGCACATACACATAAGATAAACAACAAAATGTATGTCTAATGGAGAACTACATTCAAGCATATTTACCACATATTACCATTACTACCATGACTTCTACAATGGAGACCTCAGCAACTTTTAGACTAATTTCAGTCAGCATACAGCACCCGTTCTAAGTTCTGTAAAATTGTGTTTACTGCACCAGATGCAATCAAATGCAGCATAATTTGATCTGAATATGCGGCAACTGTGCTGTATTTGTAGAGAAATTTTGTACAATGTAATGGCAGCTGCCATAGTGTTCACAGTAGAGTGTTGTAAATATATTGGTTAATATAGATGTGTAATGTAATATGTACGCTCATTTTAAGGACGTTTATAACTTTTTAACTGAAATAAAATGTGCCAAATTCAACAAATTCAAAATTTTGAATTACGAATATTAACTCTGAACATTTGTGTTTTTTTTAATTACTCAATCTGTGTACATATTAAAAGAAAATGTTTAAAAATAGGAATGTGGGGAAATTAAGTGACAGTGAAAAGCTTCACTACTCCTTATGGGGTCCGAAGACAAAAGCGAATCCTTGGTGATGAAAGGGGCATTGTTACATTAGACGCCCAAGGAACTCAATAATAGGAAAATAATCCCTTTTATACTTATACTGCATAACGTTTCGAAACTTGTTTGATTTGTTTGTAAAAAAATTGGTTATGTTGTAAGGGCTCTTGGAAACGGTTTCAACTAATAATGTAAATTAGTTTTAAAAAAAGTTAGTAGTAGTAGTAATTAGTTTAGATCTTCAGGTCCTTGGACTAAATATAATCTCCGATACTTAATTTCTCTGCGAAGTTAAAAAATCGGATGGAAAATTAAAAAAAATATTTTAAAGAAATTGGTGATTGTTAAATCCTCCGATCCCATTTTCAGTTCTAGTGCAACTTTAATCCAATCAAGTACTTGTATTAAGCTAAACTCGTACTAAGGGTCATCCATAGCCAAATATTGCACACCCTTTTTATAGGAAACACGGAAAAAACCAGAAGTAAGGGAAGGCTTCACTACTCTTTCCTCCCCCCCTGGGATTTATCGAAGACAAAAGACATGCGGGGGTGGTGATGTCAGGGGTGCCATTACATCTCACCCCTGGAAAATCAATGAAGCCGAACAGGGGACTTTCATAATGTAACACTTCATCCCATGGCTGCAACGTGTTGCTTTTTTTCAGCTTCTATGGTCTTTGGTCGTTTCTTTTTGTTCATATGTAAGAGGGATAGATTTTGTATGTAATAAGTGAAACCTTAAGTGTAGAAAGGGGTCATTTACACAAGAAGATTAAAAACATGTTTTTTGTCATTTAAATCTTGAAAGGAAAGAGCGTGGTGTTAAGGGAATGTGATTTCTTGTACATTAGATGTTCCAAAGTTCTATGTCCATGTCTAATTTGGGTCGATATATATAGTAGACACTTAATATATATGTAACATTTCATCCCGTACCATATGTCTGCAACGTGTTGCTTTTGTTTAGGTTTTAGTATAGTCTTTTGTTCAAATGGGAAGGAATGGTAGTTTTGTGTACAATAAGTGAAACCCGAAGTGTAGAGAGGGGTCATTTATAAGGAGAAGACTTAAAAACATGCTTTTTTTTCACGTAAATTTCGAAAGCACTGTAAAAACATTCTGTAAAATTATAGCACATTTTGCGGTTACTTTTTACAGAAAATCAATGAAGCGAACGGGGGACTTTCATAAAGTAACACTTCATCCCGTATCACATGCCTGTTGCTTTTGTTCTGCTTCTATAGTCTTTTGTTCAAATGTGGAGGGATAGTAATTTTGTATGTAATTAGTGAAACCCTAAGTGTTTAAAGGGGTCATTTATATTAGAGAAGTCTTAAAAAAATGTTTATTTTTTCACTTAAATATTAAAAGGAAAGAGTTTGGTGTTAAGAACATGTGGTTTCATGTACATACATTAGATGTTTCAAAGGGCTATGTCCAATGTCCAATTTTGGTTGATACAAAGTAAACAATTAATAGATATGGAACACTTTTTCCCGTATCATATGCCTGCAACGTGATTTTTTTGTTCAGCTTTTATTATAGTCTTTTGTTCAAATACATAAAGGTATAGTAATTTTATATATAATAAGTGAAACCGCAAATGTAGAAATTGGTTATTTACACGGGAAGACTTAAAAACATAATTCATTTTTCAAATATTGAAAGCACTGTAAAAAAACTTCTGTAAAATTACAGCTCATTTTGCAGGTACTTTTTACATGACACTCTTTTACAGAGAATCAATGAAGCGAACGGTGGACTTTCATAATGTAACACTTCATCTTCTATGATATAACCTGCAACGTGTTGCTTTTGTTCAGCTTTTAGTACAGTTTTTTGTTCAAATGTGGAGGGATAGTAATTTTGTATTTAATAAGGGAAACCCTAAGTGTAGAAAGAGGTCATTTACACGGGAATACTTAGAAATATGATTATTTTTTTACTTAAATATCGAAAGCACTGTAAAAATTCTCCGTAAAATTACAGCACATTTTGTGGTTACTTTTTACATGACACTTTTTTTACAGAAAATCAATGAAGCGAACGGGGGACTTTCCCAATGTAACACTTCATCCAGTATCATATGCCTGCAACGTGTTGCTTTTGTTCAGCTTTTATGAAAGTCTTTTGTTCATATATATAAAGGAATAGTTTTTTTATATAAATAGTGAAACCATAATTGCTTGAAGGGGTCATTTACAAGGGAAGACTTAAAAACATGATTCTTTTTTCCCTTAAATATAGAAATCACTGTAATTTGTTTTTGTAAAATTACAGCAAATTTTTCGGTTACTTTTATATACAAGTTTTTTAATGTTTGATTTACAGCAAGTTGATGTTTTCAAGACGTTGTTACATCTCACCCCAGGAAAATCAATGAAGCGAACGGGGGACTCTCGGGGGATCATCCGTATCATATCTTTGCAACGTGTTGCTTTTGTTCAGTTTTTAATATAGTCTTTTGTTCAAATGTAGATCGTCAGTAATTTTGTGTATAATAAGTGAAACCATAAGTGTATAAAGGGATCATTTACAAGTGAAAACTTAAAAACATGCTGTTTATTACACTTAAATATCGAAAGCACTGTAAATTGTTTTTGTAAAATTGCAGCACATTTTTACAGAAAATTAATGAAGCGAACAGGGGACTCTCTTAATGTAACACTTCATACCGTATCGTATGCCTGCAACGTGTTGCTTTTGTTCGGCTTTTACTAGTCTTTTGTTGAAATGTGGAGGGTTAGTAATTTTGTATGTATTAAGGGAAAGCATAAATGTAGAAATGGGTTATTTACACGGGAAGACTTGGAAATATGATTATTTTTTTACTTAAATATCGAAAGCACTGTAAAAATCCTCCGTAAAATTACGGTAATTTTTGAGGTTACTTTTTACATGACACTTTTTTTTACAGAAAATCAATGAAGCGAACGAAGGACTTTCATAATGTAACTCTTCATACCTTATCGTATGCCTGCAACGTGTCGCTTTTGTTCAGCTTTTACTATTGTCTTATGTTAAAATGTGGAGGGTTAGTAATTTTGTATGTAATAAGGTAAAGCCTAAATGGTAGAAATGGGTTATTTAAACGGGAAGACTTAAAAATATGCATTTGTTTTCAAATATTGAAAGCACTGTAAAAAAAAATCTGTAAAATAACTGCACATTTTGCGGATATTGTTGTTGCTTTCTAAAATTTTTTTTACGGTAAATTGATGTTTTCTAGCGTAGAATCACATGAACAACTTATTCCAATAGTGGCTAAACAGAGAAAACGGGGGCATCCAGTCACTGCCAGTGAGGCAAGCGTTTTCGCCGGTACCACACAATAAGTTTTATACCATATGTAAATCCATAGAACTGGGCGATAGAAGCAGTTTTATTTTCACACTGTGATGATAAATTAGACGGACGTTTTTTAGAGTGAGAAATGAGAATGGTGTTGAGTCAGTGCGGTTTCATGCACATAAATTAGATGTTCCAAATGTTTGTGTCTACGTCCAATCTGAGAAGACACATAGTAGACAATCAATAAATAGCTAAAAAAAGAAATTTATGGAAGGATGTTTTAACCCATTAACAATGTTGGGCAAGAAAAATTAACACGCGAAAACGGAGCTTTCACCTTAAGTTTATGTGAATAAACAAAATATAAGGCAAAAGAATATCATAGTGCGGAACAATTTATGTAAGACGAATTAAGGTACAAGAAGAACGAATTTGAAAAGCTTTAAGTGAAAGTTTTTATTCGAAAATGGAGATGTTAGCGGTATTCACAAAGTCTTCGTTATTGGGTTAATATATGTCTAATGGATATCCAATAAATGTAGTGTGGGTTTTAATTAAAAAAAAAGTTCATATTAATTTTTGTTCAAACAAAGATTTAACTGAATCATTCGTTAAAAAAATCTACCTTAATTTGTAATTCATCATTTTTACTTGTTTACAAGAACACACACACAAAAACTTTCAGTTCTTTAAATCTAAACAAATGCATAGACGATTCATAATCAGAAATTTGCGAAACTTCTCTTGAAATAAAAAAAATACTAAATAAATATTTCAAAAAAATGTGTATCTTTAGTGTAAAAAATAACGGATAGGCAATTTACATACCCAAAACAAATGCACAACGGGACCATTAATGAAATCCAAATATGGTAAATAAATTCTTTGCCTCGTGCAAATTCAAATATCTTCGCAAGAAACAACTCAGTAAACATCTCCAAACTAATATATACGAACGAATCCCACTTTATCGAAGAAGTACTTAGAAAAGTATATGAGTGAGTTTGAAAAAACTGCAACAGCCTTATTTTGCACGTCACAACACAAAAACTTATTAACTTTATGGTACTATAGCCTTTTATTTCGAAAGTAAACTCTTTGGATTTCATATGCGTAAAATGAAATAGAAATAAATTGATTTTTAAATGTCCATATATCTGTATCAAAATTCTTATTTTAAAATTCAATTTAGTCTAAATGAGGAATAGCACGAGTGTAGCTGTAGGATTTAACCCCTTCCTTCTCGCTCCCGCGATATTGAAGTGTTCGGTAGTAACTCGTCAATAAGATTAACACTAACATAAATCCACCAACTAAAACGCAAATGAGAATAACTAACTTTAAAAAAATTCAAGCTAAAATCAAATATATTTTTTTAAATGTATAAATATATTGTTCATATACACTGCTCAAAAGAATTAGGGGACTTCATGGTTTAAATTCTTTCACCCCAATGATTCCAGTTGGAAACATCAGCTTGCGATTTTTTTTCCCATTAAGTTGAGCTTGCACTTATTTATCGTTAGATGAAAGAATCATGTCTTTTGCAGAATTAAATAATGTTTGTTTTAATGAAATGAAAATATGAAAAACATGGTAAAATAAAATTCTCTCCCAAAAAATTTTATGAAATAAATTGATCCTAAATTCTTCACGCTTGCATTCTTAGATGTCTGAAAATTGATTTTAAATTTTTAACAAATAAAGTTTTGAAAAAAATTATTGTTATAATTTATTCAAAAGTTATGATTCCAATTTTCCCCCCTTAAATTTTAGTTAAAAAAATTAAGATCCCCCCCCCCTTTTTTTACCATATCATTCTAGATACATAATGAATCTATTTCACAATTTTAGATTTTTAGAATAAAAAATAAAACGTTGGGACTGAGAGGGATAACAAAAATACGCTAAGTGCTCCCCAAATTGTTTTGAGCAGTGTACTTATTTTTATATAATTCAGGGATAAAAAAAAGTGACTTTTATGATTGTTTTCTTGAAAATTATCCGATCTCTAAGCAGTTAATTCAAAACATACCACACTAAAGTTAGGACTGATCATAACTTCATTGAGGCATCGAACGACCTCAACAGCGAAAGTACGTATTTAGGAATAAATAGATTTCGATATGACTATACGTGTGCATGTTTAAGGCCCAAGTGGAAATAGTATGGATAATAAAACATTTTTGTGTGTAAATGGCATTTGGTGAATCGTACATATTATTCCATTTTATTGAGGGAATATCATACGAAATCAAAATCTATAAAATATACAAGCTTAAAGCCATCTTCAAAGTGAGAGAGGCCCAGTGCGAGAGCACTTTCGATACTTTTTTAAAGTATTTTTACGTGTTAAGCGCATTTGGTTAATCCTACATATTAGCCGGCTTTATTGAGAAAATGACTTTCGAAATCAAAAGCTATAAAATACATTCATTTCTAAGGCAGCGTAAAGCCCTCGTCAAAGTGCGAGTGCACTTTTGACACTTTTCTACGGGTATTTTTTTTACGTGTAAATGGCATTCGCTTAATCATACACACTGACCCTTTTTATTGAGAAAATATCTCACGAAATCAAAGTCCCTAAAATAATTCATTTCGGCCCATGCTAAAGTTAGTCGCGTCAAATACAACTTTTCCATCCAGTACACCCCATCAGCAAGTTCGGCGATGGAATTTTTTTCTCTTAGCCCAGCGATTTTTGCATATCTCACTCCAAATAAAGCCACTCCGCATTAGAATAAATCACCATTTTTTTTCACACCCGAAGTGGGGGAACACAATGTGTTTATAATCGGTATTTGTTTTCGACATCGGTACACATCCTGTGGGACAAATTGCCGATGTGTTTCTTTATCAATGCAGATATGTTTTTTTTTATCCGACCACACCGACTCAGATGTTTCTGTAACTGAAATTTTCTCAGAGCCGTCTCCCATTACCTGGATTGTTTGTGTCTTGGTTTTTTCTGTCGTTTCTTTTTTTAAATTACCCCCTTGACGAGAAACTGTCCTCAATCATTAACTTCGTAAATAAATCGCAGTTACGGGTATATCTCGTTCGTCAGTTTCGTATTTGTGCGGCAATTTTCTGTTTCTTTCATTCCTTTAAGATTATTTTTTACTGTAATGCAATGTGATCGTCTTCTTTCGAAAAGCTGGAAAGTACAGATGTGGAAAACGGGAATGAATAGTTCTTTTTCGAAACTAGTTCTTTTCACTTTCTATAGTTAACTAGTTCTTTTAAATTTCTATTACTAATATTTTCTTGTAGCTTATCTCTTTCACTTAGCTCTAGTACAGTCTCACTTTAGTAACTAGTTCTTTTCACTTTCTAGTACTAACTAGTTTTCTTCTTCACTTTCTTAGCTAACTAGTTTTCTTTTCACTTTCTTTACTACTACTAGTTTTTCACTTTCTAGCTAAACTAGTTACTTTTCACTTTCTAGCTAACTAGTTCTTTTCACTTTCTAGCTAACTAGTTCTTTTCACTTTCTAGCTAACTAGTTCTCTTCACTTTCTAGCTAACTAGTTCTTTTCACTTTCTAGCTAACTAGTTCTTTTCACTTTGTAGCTAACTAGTTCTTTTCACTTTGTAGCTAACTAGTTCTCTACACTTTCTTGCTAACTAGTTCTTTTCACTTTGTAGCTAACTAGTTGTCTTCACTTTCTAGATAACTAGTTCTCTTCACTTTCTAGATAACTAGTTCTCTTCACTTTCTTGCTAACTAGTTCTTTTCACTTTGTAGCTAACTAGTTGTCTTCACTTTCTAGATAACTAGTTCTCTTAACTTTCGAGATAACTAGTTCTTTTCACTTTCTAGCTAACTAGTTGATTTCATTTTCTTTTGCATACAAATTATTTTAACCTCTTTAGCTCTCAAGTATATTGACAACGTCGAATGCAAACTCCTTGTGTATCTACAATGATCAATTAGTTCATTGAGATTTTTTTAAAGAGAAGCACTGAGATTGTCTTGTTTTGGCTATGTAGACAGTTTTCAATGAGGAAAACTGAATTTATGATAAAAATTTATTTTCTAAAATGTAGTTTAATTTATTGATTAAGGAGTTTAGATCATATTAACGTTTGCTGTTAATGGTGAAAGAATTCTACATCTTAGTTACATTTTCAAATAAAATAATAATAATGTTCACTAGTTTTGGTTTTGCATGAAAAATTTAAGTAATTTAAAAAAAAACTATTTGTAAAATGTGCGTTATTTATTATATAAAAAAAGAGTTAGAATGTATTTTCGTTAACAAATTATAAAATATAAAACAACTTTAAAGCTTATTGATGTGTGAAAAAGTTAAATTTTTTTAAAACTAAGCCCTAGTTTCTGCATACGCAAATGAAGATTAAAGAACAGTTTTCGGAAAACTGAATACGAAGAATATTCTATTTCCGAAAATAACTAAAATATTACACATCAACCAACGAAGATGGGAGTGAACATCTAGCCATTAGCCGTTGCCAATAGACAGAGGGGAAAAAGCGGATAAATATTATAAAAAAATAGCGAAAGTGGAGATAACCTTGTGTCTTTGGGGACTCGATGACATAGATAAAAAATAAACAATAAAAAAATAACCGAAAGGGGTGTTGTGCTTCGAAAGGCGTCATTTCAGACAATCTTCTTAGATCGGAATTCCGAATGTTTCTTTAACTGGTTTGGTTTCACACGATTGTAAGGGAAACTGGGCAGATTTCTAGTCAATTAGATTTGAAAATAAGAAATGTCTTGGAAAAGTTTGGAAGTCTAGATAGGTAAATTGTTTTCACTTCACATTTTTCCGTACACAACTAGAAAAATTAGTCTATTTTAGATAGCATAATTAATGTTACGCGCGGCACAATCAGAAAAACTTGTGTTGACTTTTTTTTACAAAAAATTGTGTTTTTAACAGTTGCTACAAGTTGTGTTTAAACAATATAAAAATTGTGTTGCAAACAAATAATAATACATTGTTAGCACAAAAATTGTGTTGATGGCGAAGCACGCATATGCCTGCTTCCGAAATGTAATTTAGCTTCTGCTCTTTAACGTTTCATATAAATAGCTATACTAAAGCTGGAAATATACCTATTGCCGTACTGAATGTAAAATGAGTGTTATTATTTTGTTACACATATTTTAGGAAACAACATAGTTTACATATTTGTGTCAATCGCGCATGTATATAAAAATCGTCTCCTCCAGCAATTGGAAAAACATACATTTGTGTTCTTATGCCTTCAACACAATTATTGCATTGAACTAACACAATATTGTAAAGTTGCCAGTTTTATACAATACTAGTGCTGTTTCAGTACAAGTTTTTTCTGATTGTATTTATCTACCTCTTAATTAATTTGTAAAACATATAATTTGAATTTAGATATTTTTTTTAATAATTTCCTTTTTTTCTCTTTTTCTTCTGTTGGAATTGTTAGTCTATCGTAGCCATTCATAGAAACTTTAAAAAATCTTAGTTACAAGCTTTTCAAATTCCCTAAAAGCTATGTCTTCTTCGCCCGAAGATTGCAACATCAACTCATAATGACGCAAAGAATGTTTGATGTCGCGTTGTATGATACACCATTACGATCGAAATTGCCTTTGTTTCTATTCTTCGAATCCCTTCTGAATAATAATCATATGGTTGAACATATTTTTTTTCGAAGAAAAAGTCCCCCTTAAGTTGATTTTATTCGAATTACTTGTGTCGGATAAAAAAAAAGGGTTAAGTGTCGTTTAATAATTGTCTGGGGCATTTGCGACGATGATGTTATCTTAGATCACTGTAGTTTCGTCAAATTGTGCCAGTTGTGCTGTATTTAAATATGAAAATTACAGATTGGAGGTTGTAGAAGTTCATGCTTGGCTACTCAGTTTTACTACAACGTTATTGTCTATTAACGTCTCATTATTTACTACAACGAAAATTGAAAGCATACGATTATTATCTAATATTTAATTTTAAAATTAAAGATTGGATAATAATCGTATGCTTTCAATTTTCGTTGTAGTAAATAATGTCACTGTGAAAGAGAAAAACATTAGATAGTATTAAAAAGAGAATGAAATTTAGAACTTATGTATTTGTTTAGAAAAATACAAAAAGGTAAATATTGATTTTTAATGATACTTTATTTGCAACTATTTTCACAATTTTGCCGATATTATGGTCGTACATACATATTCTAGTGGATACTGTATATTAAAGTAAAGCTGCTTTAAAATGAAAATTGCTTTTAATATGTTAACAAAACCAACTTAAACAAACTGAATTTTAAAAAATAACTTATCAAACATGCATAAAAAAATTCTGATAAAAAAATTTATATACTTTTGTCAGATTTTTTGTCTTTTATATTTTATGATTCCAAATACGTGACATTAGACCATAGAAAAAATTATCCATCAGATAGACCAACCTATACACAGTCATACGAAACAGACAGTTCCAATTAAGAATTCTAGATTCATATTATTATTTCTGTTGACGTCCTCGCAACCCCCCGCCAAACACCAACAATCGCCAACATTCGAAATCGCAATCCGAGATTTGTTCGTGGGAAATACGGCACTTGGCGCAAGTCATCCATTCCTAATAAATTCTATCAACTTTAATCAAGTTCTCTAGCTCCCTTTTAAAAAAAAAGCAAAGACATGGCTATAAAATATCAAGACGATACCTATAAAAAAATATTAATGGAATATCCACAACCACGCAAAGCACAGCAATGCACGAAGGTTAAACAGTTGATTTTATTTAGGTCTGCCGAATTTTCGAAGATAATTTGGAATCGCCAAATTTGTATAAATAGCGCCAAATACATTTAATGCATTTCTGTAGGCTCATTCAACCGTATGCAATTCTGCGAAAATTTTATAAATAATTGTTGTTGAGAAAACTAACAGGATATAAAGCAAAAAACCTGTAACTAAACCTGAGGACGAAATAATTTAATATCAAGTATCAAGCTAGTATTCAAATTAAACTATTTTTACAAAGAACTAATACTCAATAAACATATACGAAAAAAGGATAAATATTGAAACGTAAGTTTTTTTTTAATTAAAAAATTTAAAAATTTTAACGTTTTTTCAAAATGCCACTCCTCGTACAATTTAAAGAATTTTGCAATGGATTTTTTTCAAAATGTTCCCACAATATCTATTAATAAGAGTTGGTATAGATATTGAGCTATCAGTTAAACAAAAAAAGTTATGTAGCGTTATGTATAAAAATGGCCAAAAAATAAGATTTTTTGTAAATTTTCGCCTTCATCATTTTTAAAAACAAAATCTATTCACACTAGACCTTATCCCATACCAACTTTTGTACACTCTTAAAACAAAAGGAGTGAAATTCACTCCTATAGGAGAAGTGCATTTTCGGCACCGGAAAGGAGTGGAAATTAACTCAGACTGAGTTAAAACCGCTCGTTTTAAGAGTGTAGGACGCAGATTGTTTTCTTTTATTTCTTTTACCCACTCCGAAAAAGATGAAATTCACTCCTATAGGAGAAGTGCATTTTCGCACCGAAAAGAGTGGAAATTAACTCAGACTGAGTTAAAACCGCTCGTTTGTTTTAAGAGTGAACAACGCATATATTTCAACACAGGAAAAAAAATTTGGAGCTCTACATTAATTTACTTAAAAGCCTTAGGGTTTTAACCATTCACAAGCTGAAAAAATTAAAAAATTTAAAAATCAACATAAAATTTCAAAAACCATTTTACCAAACAATTATCATTTTCAATAAACCTCCACCATTATAAAAGAATCCTTCTTTTTTGCAACATCCTTAGGTCACAGCATTCGAGCATGTTTAATTATTTTCTGGGCAGCCCTAAATTTTGGGTAATGCGTCCCCTTAACTTAGAGAAATTTCGATAGACTTATCAAACGGTGTTAGAGATATGGTCTATTCATGCAAGGTAGTTAAATCAATTTACATCTTGTGCTGATGTAAGATGAAAATTAGTCTTGTTCTTGAGCAAAGAACTTGTTGAAAATGAAGCTTCTCTTAAAAGCAATTGTATGAAAAAAAAATCAAAATCCCTGATCGCACTCTTCATTTCTTATTATGCAGACCGGCAGATTTAACAGCAGGTAAAATTTCAATATGATTTGGAAAATAAAGACTTACCAAATTGACTTACTTTATTGCTGTTGAAATCGTTTATGAAATTTGGTAAAGAGCTTGTCTCTAAAATTTTGATTGGGTCATTTTATAAGTTTGTTGAGTTTTTTTTTTACACAAACATACACTGTTAAAAAGTTTGTTGCTAGATTGCACCGGATCCTGGGACTTTCTAGCTGCCACCACTATTTGGAACGTGAATTTACCAATTTTGTGTTCAAGCTATGACTTTGATATATCGCAGAAGTGGTAAATCAATGCTCCAAATAGTGGTAGCAGCTAGAAAGTTCCAGGATTCCGATGCAATCCTGCACCAAAATTTTTAACTGTGTCGGCTCTTATACCAAAAATTTTATAATGAACAATATGTGTAATGAAATATGTCTGTTTAAAAATATTAAGGTTAAAATTACAAAATATTTCTTTTAAAATAAACAGATTATCATTATAAATTTTACGGTATTATTCTGGCGCACCTGAATGTCTGTAATAAAAATAAATTCGCCAAATCGGCAAACTTCTGCCAATTCTCGCAACACTTATCACCTGAATTATAGAAAAGCGCACGCGTTTCCTTGTCCCCAATCATGATCATTATTATTGTCTTTACTTATTTTCCAAGTTAATTATCGGGACAGGTGGCGCTGAGAGCAGAGGTTTCCATCCAACATAATGGATGTTTTATCTTCAGCAACAAACTTAAACTCACGTATGAATCGAATTGGCATCTTGGAAGAGAGAGAGAGAACTTTTGCGACTGGTCACGCCAATATAAAGTTTGTGATTGGCTGGTAAATGAAGTGTTGTGCCAGGAAAGGGCATTAATATAGATTTGAAGCACGCGTGATGGACGTGAGAGACAATAAAGGGTAATTTACAGTAGTGGAGAGGGATTTTTAGAGTTTCCGGTGGATTAAACGTGGATCCTACCGTTGTTGGTTGGATCAAATCGGTAGTTTTCCAATGGGTGTTTGGAATAATGAATTTTTAAAGTCTCTTCCATGAGATTTTTTAAAAAAATTAATGAATTTTATTTTATTAATAATTGTAAATGTTGTGAAGCTTTACTGAAATTTATTAATATTTCTGTTTTTAATTAATTATCAATGAAAACGAAGACTTATACGATGCGTTAAACTGAAATGTACGCACTTTTGTTGTAACGAATTCAGACAGTCTTTCGAAAAGCCATTGTGCAAGTTTGGCTTATTCGTAGTTTTTGGAAATTACCCGGATACTGTAAAAAAATTGGTGTAACTTTACTAAAGGTTAAAAATATATATTACTGTATTTTAAAATTAATGTTTGTTATACATGTTTTGGGATATAATATAGTTTACAAGGGTGTTTTTTTTTGTTAATAGCTTATGTATACAATAATTTCTTCTCCTCTTGAGATCGTCGGTTGTTTTCGAAAAACACAAATGTGTTCGTAAGTTATCAACACAATTCTTGTATTGATAAACACAATATTGTAATGATGCCGATTTCACACAATACTTGTGCTCCACTTGTTCTGTTTGAATTGGTGTATTTAAGTTAGTTCCAATAGCATTGGCTACTGAATTGGCTACATTACATTACTACATTTACATTATTACAATCACATTAGCTACTGAATTGGCTACATTACATTACTACATTTAAATTATTACAATCACATTAGCTAATTTACTAATAAACACTGCAGACCGGAAATATCAAGGGAGCGAGTGAGAGAAACTTCACGAACCGTCATTTTTAAAGAAGTTCGAAAGAAGGGGTTAAAGAATAAGGCGATCAAATCGTTTAACATAGTCATTGCAATAGTCTCATGTAACATATAGAAATGTTACATTTAGTTAGTGATGAGATAAATTATAGATACATAAATCCCAATAATTTAATTAATGAATAATGTTTATATCTACATATGCATCGCAATTTCTCAACAAAAAGTATTTAGTGCTGAAGTTTAGTTCAATTTTGTGCGATTATCCCCCATATATATTATGGTGGGATTGGATGTTAAACTTTCGGGACGAAAGGTTTGGATACTTTCCGGTTGTACACTATACAGTTGTAGAAAGTGACAGAGTAGATAAAAATGGATGGATCCCGAGGTGCACTCAAACAAGACAGTTATTTATGTCATTTTGCGGAATGTACTGAAGAATTGCATACTTTACAATGCCATTTCCCTTTTTTGATAATGGGATTGATGGTTGAAGCAATATATGAGCTAAATCATGGCTCTGTCAATGGTAGTTAATAGCAAAATCAAATTTCGCAAAAAGTATTTAAAGAAGCAAAAAAATTTAAGTCAATTTTTAATCCAAATAGTCAAATGCTTTTTTAGAATTTTATCAAACTATAGCAATTGTTTTCTTATTTTATTAAGTAGTATTTTTTTTTAATTTAAAAACTTGTCATCTACAAGATCATATCTCTTCAACAGAAAAATATTTGTATATTTCTTTTTGAATATTGTAAATGTTGTGAAGCTTTACTGAAATTTATTAATATTTTTGTTTTTAATTAATTATCAATGAAAACGAAGAATTATACGTTGCGCCAAACTGAAATGTACGCACTTTTGTTGTGACGAATTCAGACAGTCTTTCGAAAAGCCATTGTACAAGTTTGGCTTATTCGTAGTTTGGAAAATGACCCGGATACTGTAAAAAAATTGGTGTAACTTTACTAAAGGTTAAAAATATATATTACTGTATTTTAAAATTAATGCTTGTTATACATGTTTTAGTAAACAATACAGTTTATGAGGTTTCTTTTGTTAATAACTTATGTATACAATAATTTCTTCTCCTCTTGAGCTCGTCGGTTGTTTTCGAACAACACAAATGTGTTCGTAAGTTATCAACACAATTCTTGTATTGGTAAACACAATATTGTAATGGTGCCGATTTCACACAATACTTGTGCTCCACTTGTTCTGTTTGAACGCAAGTTTTTCAGAGTGTACCATATCACAAACAAAATGATCATAAAAAATGTTTTGGCTACCGACACGTCAATTGTCCAGGTACTTTATATCGACGCTAATCTGATAAAAAACGAAAATCATAAAGTCACCAAACTACTGAAATATGATTCCTCGTTTGACACTTGCAGAAACGTGACCTGCATACATATCGGGATTTTACAGAAATGTGTAGCTTCCTGAAATTATCTAGAATGCGTTAATGTTAGAAGTTGCTGCATAAAATATGATTTATTTTATTATTCTTATTTCAATAGGCATGTTTCATGTCGTGAGTGGCAACAGTTCCAGCTGTTTGTTTTTTTTGCCTTAAATTATGGTGGAACATTCCATATAATTTTGTTTACTTTTTTCTAATACGTTTTGTGTCATTTCGTTAAATCTTCGTAGAACGAATTCACACTTTTTTATGTTGTAACATTCAATATATTTATTACTTATAAACAATGATTAGTGATACATAACTTTTGATTATCTTAAATTAAATACATATTATATCAATAATGTATATATTATATAATATATATCAATTATTATTATAATTATATTCATATATATATATATATATATATATATTATATATATATATTATATTATATATATATATATATATATATATATATATTATATATATATATATATATATATTATATATATATATATATATATAATATATAATAATAAAAATAATAATAATAATAATATAATACTACATATCATATAATAATATAATAATAATACATAATAATATAATAATAATATACATACTACATAATACTATATAATTTATTTCGATTTAATGATGAGGGTATTTATTAATATATATATAACCAATGAAATCACAGGATGGCAAAAATGGCAACAGGTGAGTTACGTCATCTGAAACAACCATTGTATGCTACAAAAATAATAAGATAAAATACCTTTTACGTATCCAAAACGTCTGAGTATGTATGGCTGTTAATGGTGATTACAAATTCTTATTATTCATAAAATAATTTATAGCCGCGGTGTTCAAGTTATTGCTAAAATTTGATTGTTTGGAAATTGGTTTCATAATAAAATTTATTCATATCTGGGCAAGTTTAAATGTGCATTTACATGCATGAGTATTTTATGGACGTTATTATGTCTCGAATTTTATGGTGTGTTTGAAGACATAAAATATACCAGAAGAGAAAACATTAGTGAAACTTATTGATTTATCTTTTTACAATCGAGTTTCATGCAAAAGAATTCCCATTGCTAAAAAATGCTGTATTATATTTTAACATTTTTATGGAAAAAAATCCTTAAGGGCGAATGAGCCCGATCTACCGCAGGTCTCCAAACCAAAGTGCCTCACTGTTAATTCAGTGCGAAAAAATTATTTTCTAAGCCACATTTCTCCGACTGTATTGAATATTTTTACAATTTTTTTTAAATGATAAATGTAAATAACTTACAGATCTCTATACTCCCCCTTTTTGAAATTGCTTTGAATATTTTGTGCTAAATTATTATCTTCTTAATAACTCATTGCCTTAAAAATTATTCTATACTTATTTAATAAGATTTGTTTTCAATGTACTGCACACGTGTTGCATTGAAATGACAATTATCTGATAGATTCTAACATAAACTTTATAGCTTAGGCACGTTTTCATCGACTCAAATAAATTCATATGCATATCAGCAATAAAATCAGTATTCTTTAGTATTCGATAGCCATATTTTCTATCCGATGTCTTTCTAGAATCTTTCGTCGAGATTCGTTCCATTGATAAACCGAAGTTCTTTATTACAGCAATGATAGTTTACGATGTCGCGATAAAAAAAAATGTCTTCTTATAACATTCCAATAAGAAGGAGCGATCGTCGCCAGCATGTTGCCATGCCAATAAATATATTCTATTCTAAAAAGAGAAAACGATTCTGATAAAACGATAAAAAAGACGAGACGCGTTGAAATGAAGTGAGTTCAGAAACTCTATTTAAAGGAAGGAAATGTCACTTTAAAGATGACATAACTACTGCCGGTCGCAGTGAAAGAAAAAAAAAGCAATGAAAAAAGTTGTGTTCTTATAGCTTCTCGTAAAATGTCGTTGCTGTCCTATAAATTAGTGAACACTTGTAGAATGTCTTATTTTCTTTTTGTCTAAATACAATGTCTTAGAGTTTATTCGTATTTTATGTTTTGGGCTGAATTTCTTATAAATAAAATAAATATTTTTGCTTTAAAAAATAGTGTGTTTTTGCTACACAATAGTAGATTTTAGAATTTCAAATTCTCACAAAACAACGTTGCAAATAAAAGTTATCCCATATTAGGTTTTCACACGTTACTAACTAAAATCCGACACATGCATATTTAATATGAGTATATTGTTGGGTTTAGAATTGACAAAACTGTAACTCATTTTGTAAGGTTTTAGAATAAACTAAATTTTTAATCCAAATTTTAAAAATCTTTTTATATTCCTACAATGTTTCAGTTTTAGAATTTTAATTTTGAAGTTTAAATTTTTTTTGTAACACATATATGTTCAATAAACTGATTGATTTATTGAATTTCAATAGTCTTTATAGATTTTTTTTATGGTTTCTATTTTTAAAGTTTTTTTAATCATTATGTTAACTTTTATTTTTCCATATAATTTTTACAATGAACATACTCGAACTTTTTAGTGTTTTGTATCTTATTCATGCAATGAATCGGCGCATCACCATTAAACAAATATTTTAACTTTTAACAAGTAGAATTGCACTGTAAGAAAAATCTGTTAAAAACATAATTATTTCTGTTATTTTCCTACCGAAAATTTGTGTTTTCTAAAAATGTTGAAATTTACTGTAAAATTGAATTTCACTTTGTCAAAGTTCACATTTTCTCCTAAAACATATAAAATCTATAACCACTCATACAGATTGCGACTCTTAATTAATTATTTTTGTTGAGATTAAAAATAATATTTGAAATGTACAATGCGTCCGAGTCCACGATAGTGGGGGGTGGGTACATATGTAGTCCGGCTTGTGTGCTTGATCAGAGACCCGCTTATAAAGCCTTCGTCAAGTAAGACAGACACAGAAAGAATTTTTTACTGTCACAGAGAAAGGAATATACACCCAGGGCGAAGGCGAGAATGGAACCCGCGCCCGTTACAGTGCGCAGACTGCTAGCGTAATGGTCCAAACCACTCAGCCATCCGGGCCCCATTCACGGTAGTATAGTGGTTAGAGCACTTAGCTCCTGTGCCGACAACGAGGGTTTGAATACCGAGTTGGTGTGATAACTTTTCTTATTGAATGCATCCAGCAATACAGAAAATATCTGTTATGACGAATATTTTCTTATAACTTTATTACAAATAAAAAATCTTACCACATAGGCCGTATTGAGCCTAGTGGTCAGCGTTTCGGTCTCGGGATCGGAAGGTCCTGCGATCGAGTCCCGGTACCACTGAAGACCTACCGAGTATATGCGGAGTACGTGCTCGTTAAATCTGTTGGGTCCGAAATTCCTCTAAGTTCCCATACCAAATCAATACCTCTGGGGGTGACAAGCCAATTCTGGGGGTCCTCTAGTTGGCCTCTGTCTCTAAAAATTAGATGGATCCACTTATGTATGTGTGTGTTGTCTGTTGTGTCTGTCTTACTTGACGAAGGTTTATAAGCGGGTCGCTGATTAAGCACACAAACCTGAATATATATGTCTACCAACCAACCAACCAACCAATCTTACCATATATTTTTTTATGTAGCACGAAGTATTATTGATAGTTTTTGGCGAATTTAGTGCCAAAAATTTTCTGTAAAAGAGATCGAATACTTTAAACTTCAAGTTCAGAATTAAATTGAATTAGAGAAGGAATTGAATTAGGAAACTTTTGTTAATAGTGGTAGATGTAGATGTAGGTGGTAGAGAGGATGTCCGTTTAAAGGTTCAGTTATTTTGATAAAGTGTTTGAAGAGTTTCTTTTAATCAGTCAATTGCGTTGCTGTCGTTTGACATAAATTATTTTGCCAAAAGTGTAAGGGATAAATATGCCTGGTTTTAAAAAAAATTCTGTATTATTAATTATCTACAATATTGTAGCGAAATAAAGTGATTGGAAGAGAGGATTCATGAAGAAAAGAAAGTAGATTATCGGCGCAAATAATTTATTAGTACAAATTTACTATTTCGGCGAGAACTCAAGGGGTCCACCTTTTTCAGAATAGTACACAACTCAGACAGAGTTGTTTCTATCTGTCTGGGTTGTGTCCCATTCTGATGGTGGGCCACTTCAGAGTTCGCACCGAAACAAATTTGTAGAACTAAACTATTTGCACCAATAACCTTCATGAATCATCTTCTTCATGAATCTTCTGATGTATCATGCGAAAATTTCAATAGCTTTAGTTAATAAAGTGATTATATTTGATGACTGGTCCCGCTAATAAATGAAAATTTAATTTATTTTCATAAGTTAATGAACTAGATGGCAAATTAAAACGCAACAGTTGGATTTCCACTTATAAATAATACAGAATTAAGCCAAGTCTCTTAAAATATCTCTTTACTATAGCACACACACAATAAAACATTTTATTCATACTCACTAAAACACTTTTCAATTATCCCTTTTGAATAGAAATACTTAAAAGACTAAAATACGAGGTTGACAAACTCTCTCAAATTTATTCTACATTCTAAGAAAAACTCCTATAGTGTGAGGGGGTACACAAAATTCACATAAACATACCACATTAGGCACTTACACCCCGAATGAAATAGCTCAAAGAGAGACTTATACCACTTTTCTCACCTGTAATAGTATAAAAGCAATTACAACTTAGAAGTAAAGTGACATAACCCCCAAGTGTAGTTACTCCATAGGCTTTATAAGAGTTTTATATGGCTAAATCCCACCTGGGCAAAACGCATCCTTTAACCCCACAAGCCGATCCGGGTATTTAAAACCCACATGAAAAGAGCCCAGACTATAGAGTAAAGGAGAAGATGAAGATGCTTCCGAGCAAAAATTAATATAAAAACCGTTTTGCCAGGTGAAGAGGTTGATCGCTTTGTAGTAAGCCCAAACTAACGCTATCGACGAATTATTTGGCTCGATTCTAAAGTGGAGGATTATTGGGGCTGGGGAGCCCAGTCGGTTAGGCACTCGCCTAGCATGCGAAAGGTCCCAGGTTCGGGTCTGGGCATCGCCAAAATAACCGCCGACCTATAAACGGCCCGTGCAGCCAAAAATGTCCGACGAATAATACACCTTGTAGTGGGAGCGCACGTTAAATATGCTCCAAAGTCCCAACGCTGCGTACGATGTCGCTCTTAACGGCTGCGTTGGGTGCCTACGTCACTTGATTGTGGTTCTAAAATACGACGTCCGCCGCCAATAGCCGTCGTGTAGCTCTAGTGCGGCGATAATTCAAACTAAACTAAATAGGATTATTAAAACAACTCTTGGGGACTTTTGGACACAATCCAATAAAACTAGAATTACAACATATTTCCGGAGTGTCATTGGTGCAGGGAAGACCAGGCCTCTCCTTAGCATGTCCTTAAAGGCTTGAATTTCTCGACTTCCGAGATTCTAAATGACCCGAATTCGTTCCTGGACTTCTTGGATATTTTTGGTTTCATGGAGGAGGTGTAGCTGAGCTACCCCACCTGGGATTAGTAACAACAACGTATTTTATCTATCTGTGAAGGGAATTACTACCATCTTGTGTTAATTCAGATCGTGCTCTGCAGCCTACAACTGCGCAATCAGTCATTTTCTGAATTTTAATAAGAATAAAATGATGCGTTTTACATTAAACTAACATTGAGAAAGCGGTTTGTTTAGGCTTCCTAAGGTAACTTGGCGACTTTCTGACGGCTTCACTTCATTTCGCGCCAAGCATCATTATCTTCTTCTTATCTCTATAGCCCAGACGCATAAAAAGAAGGATTCCCATACACTTCCTCGTAACACCATATAGAACCCTTTACGATGGCTTGAACAAAGGAGGATCGCCCCAAAATTCTCGCCTAGGTTGGCGAAATCTATTTACCAAAGGTCCGTTTTGTCTAAAGAAACCGCCTGCTCAAAGGCCAGCTCGCTATGGGGGTCCAAACTGGGGTAAAATAGTTTCGTAAAGCCTTTTATTTTGTTTTAAGAGTGGACGTAAGTTAGGGTGAAGTTAGGTTCTTTATAAACAACCGATCTTTTTTATTTAAATTTTTTTTAAAAGAATTATTGTTTATGACAAACCGCTTCTTTTTAATAAGTTGTTGGAAGCAGTTTTAAATATAAAACGCATATAATACTGACTTAATACAGATTGTGTGGATAAATGTATCAGTTACTCCCCCTGTAAACAATAGTAAATAAATAGTTTTTTTTTAAATATTGTTTTAAAATTATGTTTATATAGTATATTTTAATCTGTTGTTCGGCTATTGTAGCATTTTATAAGCATTTTTAATACGACACAATAAATTTCGATCAGTAAAAATCTCAGCGGAAAAATTGGTAGCGAGAGCCGCTTAAATCGTGCGATAAAAATTGCTCTCACTTCAGGAAAATTTTCTGCATGTCTAATCCCCAAAAAGCAAGTTAGTAAAACAATGTAACTGAGGATGAAACTTTTTTTGCAATTCCAAAATAGTTAGTCTTAAATTTCTCTTTATATCTTGACTTTTTGAATTTTAGTTACAGAAAATTGATTTTAGAAATTTTGCCACTTTTTGTATATCAGGTTAGCATCCAAAGGTAAATCTATAGATTTTTTGTTGTTAGAAAAAAAGCAATACATAAAAAAAAATCTAATAGAAAAACTTCACAACATACAAAACCAAAATTATATAATAAATCCTCAAAATAAACGAAACCATCAAATTCGACACAGAAACAGAATTTACATATTTCAAAATCATTAAAAAACACAGATAAAAAACACAATTTGTTACTTTATTTAACATCCCAACTTAAACATGTGTTATGGCCAGCCTTTTCACGCGTAGAAAAAAAAGTTTTTTTAAGATTTGTTTCAACGCATTTACGGCGCTTTTTAGTAGTGTTGTTCAAACACGATATACTCCTTTGTTTGTGGCCACTCGCAGTACTAAAATCCAGATTTAAGGAATACGACTGTTTGCCGACTGTTTTGTGCTTGAAAAACAAGGATTTTTTTTATTTTTAGTATTTGCAATAAATAGTTACGAAGTATTGTCTTTTCAGGATGTAAAGGTGGGTTGTATGGAGTGGATAAACTTGGCTTTTTGTGAAATGTTTGTTGAAAGCCAAGTATAAAGGTAAATGTTCCTTGTCTGCACAGTAAAAAGAAATTGGTAAATTCGTTTAGTTTCTTCGTGAATTAGGTAAATTGTAAAGGCTATAACTTTTCTTTATGAAATACTCATATATTTGGGGAGAAAACTCCTTTTTAAAATAAGTTAAAGCGTATATGTTTAAGATGTAAATGTGGTTTTAAAGAAATTGAGTATGATCTACTTTATACCTTTTGCAATATCAAGAAGTTCAAAGTAAATTTGCGATTAAAAACATGTCGTTTAAAATACAATTATGAAATTAGAATGAAATCTATTTTAAATTATAGACTTATTAAACACAAAATAAAAATATAGTACTTGTACCCAATATGGACAGTGCTCTCAATACGGACAGTGCTCTTAATATAGACACCCCTAATATCTTTCAAAGTTAAATTTTTAATCGAGATATATAGTGCTACATGTCCGTGAAGAAAAGCAGTTAAAAAATATTTAATCCTCATAAGTGCAAAAATGTGCGCTGTTCGCCCTTTCGAAGGTAATTTGTATTTTCGTGGTGTGTTGATGTTAATTATAGAAAAGTTTATATTATTTTAATACATTGCATAATTACTTTAAATATTGAAAAATGGAGTGTTTTAGAAAGCTTATAAAACATATTCTCGATTGATACTGCATATATTGCTTGATAATGTTTTGTTTGTATATATATTAAAAGATTTAGTAAATCCAAGCCTGATTCCCAATATGGGCAACTTCTTCCCATTGAAAGTATACAGCAAATGAATCGTCAGATTCACAACTTTGTAACATAATTGTTTAATTTGATTTTATTCAGCTAATTAATAATAGAATATTGTTCATATAGGTGACATTACTGCATTTTGAAGGTCTTCGAAGAGCCACAATCGAAAATTACCTCCCTCCCTTCTAAAGTACACGTTTTGAAGATATTTACTCTGCCCCCTCTCTCGCAATACTTTAAGATATTTTTTTTTATCTCCATCTCTTCTAAAATCCCTTGAAAGAGTGACTCGTGCATCCAGTTGCAGTTCCATAAGGAGCCACCTGTCCCGAATATGGAGAAGCATGTCCATAATAGGGACAAGGAGTTCCTTATTTGGACACTTGTATACCGAATCTCCGAATTAGCTGCCTGTCCCCTGTGTTGTTGCCCTAACTCAGTGGTGTATTCCTTCAAGATGTCGACCCCCATCTTAATCCTCTGGGGTAAGTCTGCCATGTCTCAATTGTTTGTCCAGGATCAATTTATGAATCTAAACGCATTTGAATGTTGTAACGTAGTGCCAAATAAAGGGTTAAATTTTAGTGAATAACCATGTCTCATGCTGCATTATTCCAGGGGTTATTGTAATTATTGTAACTATTGAATTTAATGAATTTTGATTTCACAACGCAATAACAATTAATTATTTCATTTATTCTATCCACTATAGCTTTAACCAAAATTCTATCTCCCCTTTTAAAAATATATATAAGTAATTAATTACTGCACAACAATAAGGAGCCACCTGTCCCGAATATGGAGAAGCATGTCCATAATAGGGACAAGGAGTTCCTTATTTGGACACTTGTATATATTTTCTGTTTTTATTATTTAAATTAAACCAGAATAATTACAAGATAACTAATTTTAATAATGATAGTCAACAGTCCAGGAATTGTGGTCACAAATTTTTAAAGTCCTGTGACGTGTATAAGGGTGTGAAAAAAAATAATTTTCCTTGGGGTGTCCATATTGGGTGCAGATACTTTCTAAGTAAAAAAAATTTGATCAATGATAAAATTCGAATTATCTTTCTTTGTACTTAAAACGGATAATTGAAACACATTTGAGTAAATATTTGAATTAACGTTATTATTATTTATTAACAATTTTACAAAATATTCATTAAAAATATTAAATGAATCTTAATAAAATAAAATATGGATAGTTTTTATGTGTATAAGAAATAGAATATGCTTGTAAGATGAATAGTCATTTCCTCTCTGTCTGTGTAAATGATGAAAAGTGTGAAATACTAATCTGTAGCATACATGCGCAAAAAATTCCTTAAGTAACTTTTAAAACTTTAATTTAATTTGTAAAAATTCATATAAATGCGTACAAAATTCTCTATATTAAATTTTAAACATAAATTTCATTTTTGTAAAAAAAATTATGCAATGATTGTCTTTAATTTGAATTACATGAATATTCAAATTTATTAATTAAAAAAAGAGTATGAATAGATCAAAAGATTAAAACAAATTTCGAGGTATTCTGAATTATTAATTTTAATCAAATTGTTATGATATCAAGTTATCAAGAAGTTTCTTTCATGATCAAGTAGTTAAGCCTACAACGTCTCAATTTCTCCGTAAGCAGTTGAATTTCTTTGCGGCGAAGAGTCGGAACTCTTTCGGCGTTTAACTAACATTGAAGAGTTCGGATTTTTACTTATGGATACCAGCGTAAAAATAAAGAAAATATATTATTTTTTAAAATTTTGATTGAATAAGGAAAATAAAAGAATTCAAACTAATTGAGAAGATTAAAACTCATCATCCTAAATTGCAATCAAGAAACTCTTTCGAGTTTACTTAATTAGCTTAGATTTGCAGCTTTTATAAGGGTAAATTTTTTTTAAAAAAATATTGAATTTCGCTTTGTTTAATATAAATTTTAGGAATTTATGGACTTCCATGCTAATGAACCTGTCGTTAAGTTTTGAATTAATTTATGACGTGCTTGAACTGTGACTAAACTTTTAAAATATAACTAAAAGTTATTTTATGTTCCCATGAATAAATGTTTTACCTTAAATGGAGGTCCTTATTCAGAAATTAAGATTATGGTGCATTAAAAAATATAATTGAATGTTATTTTTCACTTTGTAGGTGCAATATTAAAGAACACAATTATTTATGTCAACATTAAATAATTAACCAAAACATTTTGATGCAGTCTACAATCTTCTCAATTCTCCAAATGTTTAGGAAAAAGGTATTGTTTGAAGTTGAATGTAAAAAATTTGAGTTTCGGAATATTTTTTTCAAAACTATAGATCCTATGAAAATTATGTGTTTGATACAATACATAATTCACGCCGCAGCAAACTTAAATAAATCCCCAGAGTTTTCCAAGGCATTGAGCTGTGGTCTCACTAACTCCTACACAAACTATAAAATTTATGTAAAAGATTCTTTATCATTTATTTTGACACAGAACAAATACTCAGCTCAGTGCTCGTTTTAAAGGGAGTGACCACTGATGTTTCCTGTATGCTTATTAACCATGCGCGAAGAAAAGTGAATCATCAACTGAAAAGTCTTTATGTGGGCAAAATCGCAGAAATAGGCAAAACAAGGTGTATCAATTGATACAGCATTGTAGTTAAAGACAATAACGTCTGGTTATGTTCAATAATAGGCAACAAACATATACAAATTTTCAATGTAAAAACTTAGTCATTTATGTTGGCAAAATCGCAGAAATAGGCAAACAAAGGTGTATCAATTGATACACAATTTTAAAGCAATTGGGATAGTCAATAACAGGCAGTCGAGAAACCCCTCATAAAACAAAAACAGAATAAACAGATCAACTGAAAAGTCTTTATGTGTGGCAAAATCGCAGAAATAGGCAAAACAAGAGGTGTATCAATTGATACACAATTTTTAAAGCAATTGGTATAGTCAATAACAGGGCTACAATAAACAGATCAACTGAAAAGTCTTTATGTGTGGCAAAATCGCAGAAATACAAAACAAGAGGTGTACAATTGATACACAATTTAAGCAATTGTATAGTCATAACAGGCTACAATACAGATCATGAAACTTATTGGCAAACAAAGAAACAGGTGTATCAATTGATACACAATTTTAAAGCAATTGGTATAGTCAATAACAGGGCTACAATAAACAGATCTATTCCATGTCATAAATATCCCTTTAATTTACCATCACAGTGTGATGGCAAAAGTGCTGTCACCACCCTGTTCTGTGAATTTGTATGTGGAAATGTATGTATGTGGAAATGAACGAAGAATGTATCATGTGGTACCAGCGAAAACATTTGATTCACTGGCGTGATTAGATTCAACCATCTTCTCTATTCAAACGCTATTGGAGTAAGTTGTTCAGGTGACACACTCTACACTCTTAAAACAAAAGAGTGAAATCCGCTCCTATAGGGGAAGTGCTTTTTCGGCACCGGATAGGAGTGGAAATTAACTCACACTGAGTTAAAACCGCTCGTTTTAAGAGTGTAGGGAGTAGATTGTTTTCTTTTATTTCTTTTACCCACTCCGCAAAAAAAAATGAAATCCACTCCTATAGGGGAAGTGCATTTTTGGCACGGAAAGGAGTGGAAATTAACTCAGACTGAGTTAAAACCGCGCGTTTGTTTTAAGAGTGTACGTCAAGAAAGCATCACCTTCGTGTAAAACAAGCATCAAAACACCCTGATGTAAAACATAACGGCAAAATGTGCTATTTTACAGAATTTTTTTACAGTGTTGCTTTCCACAGATGAAATGCGAAAAAAGAGCATAACTAAAGACTTCTGCTTAATCGTCGTTTTAGAGATTTACCCAGCAATACAGAAACTATCTCATAGGCACGAATACTTTCTGTATTGCTTTGCTAAGGAAAAATTCTGTCTACAGATTTTGTCCATGGCACAGATATTTTCTTTCAACTTTGCTGACAGAAATTTCCTGTACACTGTTAAAAATTTAACACTTGGTTTCACCATAATAATGGTTTCTAGTAGCTGCAGCGGCTGTGTGGGGAAATGTTTCATCATATTTTCGGTATTCGATTGAACCATTTTTTAGATTTTAAAAACAAAAGCCCATGGAATGGTTGAGCCAAATACCGTAAATATGGTGAAACATTTCACTACGCAGCCGTTGCAGCTATTAAGAACCATAATTATGGTGAAACCAAGATGCAGATGACAATTACAATGCAGATGAAATACAAAGGAAGTCCGAAACTACATACAACTCTCCTACGAAATTGTCGCTTCAGGTATACCCCACTTTACATAATAAACACACAGAAAACCAATTGCATCGAGACGGAAAACTATAGAAACACGCCATCCCCTTCCATCATAATTTTTCACCTCCAAATCACGCCAACAATAAGTAGACACTCTGCAAATCGTGGTCCAACAAAAGCAACGCGTACATCAGCTTAATGATCATACGTGTGTGTGTTCGACCCCTGCGAGAATTAAAACACTCTTTACACTCTGCATTAGAATGGTTTTATCTAAATACTAAAAATATGCTAAAGATAAAATATCATAAATATTAAATATCTTCGGTTTTTACTGCGCATTGAAAATGAAACCAAAACAACCAATGAACCAATGAAAAATTGTATCCATTAGAGTTTTCAAATGACGTAAACCGGAAACTTACGTCATTTGAAAACTCTAATGGATACAATTTTTGAAGCAATTGGTATAGCCATTGGGCTAAAATTGGGAGATATTTTGCTTTCTACAGATGTAAGGCAAATGTAACTCAAAACTACAGACTCCTGCAAAATCGTCGTTTTAGAGATACCCCACTTTCTTTCGCTCAGCTTGACACAGAAAACCAATTGCATCGAGATGGAAAAGTATAGAAACACGCCATCCCCTTCCATCATAATTTTTCACCTCCAAATCACGCCAACAATAAGTAGACACACTCTCTGTCCAACAAAAGCAACGCGTACATCAGCTTAATGATCATACGTGTGTGTGTGTGTTCGACCCCTGCGAGAATTAAAACCCTTTTCCAGCCCCTAGTTTTGATTTAAAGGGCTGGCGCCAGAGGCAATACGGTCCTCGGTTCGCCAAGCATTTGATTTGTTGGCTCTTGTGTCTTGTACGAGGGGGTAATTAGCCGTGCTTCTGACTTCTGGAATTGGCGAGGATTAGAGGCAGGAATGGGGTTGACGTGATGGGTTTCTTCAGATTGTGAGTTATGAAGGGGTGTTTGGCTTGTTCAAATTGTGGTTTTTCAATATTTGGATCAGTTAATTGAAAAAAAAAAGTATCCTCGATTTTCTAGACAAAAAATCCAAGGCTGGGAGAGACTGTGGCAAGTTTTCAGTGTTTTTACATTCTTTTTAAAAATATTTTTCTTTATTTTTATTTTGAGTAAACCCGAATTGCCTTCCGTACTCTTTAAAAAAATAGCATTAATAATTTTCCTAAAAGTAAATCAGTTTTTGTTAGCAAGTGGTTTAATGAAAGGTTATTGAGCAGGAAAACGCGTCCATCATACGAGGTACATTTACTGAGCCTGTCAAAAATGCATGGAGTAAATTTTCCAACTATTCCACAAAAAATACACCCGAAAAAGACACATACCGACGAAAATTTATTTTTGTCATAGAAATCAGTTTGGAATGACTTTAGAGTTTTTCAAACTACCAAAGATATTAAAAAAAAATTGAATGCTTTTACGAGATATAATGCATTTCAAATTAAATTTTCTTTCTAAAGCATCAAAAGTTTGTAATCTCACAAGTAAAGATGAAATAAGTTTATCATATGCTCAAACACAAAAATAATAAATTCTAGTTTTAATGAACTTTTAACGTGTTAAATATATAATCTGTCAGTTTCAAATTATTCAGTAAAAATTTCGTTTTGGTACATTACATAAACAAAAAAATTATAAGAAAATATATATATTATTACTGTAATAATTAAAAGTAATCATGCGTAAATAGAGTATTGACGTTTTAAAACTAAAATCAAAATGGAAATTCCGAAACAGTTTAAACAATTTTTTCGAATAATATAAAATACCTGTATACTATATATTTTAATAAGACTATAATATACGTTATTTAAGTTTATTGATATAAGTTTATTTGATTTAACTTTAAAGGTTTACATACAAGTCGAACTTACTGCCATACAAAACTGCCAAAACATCTTCAGTCCCAGCCAAAACACTAGCCAATGACAGCTTTATATTCAAGCGAAACCCATGCTGCCAAAACCAGAATTATAAACTCGAATAAAAAATATAGCCCATATTGCGAAGATATAGATAACGGGTCCCAGGTAGGCGGTGACGTAGTAATATAAGGAGGTACACCCGTAAAATATCAAGATAGCAGTGACGGCCCACTGTAAGAATGATACAATTTGTGATAGCTATCGCATCGTGACTAGTTCTGAATACGGAATGGAAAAAGTCATGTTGCTGATTTTGTGCGCCTAGCTATTTTGGAATTTAATGATGTTTTTTTGGTTAGATGTGTACGTTTATGTTGGATGTAAGAAGATTCTTTGGAGGTATATGAGTTTTAGGTTAGTTAGTGAAATGTTTTTTTGGAAATGTGGAATGTTGTGTTGTGAGTGGTGTTTTTGATGTCAGAAGAGCAAGTATGTTTGTTCCGGTTCAGTGAATGTTTACATCTCGGATTTCAAAAAGTTTTTGTTAAACGAATTTTACAATTAAAATACAACTTTAAAAAACATAGCAGGATATATAAAAATCCTTGAAAAAAATGAAAAAAAATTTAATGAAATAAAATACCTTCTTATTACTGCAAAATAAATATTTTAACATTAAATACAGTTTAATAAGTGCAATTCATTTCTGCTGTTAGAAACGATAAACATGTAATAAAAAGTATGATTTTACCAGAAAACTATAGTTAATGTTCAATAAGCTATAGTATAGCTATTCAATTTACAAAATAAAATATCCTATATTTTTTTCTACTTACGTAGGTGACTTAATTCTTTTATTTATTCCGTAACAAATGATTAGTTAAATGTTTCAAAATCAGAAAATAATATTAACTGTAATTTACTTATCAGTTTTTATTTTCATATGAAAAATAATCAGCTAAGTTAATAAAACGATTAATGGACACTTCCAAATGCAAAAAATGTAAGAAATATTATTATTTATAAATGAAAAAAAAATGTTACATAATAACCTAACAGAAAAACAATAAAAAGATTTGTATATGAAGAGTGAATTCAAAATGATAAACACAAGACATAAAATTTATCTGTCAATTCTATAAATTAAGATAATTCCAATGTTTAATTCCTCCCCTTTTTTTTTCAATTTTTCCCATCTTATCCAAAATAAATTTTGTAAAATCATGAAAATGTTCGTCAAAAGTAAGGAAATTGCAATCTAAACAAATATTATGCTTAAAAAGCATCCGCAATAACAGGGTATATTTAAACGAATATTCAAATATTAGTGTGCTATTCACCATATGCACTAATTCTTACGATAAACATCAAATTAAAAAGAACACTTGTAAACTATACACATTAATAAGCGTAACTAAAAAACTAACCACAAATTGAGACGCCAGCATGGCATCGCATGCTAAAACTCTGCTTAGAATCCAACAACTGCAATTCATATTCTACAAGGCAAGCATGTGAAGCCTCAATATTCTTTTCATATGCAGATAAAATCGTCGCCTTGCTTCCGAATTATTCGGAAAATGAGATACCATTAGCTTTATAGGTATTCCAGCACTTCCATAAAATGGTGCTACGTGTGAAAATGGAATTACTAGGTGTGTAGAACGTTGGTTTTTCGGAGTTATCACGAAATGCATGTTCGAAAACAATTTTCTTTAATCGAAAAGAACACGGCGAAGAATCGTTTGATACATTTTCCCGCTTTTTTTAAATATTTTTTAGAATGTTTTGTTTTAAAATATTCAAAACAATCCAAATGAGAAGATATTTTCGCGAGTATTGGCCTTTCACAATGAAATATATAGTTAAATATTCGTTTTGCTTTTGTAAATACTTTTTAAGAGCTTTTTCTTTGTCAATTATGCATGGTATGGCTGAGAATATTAAAATAAAAAAAATATTCTTAAAAAGTAGCCTGAAACATTACGGCGCTTGTTTATTAAAAAATATCAATTCAATCTATTAAGATGTAATCAAAATATTTAGTAGTTATGAAATTTTTAAATTGTACTACAAATAGAATCTTTTGAACAATAAAATTTATGAAAACATAATGTGGATAACTTTTTAAGTATTTTTAAGCAATATTTTTAAAACAAACAATTTATACATATTTAATAAAATTATCCTTACATTTGCATTTCATGTTAACTTCCGAACTAGTTAAGCAGCTATAATATGCTTACCTGGCAATGTATATTTTATATAGAATCGGGAAAATTATTTACAATTCTTCCATTCGAATGGAAATGTAAACGAGACCGAAAATAAATAGTAATTTAAATTAACATAAGAATATTTAACATTTTACTTATGAACTTTTGTCAACAGAAATAACTATTAAATTCGTAAAAAGATATAATTTTATAATAGTTCGTAAAAAAATATTATATATTTATATTATATTTCGTAAGTGAAAAACAAAATGATGACTTTGCTTAAAAATAAGTTTGCATGTTTGAACAGTTTATCCTCTGTGAAAGAGAAATTATATTTATATATGCGTCTATGGAATCATGAGATAAAACCAAAACAAAACCCAAACAAAGTATTGATGAACTAAATTTGAAGTAAATAATTGTAAAAAGTGTTAATGTTGTTTAAACGTTAATGAAAACTGAGCAGTTTGTAAATTCTGAAACATTATAACAATAATTTTTAACACTATGTTACATTATGTTTAACATTACACTGTTAAAAATTTTGTGCTTGGTTTCACCGTGATATTGGTTCCTAGTAGCTGCAACGGCTGAATGGTGAAACGTTCCACCATATTTTTGGTATTCGGTTGAACCATTTCTCAGGTTTTTGTTTCCAAATCCAGAAAAATGGTTCAACCAAACACCGAAAAAAAGGTGAAACATTTCACCACTCAGCCGTTGCAGCTACTAGGAACCAATATCATGGTGAAACCAACCAATATCATTGTGAAACCTAGCACAAAATTTTTAACAGTGTATGTTTAAAAATCAAATTCACTAGTAAATTAATTAAAAAAATAGTTTTCAAAACTAAAAGCCTTACTAAAAAAAAGTAAGTAGTTTGTCTTTTATAGTTAAATGTAAATTCAAATAAACTATTAAACAGATAAAAAAAATTGTGTCCAATAAACGATAATTGCAAAATAAAATAAAATGCGGATAAAAAAATATATTATGAAATCAAACAGCGAGTACAATATTGAAAGCATTCGACAAACTCAAGTAATAGAATGTATACAGGTGTTGTTTTATTCAAAGTTAAAAGAAAGGATTCGTAAAACTAGCATTTAGTCAATCATAATTAACTATTTAGTATTAAATATACAATTAGTTTTCGAATTAACAAAATCAAATCAAGTTACCATCATTAAGTCAAGTGCGAGTTAGTTCGGCTAGTATCATTTCAAAAGCGTCTTATTCCGCAATATTCCAAATAAATCTTCGAAATAAAACACATTTCATTTAAACATCAAAATCAAAGAACTCTAAATGCAAGAAGAATTTGCCTAGACGGTAAATAATAAACAATGGTACGAAATGAATATTATGTTAAGAAATATAAGTTTTTGTAAGTCTTATAAAACGTATTTCTCGCGACCATAAATAAATCAATGTGTAAAGTAATAATGTTCTTCCATAGGAATGTGAATAAAAAAAATAAAAGGAAACTAGTTCACATAAAATTAAATTCGAGCAGACGATTTACCATAACACTGTGGTACGAATAGATATTATGCTGATATAGAACAACCAAAAGTTTTCGAAATTAGAACTCCAAAGGCATTTTTTACTACTATGTACGAATCAATGACAAATGTAAAAATATTATTCTTTTCCATTAAAAAGAGAAAAAAAAAATCTTTTTTAAAATTCGCACTGACGATTGACTTTGACTGTGATAGAAATAGATAATATTTTAATCTAGAACAAGAAAAAGTTTTTAAAATTAGAATTTCAAAGGCAGTTTTCACCACCATATATGAATTAATTAAAAATGCAAAAATATTTATTTTTTCCAATATCAAGGGGAAAAAAATAGACATTATTTATTTTAAAAAAATTCCACCAGATGATTATGATAAGAAATAAATATTATGTTTTTTAGAACAAGAAAAAAGTAGAATATCAAAAACGTTTTTCACCACCATTTACAAATCAATGACAAACTCACAAAATAAATATAATATTTATAATATATCAAAAAAAAAAATTATCTATTAAAATAATTCACTAATTTTAAACTCAACTCGTAATTCTATCGCTCATTTTACGCGCCATCGCGCACCCAAACAAAAACCTATCGAAAACGGCGCTTCGATCACCAATGACCCACGTGATCATCGGCGCGCGCCAGCGTTCGATTCGAACACTTTTCCGATTGGTTCGAACGATATCGGGACAGGTGTGCGGGGGAGGAGGGACAAGAAAACTTTCGCTCTCACCTGTTGTTCTTGGAAGAAACTGAGAGCCGGCCGAAGAAGTTGGGGTTTCTCTTTCTTCCGTGGCCTATCGTCTGTTTGTGCTTCTCGTCCGGTGCTTTCTGCTGCCTCTCTCTAATTATGTCTTCTCTGCCTCGCTTTTCGCTCTCTCCCCTCTTCCTCCCCCGACAGGGCTCATCAGGGGAGATGGGATGGAGGGGTGGCCAGATTTGGCAACTTTTCGCCAACTTCGTAAAGTTCCTGTAGTAAAGACATTAAAAAAATTTTGATTGCTTTTCCCATAAACATTTATTGAAGTTTTAGCATTGCACGTACGGGTATGTATCCAAATATTACAAGCAGAATAACATCAGTTTGAATAGTTTAAAGTCAAGATATCAGTTAAAAGGTTGTGGAACAGACGATAAAAAATTAAAGGGCTTTTTTTCTTCAATTTTTTTTTTATCTCCTATTGTTTTGAAACTTTGGGAAAATATACTAAAGGGTTTAAATAGCCTTTTAATACAGTAAAAAAATTCGACAATTTCATTAATTTTGGGGTAACGAGTCTCCTTAAAAAAAAAACTAACTTCATGAGGGTTTGGAGCGTTCCGTAGTGTGGAACGTTTTTAGCTTCCACACAACGTTTATAAGGTAAAAAGTGGAAGGTCGTTCAGTCCGTCTGTCACCCACTTTCATAGCCAAAACTACAAATGCTACAGACAAGTGTGATACGTCAAAAAAATTTGCGCATCGAAATTAGAAGACATTGAAAATCTCAGAAAAAATTTCGAATTCGAAGTACTTCAATTATTTAAAAACTGCAAAATTTAATGCTCATTTAAAAATCATAAGAAGCCATTTTTATTAGAATTAAATCACCATTGCCATTCGCAACAATCGCTCGAGAAACTTTATTTCTTTAGATTAATAAGTTGAAAGAAATTTATTTTAGCGACATAAACAACTTTAAAATGACGTCAAATATTTTTCACAAAGAGATTCTTTGATTGTATGTAGATATGAAATGTTTCCTTCTATTTAAAAGCGAGGAATATTACATATTTATTCTTTGAAATATAAGTTAATTTAGCAAACGATAAGAAATAATTATTGAATTTTCGAAAGAAAATAAATGAAACTAGCCAAATTTAGCATGTAAATGTTTAATATAGAAATTCTATTGCGTTTGGCTCGTTTTTTCCCTGTTGAACACAAATGTTGCGTGGCAGCGGGTTAAGTGACAGATTCTGTTACAGACCTGCTTGTTAGCAGGCTTGTTGTAGCAGCTTGTTGTTTTAAATAATTTTTAACCCCTTAACGATCGGATAATTTTCAAGGAAACGGTCGTAAAAGAACATATTTTTTATCACTGAAAAATATTTTAAAATATGTGTATAGACTAAATATACAGTCCTTCGTAATTTTCCATTCGGTTTTAGTATGACATTTAAAAAAAAAATTTAGTAAATCTAATTGGCGTTTTCATTGGAGGATTTAAGTTAGTCTTTATCTTATTGGCATTGGTACTTTACTACTGAACACTCCGTCCATTGTTGTTTTAATTGTTGGATTTAAGTAAATTTTAGTCTTATTGACACGCTATTACTGAACACTCCATCCCGGAAATATCACTTGAGAGAGAAATTGGGGTGCAAACATACCTCGTCATTTTCACGGGATCGTGAAGGAAGGGGGAAAAGACTGAAAGAGCATGACTGTGCAGTCCCTGGACAAATTATAGACGCACTGCAAGATTTCATGTAAAATATTAATTACCGGGTGATATTGTACCATTTTATTATTTGAAATAGATTTGTTTTTTTATTTTTATATTATTCAATCAATTACCAATTTATTCGACATAAAACAGCATTAATTTAGAAAAGCATAAGTTTATTAAGTTTTAAAGAAAAGTGAAATTAATGTTAGTAAAAGTCAATATTTAGTTGAGCCACCTTTAGCCGCTATCAAAGTTTTAATTCTGCACAGCATGCTATCAATGCAAGACTGTACTGTCTCCTGCATTTGAGGATGCTGTTTCCACCCATAAATAATCTTTTCTAGGAGCTGGACTGGAATTTTAACACATGGCACAATGTTGCCATATGTTAAAAATAAATACAAATATGTAGTCTACAACAATTCTTTTAAATAAAAATCAATAATATTGTAGTTTAAATATACCATTATTGCATAAAAACTCTTAAGAAACATAAAATTACAACAAAAAAATACATTGCGTCATAATTTTTCCAGGGACTGTATGTAAACCATAAAGTTCATGTGAAAAGAGTTAATTTGCTCTTTAAAATATGAAGAATAAGGTAATGAAAGTATTGCAACGGGTTTGACAATACGAAAATGCGATTTTGTGTTTTTCTACACGTTTTAGAGTATGGGCAAGAAGGGGTTAAAAGACTGAAGGAGCATGATTGAATGTAAAGCATAAAGTTCCTGTGAAAATAGTTAATTTGCGCTTTAAATTACCTAATATGAAGAATAAGGTAATGAAAATATTGCAACGGGGTTGACAATACGAAAATGCGATTTTGTGTTTTTCTACACGTTTTAGAGTATGGGCAAGAAGGGGTTAAAAGACTGAAGGAGCATGATTGAATGTAAAGCATAAAGTTCCTGTGAAAAGAGTTAATTTGCGCTTTAAATTACCTAATATGAAGAATAAGGGTAATGAAAATATTGCAACGGGGTTGACAATACGAAAATGCGATTTTGTGTTTTTCTACACGTTTTAGAGTATGGGCAAGAAGGGGTTAAAAGACTGAAGGAGCATGATTGAATGTAAAGCATAAAGTTCCTGTGAAAATAGTTAATTTGCGCTTTAAATTACCTAATATGAAGAATAAGGTGTAATGAAAATATTGCAACGGGGTTGACAATACGAAAATGCGATTTTGTGTTTTTCTACACGTTTTAGAGTATGGGCAAGAAGGGGTTAAAAGACTGAAGGAGCATGATTGAATGTAAAGCATAAAGTTCCTGTGAAAAGAGTTAATTTGCGCTTTAAATTACCTAATATGAAGAATAAGGTGTAATGAAAATATTGCAACGGGGTTGACAATACGAAAATGCGATTTTGTGTTTTTCTACACGTTTTAGAGTATGGGCAAGAAGGGGTTAAAAGACTGAAGGAGCATGATTGAATGTAAAGCATAAAGTTCCTGTGAAAATAGTTAATTTGCGCTTTAAATTACCTAATATGAAGAATAAGGTAATGAAAATATTGCAACGGGGTTGACAATACGAAAATGCGATTTTGTGTTTTTCTACACGTTTTAGAGTATGGGCAAGAAGGGGTTAAAAGACTGAAGGAGCATGATTGAATGTAAAGCATAAAGTTCCTGTGAAAAGAGTTAATTTGCGCTTTAAATTACCTAATATGAAGAATAAGGTGTAATGAAAATATTGCAACGGGGTTGACAATACGAAAATGCGATTTTGTGTTTTTCTACACGTTTTAGAGTATGGGCAAGAAGGGGTTAAAAGACTGAAGGAGCATGATTGAATGTAAAGCATAAAGTTCCTGTGAAAATAGTTAATTTGCGCTTTAAATTACCTAATATGAAGAATAAGGTGTAATGAAAATATTTCAACGGGGTTGACAATACGAAAATGCGATTTTGTGTTTTTCTACACGTTTTAGAGTATGGGCAAGAAGGGGTTAAAAGACTGAAGGAGCATGATTGAATGTAAAGCATAAAGTTCCTGTGAAAATAGTTAATTTGCGCTTTAAATTACCTAATATGAAGAATAAGGTGTAATGAAAATATTGCAACGGGTTGACAATACGAAAATGCGATTTTGTGTTTTTCTACACGTTTTAGAGTATGGGCAAGAAGGGGTTAAAAGACTGAAGGAGCATGATTGAATGTAAAGCATAAAGTTCCTGTGAAAATAGTTAATTTGCGCTTTAAAGTACCTAATATGAAGAATAAGGTGTAATGAAAATATTGCAACGGGTTGACAATACGAAAATGCGATTTTGTGTTTTTCTACACGTTTTAGAGTATGGGCAAGAAGGGGTTAAAAGACTGAAGGAGCATGATTGAATGTAAAGCATAAAGTTCCTGTGAAAATAGTTAATTTGCGCTTTAAATTACCTAATATGAAGAATAAGGTGTAATGAAAATATTGCAACGGGGTTGACAATACGAAAATGCGATTTTGTGTTTTTACACGTTTTAGAGTATGGGCAAGAAGGGGTTAAAAGACTGAAGGAGCATGATTGAATGTAAAGCATAAAGTTCCTGTGAAAAGAGTTAATTTGCGCTTTAAATTACCTAATATGAAGAATAAGGTGTAATGAAAATATTGCAACGGGGTTGACAATACGAAAATGCGATTTTGTGTTTTTCTACACGTTTTAGAGTATGGGCAAGAAGGGGTTAAAAGACTGAAGGAGCATGATTGAATGTAAAGCATAAAGTTCCTGTGAAAAGAGTTAATTTGCGCTTTAAATTACCTAATATGAAGAATAAGGTGTAATGAAAGTATTGCAACGGGGTTGACAATACGAAAATGCGATTTTGTGTTTTTCTACACGTTTTAGAGTATGGGCAAGAAGGGGTTAAAAGACTGAAGGAGCATGATTGAATGTAAAGCATAAAGTTCCTGTGAAAATAGTTAATTTGCTCTTTAAATTACCTAATATGAAAAATAAGGTAATGAAAGTATTGCAACGGGGTTGACAAACCGAAAATGCGATTTTGTGTTTTCTACACGTTTTAGAGTATGGGCAAGAAGGGGTTAAAAGACTGAAGGAGCATGATTGAATGTAAAGCATAAAGTTCCTGTGAAAATAGTTAATTTGCTCTTTAAATTACCTAATATGAAAAATAAGGTAATGAAAGTATTGCAACGGGGTTGACAAACCGAAAATGCGATTTTGTGTTTTCTACACGTTTTAGAGTATGAGTATTCTGAAAATTTAGTTTTTGAACATTGGTCTTTCTGTCATTCTGTCTGTATGAAACAACTTTACAGCTCAACTAAAAGAGCTATATACTTCACATTTGTTATGGGATTTCAAGTACCTGTTCTACATCATAATAAGTTTTTCATGACAAATTTGGTAGGTTAGCTGCAATATTTTTTTTGTCTTAAGAAGAAAAGAGCTGCTGACTTCAAACTTAGAACATGAGTTTCTATTACACGCCGTACGTGACGATAAAGTTTTTTTTAATTGCATATTCAAAACCGACTGCCCAAAATATTTTTATCAAATATCTATTATTAATCGTGAAAAATAGTATATATTTTAATTGTATATGTAATACAATACATCTACTACACATGAGAGTATAATTCTTATTTAGTTAATCGAGAAATGAAGGAATATTGGACGTCCAAAGAGTGGTTTATTGTAAAGAAAGCATATTTTAGAGTTTGTAAAGGACAGGTGCCGGAGCCGCAGCTCGGCACGCCAAAAAGCACACAACTTTACATCTCGAAGTCGAATCGAAAAGTGACTATTTTTAATGGTCATGAGAAGAGTGGATTAGAAGTCAAAGCAAAGTCTACTGCGTCCGCAATTTCTGTGGGAAAGAATGTATTGACGCCTATTGAAACGTGGGAACTGTTCGATGGATCAGCAAGACTATTAAAAAAACAACACTTATTTGAGGTGTGGATTTTAAAATACTGGGAGGACTAGGTCTAAAGCATAAATTTCTTGTAAACAGAGTTATCTTTCTTATGGTGTTTTCTTAAACCGATTCCCTGAGATAATACTAGGGGAGTATGACGTTAAAGTATGAATTTCTCGTAGAAAGGGTTAGATTTTATTGTGTGTACTTTCTTAAATGTATTGCATGAAGTTCCTGCAGAAAATATCTACCTAGAAATTCTATTCCAAGAGGGAGGCTTAGAAAAAGAAGTTAGTAAAGGCTATTGACTTCTAATGATGTTTTAATTAATTGATTTTAATTTAATCTAACTTAGTGTAGATTATTTAATTGCTGTTTATTTCTCATGGAAGCAGTTACAAACTTAATACATTTTATATATAAGTTCATATATCACTTGTACATAATTAAATTTTAAAAAAAAGACAACTATTTGTTTACAAATGGGTAATTCCATGCAAACTTACCCTTCTGTAGTGTAAGTTACGTGTGTAAAAAGTGATTATCTCTACAACTTTTAACAGTAAATGAAAAAAATAGTGGAATAACTGATCTACACTTATTAAAATTAAAAAATGTAACTTGCTTTATTTAATTTGATTTATTTTCAAATTAAAAAATTTTCTAATCTCCTCTTAAATTGTGACTTACACTACAGTTACATGGAATTACCCAAATGTATCACATCTGGCAAGGTCATCAATCACGATATCTCCAATTTTCTTGAAGGTCAAACTAACGAAGGGGGTTTCAAACACCGAAAAGCGGCGATATTCTAAACCACATCCGTCCTTAAACAAGCCAGACATTCCACTCCTAACTATCTCTGGTAAACAACTTAAACGGAGCACCCGACAGAGAGCCCTGAATAAGCATCGCTATGGCACCCTTTAAATTTATTGCCCAATAACAGTTGCTCTCCCGTTACATTCCCGGAACGAGGGAGCAGGACAGTCCGACAGATGGTAATGAGAGGATGATTAGGGATGGAGAGTATCTGTTGTTTTAATGGAGCAGTTGTTTTTGGTTTATGTTCTTTCTAAGGTTTTTATTTTTAATACGTAATGTGAAATACAGTCCCTGGACAAATTATTAGACGTACTGTATTTTTTTTTAGTAATTTTATGTTTCTTAAGAGTTTTTATGTAATAATGGTATATTTAAAGTACAATTGTATTATTGATTTTTATTTAAAAGAATTGTTGTAGACTACATATTTGTATTTATTTTAAGATAATTATGATTAATTATGATTAAGATGAATTTATATTAATTATTTATTATAAGATTATTTATGTGTGGAATCATCATCCTCAATTGCAGGAGACAGTACAGTCTTGCATTGATAGCATGCCGCGCAGAATTAAAGCTTTGATAGCGGCTAAAGGTGGCTCAACTAAAATTGACTTTTACTAGCATTAATTTAACTTTTCTTTAAAACTTAATATACTTATGCTTTTCTAAATGAATGCTGTTTTATTTATGTCAAATAAATCGGTAATTGATTGGATAATATAAAAAACAAATCAATTTAAACTAATAAAACGGTACAATATCACCCGGTAATGAATATTTGACATGAAATCGTGCGTCTAATAATTTGTCCAGGGACTGTATAAGGCAATGAAAGTATTATGATGGGTGTTGGACATTAGAAATAGTTTAGTTAAGTTAAGTTTGAATTATCGTCGCACTAGAGCTACACGAGGGCTATTGGCGACGGGCGTCGTATTTTAGAACCACAGTCAAGTGACGAGCCGACACCTTGCCTAGGCACCCAACGCAACCGTTAAGGGCGACATCGTACGCCGCGTTAGGACTTTGAAGGATATTTAACGTGCACTCCCTCCACACGGGGTATTATTCGTCGGACATTTTTGTCTGCGCGGGCCGTTTATAGGTCGACAGTTATTTTGGCGATGCCCGGATCCGAACCTGGGACCTTCCGCATGCTAGGCGAATGCCTAACCGACTGGGCTCCCCAGCCCAATTACGTAATGGGAAATATAAGGTAATGAAAGTATTATAATGGGTGTTGGATATTAGAAATGGAGATTTTGGGTTTTCTACACGTTTTGGTGGGTTCTGATTCCGAAAAAGTGGTTGGGGTCCGTCTGTCAGTCTGTCCGTCCTAAAAGCCAATCGACAGTTCGAACCAAAAAAAGGCATACGACTTTGGTACACGAGTTCTTAGTATCTGTGTGACGTCATATTTAGGTTTTCGGGAAAAGCGCGCATGCACAAATGCATACAACTTTTTTTTTGTTTTAAAGATATTGCTAAACATACAACGAGCGGCAGACTTCGAATCTGGTAAACGAACTTTCAGTATTTGTCGGACGTCAAAATATTTTTTTTGAGTAAATGTCGCCTGCTCAAATTGTCGTACAACTTTTTAAATTTTTAAGTTACGGAAATTATCTTTTAAGGATACATTGTACATAATTACTTTTAAATATATTGATTTATTAAGTGGTAATCGACAGTCTTGTAGTGTTACCCATTTCTAGTTTAATATTAATTTTAAATGTGATTTCTGGAAAAATAGGATGTACTATATACTGTGCCCTGAGCAGGTATGTATATAAGTTTTTTTAAAGACATATTTTTCTATATCTTTCTTACGTTTTTAAATCTATTTGTCTTTAAATCAAAGCAATAAACCGGGTAACATTTTATAATAATTTTGAAACTTCAAAAAATTTTGTTGTTGAGATATTTTTAGTTTTAGATTCAAAAGCTAATTTTTTGAGAACCTTGTATCTATCACATTTGGTCATTTAACTGCGATTAATCTTGTTTGGCAACAGAATCTTTTAGAAGCGGAATAGGAAGAAAATGTTTTATCTAAATACTGTGATCAAGAAAAGGGACTTAATTGAAGACTTTTTGAGTTTATCACTTTTGTCATAATCAATCACATTAATACTAGTAACCCTCTGAGGGTAGGGGTAGGGTAGGTACATATATATTCCGGCTTGTGTGCTTGGTCAGAGACCCGCTTATAAGCCTTCGTCAAGTAAGACAGACACAGAAAGAATTTTTACTGTCACAGAGAAAGGAAATACACCCAGGGCGAAGGCGGGAATCGAACCCGCACCCGTTACAGCGCGCAGACTGTTAGCGTAGTGGTCCCTACCACTCCGCCACCGGGCCCCCCCTCTGAGGGATACAGACGTACTAACTCGTCGCCTGACTGTCAGGTTTTCCAGCAACACACAATTTTTTAATTTTCATAAATTTAATATTTTTCATTACATTTCAAAATTTAAAGCACTTATTAGCCAATTATAACCACCTACTACAGAAATACATTTTTTTTTTAATTTAAGAAATTAAATTTCAGTTAAAATTTTAATTTAAATCTCACGTAGTAAAAACAAGTTTACACTTCAGACAATTTGCTTATTCCTCAAAAGGTAAAATTCAATGGAAAAGGAAAATTTCTGCAGATTATCCTAAATAATTTTTTCCCCTATTATTCACTTTTCCGTACTTTTCAGTGTGGTTCTGTATAAGCCCAGCCCTATTTAAATATCTACCAAACATAATTACACAACTAAACACAGATAAATAAAAAAAGAACAGTCTATTAAGGAACAAGTAAAAAAGATTACATCGCATCTCTATATAAACACTATGTTCTTAACAGTCTGTAATTCGAGCTTTTCCTCAAACCCTTGGCGAAATAGAGGAGTCTGTGAGGAAGATCAGGAGAAAGTAAGGGGATATCGTTAAAACGATCTCGGGGGTGTTATCGACGGGAAGCAATAAATTTCATCTTCTGCCTTATCTGGTATTCGAACTGACTTGTTTTCGTTTTTTTTTTTTAGATCTGTGATTGGACAGGTGGTCCTTCTGGTTTGGGGTGCAGTAAACTCCCGTTTAGGGTACAGAGTACTCGGGAAATTGACCCTTTCGGATATTTTCCGGTTAATCGAAAGTCGCCAAATAAGGTTACAGAAAAATGACGATTTTTTTCGAAGCATAATTCATGAGATAATGGCTGCATCGTACATCTTATGTAATGCAAATAAGCAATGGTGCACCTATATTATAATAAAAATAATACACAATACTTTTCATTAAAAAGGTAATATAGTCTGATGATAAGTCTTTTTTTTACCCTCCTAATCAGTCTTTATTTAGGGATAATTTAAATAAATTGATATATTTTTACCCTTTACTTACATGTTTTGATAATTTAACAAATATCCATCAAAACCTATCAAATCATCAAAGCCTATCAAATAGACCATCAAAATTCTAAGAAAGTTGGGAAATATTTTTTAACGGATTATGATAAATATCAATATTGAAAAGACATGAAAGTGTTCTAAAAAAAGCATATTTTGAGTACTATATCCTTAGTTATATTTTGCATTTTTTCAACCCGGATCTAACCTCCATAAAAACATACTTTTAATTAAAAAAAATTAAGTTTTACCCAGTTTACTAATCCCTTTTTAAAATCAGGTAATTGTAGCATTACAAAAAACGAGCTGAACGTTAAAAGGAAGGTATTTAAGATTCTTAAATCGTTCTTATAAAGAGAGCAATTGTTGTTTTTAGTGTTTAGATGCATATTTGAATGCCCGAAATAGACCTCTTTTTTCATTTTAATAATTACCAAAATGTTAAAGAATGTCTGTACTTTATTTGAATAACAATTTAAACTCTCGTTACAGAAATTTATTTTATCATGCAATGCAATGAATTCATCGTGAGTGTTTTCAAAGCTACTTATAAATTCTCTGTTATAATTTATTTAATTACAATTTATGTAATGACGACGAACCTAAGTTTGATAATTAAAAAAAAATTAGTAAAGTTTTGTCTGAATAGATATTCACTCCAAAATATTTCCTTCCGAAACAATGGTTTATCTACGCAGCTGATTGTCATGGGATAAATTAATAAAGCATTTCCTCTGAATTATTATTACTTAAAGAAACATGTTTATACTACAGAAAATTTCAGGAAGTAAAGTTGCCAGAAAATATTTATAATGCTAAGAAAAACTCTGTTGACAGAAATGACAGATAAAATGACAGAACTATTCTGTTTTTAATTGAAGTTTTTACAGTGAATATGACACTTTAATGGAAATATTGCAATATAAAGTATTTTATAAACTTTTTCTCAATTTTAGCAAGTTAAAAAACTTGTACTTGAAATTTATTTACAATGTTTTAATGTGTTCAAATCAAATGCATAATATTTTTTAATTAAACTTGTTAGTTCACAGATTTTGCAACAAATAATCTATGGATATAATATTGCAAGTAAACGTGTCCACCTCATAAGCCCAAGATCGCGGGTTCGAGCCCCGACTGAGTCGTCGGATTTTTTTGATGGGAAAATCTTGGCCACGCATGTCATATGATTATGTGTCATGTAAAAGACCCCTGGAGTATCCTCTTGGTATTTGGCTTGGGTTCTCTCGGCAAAATTAAATCTCGGCATACTTTAACGTCCACAGAGAGCTCAGATTCCTTGTAATTAGAGCGTCAAAATTGGTAGCGAGAGTCGGCTAGATGGTGAAACAAAAAAAGGCTCTCAGTTCTGGGGAATATGCCGAGTCTGCAAAGGCTTGTCCGCCAATATTACAGCCCCATTGGAGAAAAAAAAAATTTAAGTTAAGAACCAACATAATGTTCTAAAACAATTATTAAAAAAAACCACCTTTCCATTTCACAGAAAAAAATTCTAATCCCCCGAGTACTTTTCAACTTATCATTGAATCTGAAGATCCGTTTTTAAGGTCATTTTCAAATTAAACTCTTCTTCTTATTAAAGAAGATTACATACTCCTCGCCAACACTTTCAAAATAATAAAAAAAACTACAGCATAGAGATATCACCTTCCCGATAATAAACACCCTCCCAAACAACAACACTCATGTCCGTAATAAGCGTTTTGGGATAGAACCAGAAGAAAGTGCTTCAGATCTCGCCAGATAATCTTTTTTTACTTCTCTGCTAAATAAGGGAATGGAGGAATTCTGTACTAAAAGGGCTGAAGTCATCAGATATTACATTGAATAACGGCCTTTTTTCTAATCAGACGCAGCATTCAAACTGCACCAAATCATCACATAAACTTTTTTTCTGCTAAGAAAAGGTGAAATCTATACTTCATTAAAAAAAGGCCAAAGTCCTACGTTATTATATTAGATATATGCTCTTTTCTAAAAATGCACTTTTGTACACAATAGTATATTGCTGTTTTCGAAAATAGGCTCTTGTCCCGTTGAATTAACCTGGAAGATAAATCCTTTTTCTTTGTACCAAATTTTACAAAAAGAGGTGGGATCGCAATCGGCATGGAATCGGGGATTTTCGGTCTTATTTTCTTCTGAAATAGACTTGTTTGGGTTGTATTTTCGTAATGGTGTAAGAACCATGGAAAAATTACAATTATTATTATTATTTTGCCTCTTTTTAAACATATTTTACGCCTCTATAACAAGCAGGTAATCATGAAGTGTTGAGATATATGGATATGTTTTTTTTTTCTTGCAAGTACTAGTTATGCAAGGTTTCAAGGTTAATAATTTTTATTGTGTTGTCAGTTACCCCCACAATTCCTCGAAGCACCAAAAATATTTAAATTAAATATTTTATGTGTTATGTGTTTAAAAAGTGCAAAAATAGTTAAATTCCAGTAAAATATGTTTCTCGACTTGCAAAATCTTACATGATATTTTTCGTGACTTTCCAAAACATATTTCAAAATGTCGGAGCTTTAAAATAGTTATTTATGCAACAAGTGTGAAAAGTAACACTTTTTAAAACTAGTGGATTTTATTTCACGAGCGAGTGAAATAATGACACGTGTTTTAAAAAGTTTACTTTTCACACGTGTTTCATACTCTATTTTTTATAATTACGGGAAAAAAATCAAATCTCATTGGTTCAAAAATAATTCACGTGCTAATTTTTTTACGTAACGAAGATCGGCATCGATAAATCCTGGAACTACAAAAGGCAAACTTATTTTTTAGTTTAAAGTCAAACATTTGAACACGGATACTGATTCAAAAATAAAAAAATAATAACATTCACGCGCATAATATTTATAAATAAAGCAGATCAATAAATTTCTGGATTTTATGAATAGGGGAGACCGGGTCTAGTTGATACAGGGTCAAGTTGATACAGTCAAAATAACTCCGTAATGCGCAGCCGCAAACAAGTGGGTACTCGCTTGACAGGACGGCCGGTCCGTCCTCAGCAACCACGCGTGAGCACTGAGAGGAGGTTGCTTTGTTCTATGAGTTGTGAATTAAATATTGGTTTTGAGCTTTAAAAGTAAATTTTTACCCCTGGACTTGAAGTGTTATTGAAAGTTTACTTGTTAGTGGATTGTGTTATCAATAACATCACATTGTTACATGCTATAAAGGTAAGAATGTAACCTAGTAGACTTTGTTCTAGCTGTTATTGGTTTCCCGTATTTTGTGGTTTAGTGTAATGGCGACGGTTGGGTCAAGTTGATACGCTTCTTTGGGGTCAAGTTGATACGGTGTATCAACTTAACCCACACGAATTTTCATATGTTGCATTTATTTACAGATGCCAAGAAACTACAAGAAAAAAACTACAAGAGGCGAAATACCAATTGATATTTTTGGAAGAGCTTATGAAGAGATTAGAAATGGCAGAATGTCTATTAGGGAAGCGGCCAAAACCTTTACTATAGACAAAATGACTCTTTACAGGTTCAAGACAAAAAAGGAAAAACATTTTTACAACCTCGTCAGTAGCCTCTATAGAGGCTACTGACGAGGTTGTAAAAATGTTTTATACTAAGCATCGACAAATATTGACTGACGAACTTGAGGAAGAGCTTAGCAGATATATTTTAACAAGCTCTAAAATTTACTATGGATTGACTCCAAAAAATGTTCGAGAGCTGGCCTATGAACTGGCACTAGCTAACCAAATAAAGATGCCAGACACCTGGATAAATGTTAAAATTGCAACTGCGGAATGGTTTTTTGAAAAGGAAACCCATTCTTTCTCTGAGGGAACCAGAGGCGACTAGTCTTAGTCGAGCGACAAGCTTCAACAGGCACAACGTTTCAACGTTTTTCGAAAATCTTAAAAAAGTGTTAGTAAAATACGAATTTCAAAGTAAGGATGTGTGGAATGTAGACGAATCTGGCGTGCAGACCGTCCAAAGACCCAGCAAAATCGTAGCTCAAAAAGGAAACAATCAAAACACGTCAAAACAGAAAAACACAAGTTAAAATTGTTTAAATCATTAGGGGGTAATCTTACCAAGAATACAGAAAACCCGACAAAAGAAGTTAAAAATAAAAAAAGAGAGAAACGAAGAAAAATTGAAAAAGAAGAATCGGACTCTGATGAAGGCGAAGTGTCTTTTGTTTGGTGTGCTTCAAAACATATTCAACATCAAAGCCTGGCCAGGACTGGATACAATGCATATCCTGTAAGATGTGGGCACACATTGCATGTGCTGAAGACAATCCATTTTACACGTGTTTCAATTGTCAATCAGATCCCAATTTCTCAGACACGGAGTAATCAGTTACAATCAATGTAGGCCCTATCATGTAAAACTTTGTATCATATAAAGTTAAAAACCTATTGTATTGTAAAATAAAACACTTTTCGTAATTACTGTAATTTTTTATTAGATATTTAAATATTTCCTAGCACCGTCTCAGCTTACTCATATGCGTACCAACTTGACCCAATGCCGTATCAACTTTACCCAGATCGGGTTAAGTTGATACATATTGCACAACATTTAAAAAACATTTTTTTTTGTCAGTACAAATTCTATTCTATTAAGATTATAAAAATCTCAGCCGTTAGCCAAACAGTTATAGTTACTAACTACACTTAGTTTGTTTCAAAATATTGACAGAAATTTTTTTAAAAAAATCAGAAAGTAAGAAGTGTATCAACTAGACCCGGTCTCCCCTATTATGAAATAGAAATTTTACTTGAAATGTTGGCATCTTATGAAAAGAATGAAAAAAAGTACTTTTTTTCACTGCTTTTGGGTGAAAAAAAGTAATTTTTTTATCACTGTTTCTAAAAAGTATAACATTTCGCACGCGTCTAATATTAAAATTATTGTGTAAAAATCGGATTTTTTTCACGCAATTATAAAAAAAACTATTTTAAAATTTACTAAAATAGAAATCAAATAAAACAAAAAGTTCGTAAAGAACTAAAATATCCTACTTTCCTGTTACTTAAATACTTACTGAATTCTAATTGGGAAACAACTAGGTTTCTAAGAGTAAATATCATCAACAACCGTTTCTACACTAGATTTATACACATTAGAAAAAAAAATCGCTAAATACAGCATTCAGCTATAATTTAAACTTCTAAAAGCCAAAATCAACTATTTTCTTTGATATTCTTTCACAAATTAACTTAATATTACTTATCGTCTGCTCGATTTATTTGTAGTTCGAAAAATAATTAAATATTTATTAATAACAAAAATAAGAAGAAGGGGAATAAGCTTTAGAAGGGAGGTAAGAAAACATTATTTTTACATTAGAGTTGTCAATGAGTGGAATGCATTACCAGATTATGTTGTTCATTCGAAGAGAGTAGAAGATTTTATGAAGAAACCTGACAGTCATTGGAAACTGGTAATGTATTAGATTTATTTTGGACCAACCTTGCTGGGCCTCTGGCCTGTTGTTGGTCGACAATTTTTGTATTTGTGTTTGTATTTGTACTCCTAACTGCATTAAAAAAATAAATAAAAATTAAAACTAAGCAGAATTGTATGCAAAAAATGTGCCTTGCCGCGCTTTCTTGGTAAGCAATTAATGAACAATCAAAGAATCACATTGTGCTAAATTTTATGACGCCATTCCAAAATGATTCATTAACAAATTGTTTTGCTCTAAATATTTTCAAATAAAGTTTCTCATACCATTGTTGATTTGGCAAGACTGATTTAAATGACTCAAAATGGAATTTCAATGCTAATTCAATTTGAAATTCGCTGACAGATAGTAGATTTATGTCCGTCCGGACGTACAGAAAGGCGGACAAAAAGTATGAAAGTTGGGTCTCTGAGGTCATAGCTTTCTAACAAAAAAGAATTTTTAAGATCCGATTGATAGAACCGATTTTGGAAGGGGGGTACGGACAGACAGACGGACATCGACCTCATGTCAATACCTACTTTTTCATTTTTTTTAATTCTTTCGAATTAAAAAAAAGAAAAGTATTCTAAAAAGTGCGAATTTTGTGTGTGAAGGGTTGGGGGGTTCAAATGCGGTTGGGTCAAAAAACAGTCAAAATCACATCACTGGATTAATGGACGCCCCTTACCAATTTCCCATTTGACAAATTAATTTTTCTCCAATAAGTCAGGACAGCGTTACCACTAATTTAAAAAAAAAACCATTCAAATTAAATAAGATAACTTAATAGATAATATTTATTATTATCAAAAAAAAATTGTGAACAAAAGTTGCCATTAGGAATTAAATTTTCCCCACTTAACTACAACTGAAACAAAAACCCTGACTTACCCCACTGTTCCCCTCACCCAATCCCAGAATAAAAATTAAATTTCTTTTGTTTATTCGTGCAGACGATCTCGAAGAAGTGGGTGTGGGAGCGATACCCCTAATGATATAATTGCGGGCAGAGGGGCAATTGGAGGGGCGGGGCGGACCCTTATCGTCCGCCGATCACCCCTCAAGTCGTCTGCGTTTTATTGTGTTGTTTGTTTCTTTTGGCATATTGGCAGTCAGGTGGGTTTTTTTTATTGTTCTTTATCGTTTGGGAGGGGGGGGGGGGGGGGTTATGGAATGTGTTTCAGGTTTATTAATGGAATATAAAGAACGGGATGCTGTTTTGGCCTGTTACTCTAACGAAGTGAACTGTGTTTTTTTTAAATATTATGACTGAAAGGATTTTTCGTATTTCGAATTATTTGAACTACCCCTGTTTCTCATGGTGTGTCCTTCCCAAATTCGTTGTTTTATGTGTTTTTAAAAGTATATAATTATTAAGGATGTTTCATAAAACAACACGAACATGTATCACGTGCAAGTTATCTGAATAAAGAAAAGTATTTATTGCTCCTTATTTATGATTACCTCAAATTCCCCTATGAAAATAACAATATTGTATCACTTTAATGCGTTTGTGAATTATGAGTTATTAACGATACGTTTGGCCGAGTGGATTTTTTTTTCCTGAAATTGGGATAATCAGCAATGGTTCGTATAATTGATTAAGTTCTACTGCATAGAATTATAGAGAAATTTGAGCCAGCTACATTTATGGTATAAAAAACCGTTTATAAAAGTATTCAATACAGCTGGAGTAATTCAGCTTGGAGACCCAACTTCCGGTCCCTTCATAATCATCCCTTCTTAAAGAGTGAAAAGTTATTTAGTAGAATGATGTGATTTTTGATTCATGATTTCATTTATTGTACGGGGGATTTTTGAATTTAGATGCTGATGTAGATACTGGTAATAATTAAAGTATTGTTTAATTGAACAATATTCCATTTCTTTTAGCTCTACTTTTTGTCAGACAATTTTTGAAATCAGATTAAAATTTATTAAACTTTCCACCAGTTTTTAAACAATTCATTTCATTTTTATATGAACCAAAATACCATTAAGTACGAATAGGAATTTTTAAAAGAGTACACTCTTAAACAAACGAGCGGTTTTAACTCAGTCTGAGTTAATTTCCACTCCTTTCCGTGCCGAAAATGCACTTCTCCTATAGGAGTGAATTTCACTCTTTTTCGGAGTGGGTAAAGAAATAAAAGAAACAATCTGCGTCCTACACTCTTAAAACGAGCGGTTTTAACTCAGTCTGAGTTAATTTCCACTCCTTTCGGTGCTGAAATGCACTTCTCCTATAGGAGTGAATTTCACTCTTTGTTTTAAAAGTGTAGTTCCAATTTATAATAAATATTTTAAAACCAAACTTGAATTTCAACCCTTGTGTAACTACATCCTTTTAAATTGACTTCTTTTTAAATTGAAAGGTATAAATAATAGTTTTATATATAAAATTAATTCAGAAATTTCGTAAGTCAAAAACAAAAAAATAAGTTTCTTGTCTTGCAGAGGTATATTTATCAATTAAATTTTCGTAGCACTCAGATACTTCTGCAGTCTAACTCTAAGATAATAATGAGCCAATTTAATTCGTTAATGTCGTACAAATAAACTTTTAAGACCAAGTAATTCTTTATAACTCTAGCTACAAACTTAAATGCGTAAAAATAATTTAGTTACAGGCAGCCATTTGATTCTATGGCTTCATCAATATCAAAGAAAGTTCGCGCCCCATCTTAAAGTTTGCAACATTTTCTAGAAGTCTCCTATTAATCCCCATGAAAGTGTTCTTCTCCCCCATTTCACTTCAGTTCGGGATTCATTTTTGAAAAAAAGAAAAAACCGCTGGCAACAGTCTCTTAAACGCGACCCGCAGAAAGCTGTTGCCACTAAATGAGAACGCAATCAAAGATTAATTTATTCCTATTACGTAAATATTTTAGTGTAATGTACCGTAAGCATTCGGCAGAACAATTAAGGCCTTTTAAAAAGCCCGCCGCCGAAATGACGATTAATTAATTTTTCGTTTGCTTGGAAACCGGGGAGTTTACGTTTCCGGTTAATTGTCGAATTAATTAATTAAGCCTCAATCTTAAGAGCCTCCTCGACCCCACCCCACTTTTACCAAACACGATAATAAAACCCTTTCTGTGGAGGGGGGGCAGAGAGTTACGAAAAAGATGGAGATGCTTGGCGAGAAACAAAGTGAAGCCGTCAGAAAGTCGCCAAGCAACCCTAATTAGCCCAAACAAACAGCTTACTAAACATTAGTTTATGCTGAAACGAATCATTTTATTCGTTAAAAAGCTGTTTGCGCAGTTGTAGGCTGTAGCATAAGATCTCAATTTATACAAGATGGTAGTTTTGTTTAGTTTAGTTTGAATAATCTTCGCACTAGAGGTACACGAGGACTATTGGCGACGGGCGTCGTAATTTAGAACCACAACAAGATGGTATTATTTCCCTTCACAGGTATAAAAAATGGGTTATAATTACAGTTTTTATCGGGAGTCAAAAACCGCCAAGTCGATGTAGTAAGCCTACACAAACTCCACTGTAGAACAGCGCAAATTGTTCAAAAACCGTTTGTTTGGACTTACCAATTGAGTCCAAATTGAGTCCAAACAAACCGCTCACTGTTCAATGTAAAACGCGGCTTTTTATTCTTTAAAAAGCGTCGATAAATATTAAAAAAATGACTCTTCGCCAATTGTAGCTTATAGCACGAGATCTAAATTTTCACAATACGGTAGTAATCATTTTCACATGTATAAAAAAATTCTTTGCAAGTTGATGTGTACTAAGCCTGTAAAAACTCCACTGTAGAATAGCGCCAAATAGCTCTCCGAGAGCGTTGATTTGGGCTTACTACATTGCGATTGATGGCTTCCCTTGGCAAATTGATTTATGTAATGGATTTTGACCAGCAACATCTCCATCTTCTTCTTAACTCAACGGGGAGGAATGGGGGTGCAGAATCGTCGAATAAACGAATTAAGCGAAAGCGAGGAAAGCTTCCGTAATCTGGCAACACAAATGAAACGAACGCTTTTAACGATTCCACTCCGTTTTAATCGTAACCGCAGATTTTTGTTCTCTCTTATTCAGAACGATAGTAAATGGGGCAAATCGAGGAGATGCCACATTCTGGTATATTTTCGTGAACAGCAGGTTCAATTTCTCAATATTTATCAAAGGGTTAACTGATTTGACAAAGTATTTATATGTAACATAAAATCAATTTGAAGAAATGGTAGACACATTTCCCCCAAACCGATGGGACCAAGAAAATATTCCAGCTTTTACCTTCTTAGTTACTTAAAAAAAAAAAAAATTCAGATTCACAAGATTGTCAAATTAACAAGACTTTGTAAGTACTTAAGTTTGAATCGTTAAGTAAATGAAAAAAAAAATTGTAGAGGTTTCCAAAATAAAACGATGGCTCTAGTGTTACGTTCAAAATGCATAGGGGCCCCCGCTGAAATTTAACATCACAAAATGTTACTAAATGCTACATAATAAGTTAATATCACTACTATATGTTACTACTATAAGTTACCATAATTATTTATCACCATATGCTACATAATATGTTATTTTGATCAATTGTATTTTTTATCAAGTAAACTAATAGTCTTTAAATTCTTACTATACTGAAATTTCTCAGTTATTGGGGCAGAATAGATTTATAAATTATAAAGGTGCCTCGCGTCCAAAAAGTAAAGTTTAGATGCATTATAAAAAAAATACTATACTTATTCCGTTTATTAAACAACTGCATACATTATTAATGAATTAATAGTGATGAGTTTCATGTGACGAAACTTTTCGAATCTAAATTTGTTTTAAAAAAATAATAATAAAATCGTACTATTAGTATTTCAGCAGATCAATTTATCATTATCGTAAACTAAAAGAAACGAGTATAAATCAACAAATCGTTCTTTATTCTAACATCCACATCAAATCGTTTGGCGGTTTCCTGCGATCGGCAGTCCGTAGAGAAGTGAAAGGAAGAAATTAAAACACAGAAAGGGTTTCTTTAATGTTTTACCTCTTAATTGTGGCAGCACGTTCACCGCAAACGATTATTTTGAAGAAATGCATTTAAAGAATCGGAGCAAATTTCTTCCATTTCAAAAACGAGAGGATAATTAAAAATACCCATTTCTCGTTATCGTTAAATTAATCGTGCAAAACTCGTGCACCTAAAGAACACTCACAATATAAATAATTGAATTTTTAAAGACATTATTTGCAACAAATCGGCCACATTTTCTTATTCTCACAGTTTAATTGCACGAATATCATCCGTTGTGGGTTGGGTTGAAGCTTTCGGAAATAATCATCGTGGAAGACGGAACTAATGTCCTTATTAAGACGGATTTCAATATCAAAGCTCGATTAAGACCCCAATTTATTTTATGGAGTAATCAGAATATTTGAAGTTTTCGTGTCTTCATTTTAATTGAAGACAGCTGAAAACGTTTATTTGAGGAAAATTGCTAAATAGGTGTTTCTGTTCGTTCGTAATTGCTCCAATATAAATTGATAAAATGGGTTAAAAATTCCATTAGCTATATTAGATAGGAGAAGTATCGATTGTAAAATTAGCTTTTAACTTTCACACACTTCTTATTTTAAATTAATTGATTGATTATTATTAAAATAAAAAATTACTCGGAAAAGTTTTGAATTATTAAATATTATAATTCGATTTGTTTTATGTGGTAATCAGAATATTCGGGGTTTTCTCTTGTTTTCAATTTAATTGAAGACATCTGAAAACGTTTATTTGAGGAAAATTACTAAATATGCGATTCTATTTGTTCGTAATTGCTACGATATAAATTGATAAAATGGGTTAAACTTTCCATTAGCTATAGAGAAGTAGGCATTTTAAATAAGGTTTTCAGATAAAAATCTGCAAAAGTACGATAGTGATTGTAAGAAAGTATAATGATTCATTAAGTAAAGCACTGTAAGTGCTTGAAATCAATATTTTAAGCACTTAGTGTATAACAAGGTAAGTGTGTATAACAAAGTAAGGCCCAGTGGCTTAGTGGTAGTGCTTCGCATTGCCACGCCGCAGGTCCGGGGATCGAATCCCGGATTGGGCGAGGTTGACCCTTTCATCCCTTAAGTGGGTCGATAAAATGGGGACCAAGCATGCTTGGGAACTAAACACTGGGGGTTCCGCGTGAGGCTGACCCCCTTACCCTAGCATCCCAGAGCCCTAGGTCACGAAAGCTGAAATGGGCACGGCAGGCTTTGGCCCACTAATGGGCTGTTGCGCCGAGGAGTTTAGTTTTAGTGTATAACAGCAAAAAAAATATATAAAAAGTATTTTATTACTAAAGCTAAAGAAAATAAAAACTTGCTTCATTCCTAGATCATTGAATTTCTTATTATTTTTTTATCACAGAAAACAATCTTGCCATATAAACCTAATAATGTTTTTTTCATCAAGATAATTATACTTCAGATAGTCTAACTGTAATATGCTACATTTAATATTATGCATTATTATGCGCTTATGGTTTGTGCACTTTTAGATCAATTTCCTGCAACATCATTGTTTCTGTTAAAACTACCTAAAAAAACCCACAAAACCTTAAAACAAGTTTTCAGTAAACAAAAAACATTTTAGCTACCATCCAAACAATTGCAAACTCAAATATTAATGAAAATTTTAATTAAACTCAGAAAAATTCAAAATTAAGATATATGAGTTGAATTTTAAGCTTATATCCAAAAATCTTCTAGTAAAATTACCTCATGTATGTACAACCCAAAATTAACTTTTTTCAATCAACCTATATTTTGCATACTCAGCAAATAAACATAATTTTCTGCCTGAAACAAACCAAAAGAATTCGAATTCATCAAGCATTTGTTTGATTTTCTTCCCAGCACAATCTTCAAAATTACTAATTAATTCCTAAAGTAGTTTCTAACTTTTCTGTAATGATATGTATAATCCACCCCCCAGCATAAATATATATCTTAAAAACCAATTTTCCACCGCACTTAATGAGTTGCATACGAAATTTCTTTCGAACGTAAGAAAAGCTTTTTTCGTTCCAAATATTTATAGAACTCTGTTTATATATATTCCCTTGAATGCCACACTCCCTGAAAAAGAAGAAAAATAACCAAGAAATAGACTTCGGTAAGATTACGGGAAATTCTTAATTTCTTAAGCTTTTGAGTGGCTCGAAAATATGCAAATGCTTTAGATTCGAACAAATGAGAATATATTTTTTCCCCTTAATTTCGGAGCCTTTTGTTTCAGTTTTTGCTCCGCTCCGTTTCGTTCCATATACTTAGCGCGGGAACACCGCTGCGAATCGTTTGGCACCACGTGTCAGTGGTTTTGAGAATAAATAATACAAAAAACGGGAAGAATCAGAACAGCGGAGAGTGGAAAGCGGTTAAAGTTATGAAGAGAAGAAGAACAAAAGGGGACTAAATAGAATGCATCATAAGAAACAACGGTGGAAAGCAGAACAAAAACAATCTGTGTTTAGTTAATTTAAAGTTTGGCGGCGGTCTTCTTTCGAGAAGATTTCGTTTTAGGAACGAGAATTCTCGAGACAAACGATGCGGAGCCCCGCAAAATTACCAATCTTTTCTTCTACCGAGATGGAAAAATGCCGGACAAGAATACAGAAAGAAAAGGAACGGTTTAAAAGTTTTCATGGATAAAGCGGTTTTAATATCTCCTTATTTTGTTCGCCTTCGTAGCGTTTTTGCCTACCCTTCGTTTTCTGCATTCCGGGACTGTATCGTCCGCTCGCATGAATATTCAGCAAATCGTCTGCACCTTTTATTTAGCCACGCGTGACTGGCAACGGACGAAAACATTTAAAACACGAACCATTGCATGATAGACCCCCGCAGCAGCAGCAAAACGGTAGTTTTTCGCTTGTCCACGGAATTTGCGCTAATTATTCCATAAAATGCTTTATTTTTCCACCGCAAACTATGGGGATTTTTCACTCCCCGGGCGGTAACTAACAATTAACGTCGTTCCTCATACTGCAAAGGGTCCTATTTTTGTTTCCGAAACGTGACGCTTTACTTTGGAATTATAAGTTTTTGCAGATGAAAATATTTACCCAAAGAATCCCTTCCGAGCAGGTAAGAGATAAGTTGGGTTGCACACGCAGCAGAGATTCAAAAAGAGGGAGGGGGGGGGGGGGGACGTGATTTCTAATATACAGTAGACTATTTGCATACTTTTATCTCTTCTTCCCTTCACTTCTTTAGTCTATTTTCCAGGATGATCCAAAGTGCGCCAAAGTTTTGATTCCATGCACTCAGAACGTGTGAAGTTTTTAAAGCGGAGAGGCGTTGAGTCCACTGTGTTGGTTTGACCAAGCCTTAACCGGTATTCGACAGATTTTGTGTAAAAGGTGCTTGGAAACTAAAATTTCAAAGTACAGAAAAAGATTTCATTTGTTGTAACTCAAAATTTCCTCTCATATTGATATTATATGCCTGACGATTGTAAAGCTTTTCTTCCAAAGACCGGTTTCAGCAAAAAAAATATTCAAATATAATAATTTTTATTTTAGTTACAATTACAGTACTAGTTACAATGATGTCAAGCCAGAAGTGATCTTTGATAAAAGGCCAGAACCTGATATTGCTTCACAGAGAAAAAAAATATATTCGCACATTTACTTGGGAACTATACGATGCAGGATGCGCCATGAAGCTATGGTAGAATATGAATACATTGTTAACTTTACATAATCTAGCATATGTTTGATTTCAAAATCTGCCACTGTATGTTTCAAGGTGTCCCAGGAAATTTGCAAAAGTGTGCATTGTGATGTAAAAAAAAACCTTAAAATGTACTGTAATTTGTAAATATTTTTTACAGTGTACTTTTAGATTAAAAATGCCTCACTAGATAGTAGTCAAGGAGTGTTGGGATGTCAGAAAAGACCACTTTATTCTAAACAATTGCTGGATATAGATTTTAAGTTGGTTAGAAAACGTGCCCTTCCATACGGGGCACATTTTCGATTTAAAATTCTTAGATTTAATCCATTCACTGTCAAATACTATGCTTTCTTTTTTGAAATATAACCATACTTTTTTTTTTAGAAAAAGTATTAGAATTTCATTGATTTTAGGTTTTTCTCAAAATAGATAAAAAAAAAATACATATATAAACGCAAAATGAAAAAAAAAAGTAATACTAGTCTAGAGTAAGTGTGAAAAATTTCTTCAAATCTAGAATTTCTACAGATAATTTAAGCAATAGTTTTTATGAAGGAACTTTAAATAAAAATCATCTTCATTACTTGTCTTTTTAACTACACACTCAAATTCCTATAAAAAAAAAACAGTCAGCAGGTCACCAAATAAACCTCCCTGATAAATTTCTCGGAAGATTCCATAGCTATTTTCATTCCATTACTTCTACCATATCATTTGCGACTAACCATTAGGCACTATCAACAATGATTCTATTGCTCCGCCATTTGACACCGAGTTACGCGAGTCCTTAAAAGATCATTTGGGCGTAAGAAGAAGACATTCCATTCTCTTCAACTACCCTCCTATAATTGGACCTTTCGAACAAACCATAGAATCGGTAGATCTCGAGAATGCAATACAAAACCTATCCTTTGCGACTGGTATTTCTAGAAGACCACCACCATGCTTTTTTTTTCTAGTTTGATAGTCTATAAGGTTGTACTTCAGAACAAGAGTGGCGTAGATGTTAAAAAATATTTCGAGTTCATACCACAACAGTTAAGTAATGATGAATATAACGTTTTTTGAAGCGCATGTAATTGTTAACACTGTTATAAAAATTTAACGAACACGTTATTGTTTTCGCCAAAAATATGGTTCCTAGTAGCTGCAACGGCTGTGTGGTGGAACGTTAAACCATATTTTTGGCATTCGGTCGAACCATTTCTCAAGTTTTTGTTTCCAAATCCAGAAAAATGGTTTAACCAAACACCGAAAAAAAAGGTGAAACATTTCACCACACAGCCGTTGCAGCTACTAGGAACCAATATCATGGTGAAACCAAGCAAAAAAAATTTAACAGTGTAATATGATTATTCTTTATTTTTTTTATTTGGATAACCCTGTAATAAAGAGCTGGGCAAAGTAGCAATCTAATTCTACAGAAATGAAACAATAGTCTAAAAAATTCACGAATAGATCGACCGCTGACCTGACTTCAGGTGGCTAAGTATCATATAGAAACAGGCGAATATGTCTCTCAATTAACCAGTGCAATGCTATTGTCTCTCAATTAACCAGTGCAATGATATTGTCTCTCAATTAACCAGTGCAATGCTATTTACTATCAACTCAGTGGCCAAAGCAAAATTTAACAGCAGAAGTGTTAAAATTAAACACCAAATTTGTGAGTTAAACACCAATAGGGTAACTGCGACCATCCTAACTAGATTAAGGATAGGCCACTTCAAAGGTATGGAAATCCAAAAAGATGGAACTAGAAAATACTCCAGCTGCAGAAACTGCCCCGACTCGGAACTGGATCCAAAACATCTTTTCTCTTGTCCAGCCATCCTGGCAAAATTGCAGCAAATTACCAACTCGCCCTACGAAGACCTTTATGAGGACCACTGTCTGCAGATCGCTGGGGCGGTCTATGAGACCTTTGGTCCTATATAGTCTCTATCCATGGACACGACATCATCATCAATGCTATTTACTATAAGAAATTTGGCCTTTAAATAACTTTTAGTCGCAAACAATATCGATATTATTCGGCCTTTAATGAAATATTATTCTGACATTCTAATATCTGGATGACATCTAGAGGCGATTGTAAGATCTCGTGTGCTGCTGGGCATTATCTCTGGCAGAATAAATCTCATTGCTTCACGGATGCTGTTTACAATTTTTTAGTTTTTCTGTTAAGTAGTTCGCCTTTTATCTCGATTTTAAAGCGCAACTTTAATTTACAACTCTATGTACAGACTCCCCTTGGATTCTTAAAAAAAGTCACCTTCAAATGCCAAATTGCACAGGTAAGCAGAGAACTTTAGCAAATTGAATCCTCTCCTGTAAAGTTGGCAAAAGGTATTTTAAAAGACAACCAAAGAGATCGTTTTAAAATTTATGGTCTCCTGTGAAGGCAACCAAAATAATTTTACCAAATTATAAGACACAAATTATAAGAGTTATAAAGTTTTTGTGTGTAAAGTTGGCAACATGGATTTCAAGCACCACCCAAGGGATCGCCTTTAGTTTTTGTGTCCTACTGCCAATTTGGCAAAAGTAATTTAAAAAAAACAACGAACCCTGTCTTTCTCAAATTTCTATGCTCTCTTGTAAATTTGGCGAAATGAATTTCTAACACTATCAAATAAATCGTCTTTAGTTTCTATGTCCTCCTGTAAAGTAGCCAAAAGGGTTTTACAAAGACAATTAAGAGTTCTTCTGAAGTTTTGTTTTTCCTTTCTTGTAAAGTTGGTAAAAAGGGGAGTTATACCCCTCTTCTTCTCAGTTAACACTTGTAATAAAACGCCAGGTAGTTACAGATTAAAAAAAGAAGCTCAAATTTAACGACGATCCCCACCGATCAGACATCCGAACAAGCTATATTAGCAACTGCCTCTTTCAATCTGGTTTCTGAGTAGAACAAGGGCAGATACCCCATGTTACTATACTGAACATTGGGGACTTTTTCTAGTAAGATACAAGAAACAATAAAGACCATAATCACAAACAATAAAAAAAAAGGGGACGAGCTCCCTGTATTGTTTTTAAGGTTGGACCCGTTCCGCTCGGCTTGGTCGATGGTTTTTTGAGTTGGCGCCGTTGCTAACGATCATAGAGTTAAAAAGAAGATGAAGATGCTGCTGGGCAAAAACCAGTACAAAAAACGGTTTGCCAAGTGAAGCTATATATCGCTCTATAGTAAGCCTAAACAAGCGCGTTTGCCAAAGTATTTGGCGATATTCTACACCCACACAGTGGAGTTTGTATAGGCTTACTACATCGAAGACTTGGCGATTTCTGACTTTCCTATAAAAAAAACTATAATTACAACGCATTTTTTCGTACCTGTGAAGTAGTTACTATTATCTTTTGTAAATTCAGATCTCGTTCTACAGCCTACAACTGCTCAAAATTTTTTGATTATTAAGGGCGAATGAGCATGATCGAGCGCGTATCTCCAAACCAAATGCCTCTGTGTTAATTCATTGGGGACAAAAATATTTCCTAAAAGCCACATTTCTCCTTCTGTATTGAAAATTAAAAAAAATATTCGAACTAATTTCAAAAAGTGGGATTATAGAGATCTGTAAGTCAGCTACATTTATACAGCCGGAGAAATGCGACTTACTGGTTACTCTGCGACTTTCTGTGACTGCTTCACTTCATACCTCGCCAAACCATCCTTCTCAACTCTATGCTAACGAGACGATAGGCTGCCTCTTCCATTGGACCTAAGGTAGGGTGTCAAGGCTAGTTAATGAGGTTTAGAGATTCGTGCTGCCCATTGAGGAATTGAAAGAAAACATTGTTTTTTCCGAACCCGCCTTCTTCCTCTTGGGAATTCGCCACATTTCACGCTTGGCGAGATCTTTTGCACGCCTTTTTTTCCATCGGGGGAGTTTTTAATTTGCATGACCTGGTGATCTAGTGGTGTTTTTTTTTTTATTTAAGAAATCATTAGCTAATTTTTTTGTGTGTGGTATACTGTCCTGGAATTAATGTGGTAACTTTGGAGTTGTTTTGTTGTAAACAATTTATGATCATTTAGTGAGAGTCACAGCAAAAGTATAAAAGCCGCATAAGGGTATGTTTCAGGTCTTGTGTGGCAACAGAAATCCTGTACATGAAAATAAATCCTTCCTCGATTGGTGAATCAACGTCACTTTGGAACAGTGCACCAATTGGACAACCGATCGAAGGAAGTGCATAAATAAAACCTGGAAAGAAAAACACACCTGAAACAAGGCAATTGAACTGCTTCCGTTTTATTACTTTACATATCAAAATATTCTAAATGTTTGTAGAGTTATTGTGCGTAGTTCAAGGGTAAAAAAGTTACCTGGCCACAATTTTAGGAAAACTTATTTAATGGGCATGTTTCACGTTGTAAATGGCAACAACTCCAGTTGTCTTGTTTTTATTTTTGGTCAGGAATTACTTTTGTTTTGGTATTAGGAAATTAGTTTCCTAAGAAAATATTTTACTTACTAAATTTTTCAAGTGCCAACTTTTTGCCGTGTTGTTGGTTGTTCAAACCATTTGTTAAAAAAAAAGCTTGCGCAGAAAGAAAAGTTTCTTTTCATCTATGACGGTCATTTTGAGAGTGAAACAGAAACAGACAATGAAATAGCATGACGCGGAAAAATGAAAACAAGAGCGTTACATCACCTGAAACATTCCCATTAGATTACGCCAGTCACGCGGCTCTTTCTCCCTCTCCCCTTTCTGTTAAAAAATCACCTTTAACTACATTTCCATCTTAGCGGCTCAGTGACTGAGAGGTTAAACGTGTCCGCCTGTAAGCCCAAGATCGCGGGTTCGAGCCCCGGCTGAGTCGTCGGATTTTTTGGATGGGAAAATCTTGGGCGCGCATGTCATATGATTATGTGGCATGTAAAAGATCCCTTGAGGGCCCATTTGGCTTGGGTTCTCTCGGCAAAATTAAATCTCGGCGTACTTTAACATCCACAGAGAGCTCAGATTCATTGTTATCTGGGCGTCAAAATTGGTAGCGAGAGTCGCCTATATGGTGCCACAAAGAATGGCTCTCAGTTCTGGGGAATATGCCGAGTCTGCAAAAGGCTTGACCGCCAATATTGCAGCCCCATTAGAGAAAAAAAAACATTTCCATCTTAGGCATTGATGGAACAGGATCATACGTATTTGAGTAACCGCCTTTAAAAATTTAAAATCGTTAACTTGTTAGTTTAAACCTTTTATATTAACCGAGCTATTGACAATAGGAAATTATTACTAAAACCAAATAGAGAGATTCAGAATGTTAAAGGTTGGTTGGTAGACATATATATTCAGGTTTGTGTGCTTGGTCAGCGACCCGCTTATAAACCTTCGTCAAGTAAGACAGACACAACAGACAACACACACACATAAGTGGATCCATCTCATTTTTAGAGACAGAGGCCAACTAGAGGACCCCCAGAATTGGCTTGTGACCCCCAGAGGTATTGATTTGGTATGGGAACTTAGAGGACTTTCGGACCCAACAGATTTAACGAGCACGTACTCCGCATATACTCGGTAGGTCTTCAGTGGTACCGGGACTCGATCGCAGGACCTTCCGATTCCGAGACCGAGACGCTGACCACTAGGCTCACTACGGCCCATGTTAAAGGTTAATCAGGAAAGTTTATCAAGGGACCTTTTGTAAAAAGTATTGTTCCCTTTCTTATCATAACGATCAAAATGTGCTTTATTTAATTTCAATCCAAAACCTCTCACTCATATAAAAAAAACCACCATGTTCCCCTGTCAAACTTGTATTCTGTGAATGAATTTCAGCAGGCACAATAATTATCTTCAAGTTGAATCGCATGAACTCTTTCTCTTCTCAATTCAAGCAAGTTCGCCTCAAGAAGTAAATTACGTTTTTGGTGTGAACGATGAGTTGTACCTTATAATTCACGACTATTTGTGATAAAACTATTATCTTCAAAGCAACTCGACATAACTTAACAGTGCACGTTACAGGAAAAAAAGTATTATCCTAACAAGCGTTTATTCCACGTTCTTTCGCTGATGGATAGATATCATAACAGAAAACCACAAACACCTTAGAATAGCGCTTTAAAGGTTTTTTAAAAAAATAATTATTTTTAAATTTTATGTTGTGCAATGTCAGCACTACATACAATTCGAGCATTGACATTTGGTGAATTACTTAACTGTGACCTGGTACCGAGCACGCTTGAATGTATTTCGAATAGAGCTGCCATAATTGAAATTAAATCACCGTATTGGTGAATTTTTGAATAATTTTTTTTTTAAAGCATATGTGAACAAAATTAAAACTGTTTATTCCCAAAAGGATTTTTTTCATGCACTCAGAAAAACTTGTGTTGACTTTCAATACAAATTTTTTTTCAGTTATTACAAGTTGTGTTAGACCAATACAAAAATGGTATCTCGATCAAATAACAACGCATGGTTAGTACAAAAATTGTGTTGAAGGCGCAGCACTCATGTATTGTTTCAAAATGTAGCTCGGCATCTGCTCTTGCTCTCTCTGTTTCGGTCAAAGGCTACACTCTTAAAACAAACGAGCGGTTTTAACTCAGTCTGAGTTAATTTCCACTCCTTTCCGTGCCGAAAATGCACTTCTCCTATAGGAGTGAATTTCACTCTTTTTCGGAGTGGGTAAAAGAAATAAAAGAAAACAATCTGCGTCCTACACTCTTAAAACGAGCGGTTTTAACTCAGTCTGAGTTAATTTCCACTCCTTTCTGGTGCCGAAAATGCACTTCTCCTATAGGAGTGAATTTCACTCTTTTGTTTTAAGAGTGTATGTCCTCACTACGACAACAAACGCCACAAAGGCAACAAAAGCAACAAAATTTGGCGACCGCCAAGGGCGCCAAGCGATGCAATAGCATGGGGGCTGACTCTGCCAAGTCGCCAAATTTTGTTGCTTTTGTTGCCTTTGTGGCATTTGTGGCGTAGTCAGTACATAGCCAAATATAGCTGTACTAAAGCTTAAAAATTTACATTGCGGTACTTTAAAATGAATGTTATAACTTTGTTATACTTATTTTTCAATCGCGCATTTATATCATAATCGTCTCATTTTACGATCGTCAGATGTGCTGGAGCAACATAAATTTGTGTTCGTATGCCATCAACGCAATTTTGGTATTACAACAATATTGTAATGGTGTCATTTTTACACAATACTTGTGTTCCAGTTGTGCTGTCGGGGCTGGGGAGCCAAGTCGGTTAGGCACTCGCCTAGCATGCGAAAGGTCCCAGGTTCGGGTCCGGGCATCGCCAAAATAACTGCCGACCTATAAACGGCCCGTGCAGCCAAAAATGTCCGACGAATAATACCCAGTGTAGAGGGAGTGCACGTTAAATATGATTCAAAGTCCCAATGCTGCGTACGATGTAGCCCTTAATGGTTGCGTTGGGTGCCTATTCAGGTGTCGGCTCGTCACTTGACTGTGGTTCTAAAATACGACGCCCGTCGCCAATAGCCCTCGTGTAGCTCTAGTGCGACGGACGATAATTCAAACCTAACCTAACCAGTTGTGCTGTTCAAGGAGTTTGATCTCTTTTTTTAATATAACTCATCCCTCAATCCAATACACTTATTTTTAAAAGTTTTAATTTTTTGAATCAGCGACAAAGCTGCCTTCAGTTGACTTTGTCAATTTGAAGTAAAAGTTATTTGCTTGACAATAATCACTCTTATTAGCCAAATTGTCTACAATCGATGTTCTGTAAGTTTTTTAATAAAACGCCATGTGGCGGTTCCATTTACCTTATTTGGCGATTAAATGCGTTTAAAATATTGTAACCCAACTTTTCAAACGAATAATAGAATCGGTCACGATATGACACCTCTCCATCACCCACAGGTTCACTATTTTCTAGTAATGTTAAACTAAAAAGAACTAAGATGTAGTGTGCAAATTGAGTTATCAAAATCGTGATTTATATTTTGTGGCTTATAACTTACTATCTACGAAAAAATAGATAGAGTCTTTTAATACCCTGCTAAAAAATTTGGAACAAGATTTCAGCGGTGTCCTTAGAATTTTCAATCTGCCACTACAATTTGGAACATGAATTTACCAATTTTGTGTATAACCATAACTTAAATACACAGCAAATATGGTAAATCTATGCTCCACATAGCGGTGGCAGCTAGAAAGTTCCAGGGTCCGGTGCAATCTTGCTCAAATTTTTTTACTTAGCTCCCAGTTCAAAGTTCGGAGACTTTGTGCTATGACACTTGTAGGCTCCCTTCGATGAACCCATTCACAAAACGAAGGGCAAGAAAATGTGCCAAGCAAAAATGAGCCTCCTGCTTCAGTTTACGTAATTAAGGGAGAATGGGCACGCTGGACCGGGGGTCTCCAAAGTAAAGTGCATCAGTGTTAATCCTATAGAGCACAAAATATTTTATCTGCCACATTTCTCCGGCTGTATTGAATATTTTTACAAGCGGATTTTTTTATGTGATAAATGTAGCTGACTTACAGGTCCCGACCTTCCCACTTTGTGAAATGGGTTCGAATATTTTTTTTAAATTTTCAATAAATAATTTTACAAAAAATATTCGAAGCAATTTCAAAAAGTGGGAAGATAGAGACCTGTAAGTTATCTACATTTATTATTTAAAATAAAAAACGTTTCCGGAAAAATTGGCAGAGAAAATAGTTTTTTCGCCATTGGATTAACACTGAGGCACTTGAGTTTGGAGACCCGCGGTCCAGCGCGCCCATTCCCCCTTAAACAAAACATAAGGCAAGTGAAGCTCAAAATCCTTAAAAAATTTTGTTGAATTAATTAAATTACACGAAAAACGAACTTAAAAAACGTTTTTATTCGGAAATGAAGATGTTAATTTATAAAGTAATCGTTAATGGTTTAATATCAGTCGTTTATTGTATAATACAAATCCGATGTTAATAAACTAATTCTAAAAAAACAGTTCCAGTTCTTAGTTCTTTTCGGTTAACCAAGGTTTTCTTTTTTTTTCTAATTCATTCACAACACTTCATCTCTCACTCGCCTTTAGATTTAAAAAAAAAAAAAAACTTTCTCACGAGGACTTCACTTTTAGTTCAGTGTCATCTTTTGAAGTGTTTATTAAAATTTTTCTTCGCCTCCTCACGACCCTTAAATTATCAGTTGGAATAGTTTTCGGTATATTTTTATTTCCATTAACCGGTGTTGTTCCATACATTTCAGACGATAATGACGATGAAAAGAGAACGAAGTGAAGAGAGGAATGGTCGAGCATTTATTCTACGGAGTTACAAAGAAGAGAAAGATGGTGCTGAGCATAAACCAATACAAAAACCGGTTTGCCAAGTGAAGCCACCGATCGCTTTGTAGTAAGCCCGAACAAACACTATCGGCGAAGAATTTGGCGCTATTCTGCAATGGAGTTTGTATAGGCTTACTACATCGACTTGGTGGTTTCTGACCCTCTAATATAATCTGTAATTTCAACGCATTTTTACTTACCTGTGAATTAAATTACTTCCATCTTGAGCAAATTCAGATCTCGTGCAACAGCCTGCAACTGCGCAAACAATCAATATTAGATTTTCAATCAATGCCTTTTAAAGAATAAAATGCTACGTTTTACATTGAACTAACGTTGAGTGAGCGGTTTGTTTGAGCTTACTTTTCCTGCTTGGCGACTTTCTGACGGCTTCACTGAGTTTCACGCCAAGCATCTCCATCTTCTTCTTACCTTTATGTTTCATTCGGTCTTTTATGGTGTGCATGTACAATACAAATATCAGGTTCAAGTTGAAGAATGAAGATGTTCTGCATTTATGTGCGAATTATAAAGTTATTATTCATTTTATGCTTTTATTTTTTGATGGGGTCATGTGAAACCAGTTCTGACGCAATTAATATATAGGAAAACATTAATTAAGAGAAATCTTATTAAATTTATAGACCAATATTCGAAATCATATAAAAAATATGTATTACCATGCAAACATATGAATTTTTTTTTATCATGTAATCAGATTGAAAAAAATGTGTATACAAATTACAGTCAGAAAATACTTGTGTTGACTTTTAAAACCAAAAATTGAGTTTTTCGCAGTCATTACAAGTTGTGTTGAAAGAATACGAAAATTTTGTTTCGATAAAATAATGATGTAAGGTTAGCAAAAAAAATTGTGTTGAAGGTTGAAGGCGCTGCATACATCTATTCTTCCGAAATGTAGTTCAGCATGAATATCTATACTGAAGCAAAAAAAAAAATTCTTTAACGAGAACGTCATAATGAACGTTACATATATTTTAATAAACAATTTACAGTTAAATTTTTTTGTCAATAGCGCATGGATATGATAATCGACGAATCGTTTGCTCTCGCTATCGTCAGTTGTGTTGAAACCATAGATATCATAGTTAAAGTATTAGATTGGTAGATCACGTGCCCTCCAATGCTGACGACGCGACGGGACGCGCATGGAGACCAGAATAAGAGGGCAATGGGGCAAGGGTTGCCACCAGTTTTAGGAGAAAAACACTACGAAAAAATACCATTTAATTCTAAAATTACAAAACAAGACCATAAAAATTTTAGCTGCATTTTGGAATCTTTTTAGTGACTTAAAAAAAACGCGATACGCTTTGCTAGTATTTTTATGGTATGTTTTTGTAATTTTAGAATTAAATGGTATTTTTTCGTAATGTTTTTCTCCTAAAACTGGTGGCAACACTGGCCCCATTGCCCTCTTATTCTGGTCTCCATGCGCGTCCCGTCGTTAGCATTGGAGATCACGTGATCTGCTAATCTAATAATTTAACTATGATATCTATGGTTGAAACACAGAAATTTGTGTTCTTATGTCACCAACGCAATTCTTGTATTGAAACAACATAATATTGTAACGTTGCCATTTTGCACAATACTTATGCTCCACATGTGCTGTTTAAATGTAAGTCTTTCTGAGTGTATTTAAATTATGTCATCAGATAAACCGAATTTAACAAATTTAAAGTCAAAATAATTTAAAGTGATATTACAACCTTTTACTTATTTTGAATTTGAGCTTAATGACTACTTTTAAAAAAAAAGGTATGTAAAACAAAGCTAAATATTGTTTTAAATAACTCTTCCGAGGGAAAATGAAAAAGTAGAGCACCTGACTAATTACATCATAGTGGAAAATAATTAATTTTTTGGAAACGTTTAATTTTTGTTAAAAAAATATTTTATGGTACCATTTTATTACTTAAAACATTTAAAATTCAAGCACAACTAATGTTAATTTTCAAATTTGAAAATTCGTATCAAGTAAAGATATAATTACTAGTTGTGAAGAAAATTGATCTTAAAGTTTAAATTTATCTACTAAATTAGTTTATTACAAATTATGCCTAATGCTTGCAACTATTCCGAAATTAATATTTAAGGAAAAAAAAAATTAATTTTCACAAGAATACGCATATTGCATTCTTGTAAGAAAAACAGATTTTAATTTTTTCATGATAAAAGGTAAAGTTCTGTTTCTTAAACTAGCATTTCGTTATAATTGTGGGGTTTTTTTTGTATCAAACCAACTACTGACAACAAAATATATTATAAATATTAAAATAAGCGTATGAAAAACTACATAGACCAGGCTTTAAGATTAAAATCCTATGTAATGAATTAAAATACTTCAGAGCATAAAAAAAACCTTGTACCATGTGATTGTTTTTCTAAAAATATGTGACATGTATATTTTTTATACTCAGTGAATCTTAAATAAGGTATGCATAGTAAAATTTCTTGTCCTAGTTAGATGAATTTCATCGAAAACATGAACAAACGTCCGAGAGTAGTTTAATTTAATTATATAATTAGATTAATTCCTAACATTCCTTGAAAAAAATATCATTCGCAGAACAGAAGAAAAAGTCATTCTTTATGACATGCAATAGCAATATCATTCTGCCAAATATGAAAGCAACAACAAAAAAAAACAGCATAAAAAGTTAAGCAAAAACCTACATAACGAACTTTGCATTTTTTAATCATTTACGACTATTTTTTATTCACTAACTGTAACTGCAAGATTAAAAAAAACAACAAAGAACAACGCCTGGCAGGGAGGATTCGCAATTAAAAAATCATGGCTTTTCTAGAAATTTTATTTCACGCAGCTACTTTTTACTCGCTAAGTAGATATTGTTTCTTTGTCTTCTTATTCCATGAGTACTTCTGTCAGTGCCCAAGTAATTGTGAAGCTCTCACAGCGCCATCTGCAATTAAACACGGTGCATACGTATAAAAATCCATTCGATATAGCCTCTTTTAATGTAACACTTTCTTCGTTCCATCCCAAATGAAAAACGTACTTCCATACCCTCTTAAACCTTAACTTGTTTTTTAACATTCACAGTTTTTTTTATATATTTCTCCTCTTTTTTTTTGTCAAGAATTCATAAATTAGGTTATAAAAATTGCACTTTTTTTCGTCATTACCTTTTGCCGGACGGAAAGCGGCGCCATTTTTTTCTCCAGTGTTTTAATTAACAAGTTTAACAAAAAAAAAAAGTCGAGTTGGCAACAGCTGGTTGAGTGAGGGGCGCCCTCTGGTGAGCTTGTTCGAAGCTAAAAATCTGATTAGCAGTCGGAGAAAAAGAACTTCACAGAAAAGAAAGTGGTTTACTTTGATTATAATATTTGCTAACTCCCGTTTTTCCTCGGTCTTTGTTGATAAAACGCATCAAGTAGGCTTAAGTTTAAAATATTTCGTCGCAAGATTACAAACATTTTAAATATTAATGCGATTTTTATTTTCTTTTTCATATATAAAAAAAAAGGTTTTTTTTGCCTTTCCTCAACTTTCTCTTAATTTAGCACGGAGTCCTACACTCTACAAGTATTGGCGTTGTATAAAATCCCTAGTGGTAATGCCTCAGATTAAAATTACTGAAAAAATGAAAACATCGCCCAAGACTGTTTTAAAAATGACTTTTTTTTTCATAAAAAAGTAACAAAAGAAAGTTAATGCATTAGTTAGTGTTTTTTTAGCACTTAAAAAAAGTTGAACCCAAATGTCGCAAATTAATCTAGAAACGCAAAAACTTACTCTTTTAGTTTAAGCTATAAGTTTTTATACAAGCTTCAGATTTTAACATTAATACTATCAAACGAATTTTTTCGATTTTGGGGTCGGTATTATAAAAATATTTAAAAGAAGAACTAAACTAAACTCTTTGGTGCAACAGCCCATTAGTGGGCCAAGGCCTGCCGTGCCCATTTCAGTTTACGTGACCTAGGGCTCTGGGGTGCTAGGCATTTGTCCCGGTAAGGTGGTCGGCCTCACGCAGAACCCCCAGTGTTTAGTTCCCAAGTATGCTTGGTCTCCATTTTATCGACCCACTTAAGGGCTGAAAGGATGGGTCAACCTCGCCCAATCCGGTTTTCGATCCTCGGACCTGTGGCGTGGCAATGCGAAGCACTGCCACTAAGCCACTGGGCCTTATAATTCAAAAGAAACCGTGTTTAAATACAAAAAAAATTAAATATATTAATTGTGATTGAACTTATACTACACAAGTAGCACAAAAAACAAAATCATATGATATCTTTTTTACGGTACAGTCCCAATATCATGCAGACATTACAAAACCAAGAACATATCGTATGATTCTAGGTAAGTATAATATTTGGAATTAAACATACTTGTTCCTGTATATCTATATCGTATACATACAAAAACAAATATCGTATGTCAGGAAAACTGTTTAGTATGACTTGGTTTACTGTTCAGTTTAAATCAGAGCAATACGTTACTACATTTAACTTTTTTAGGAGGACCTGGTGGCGAAGGACACCTATTAGGCCACGGCCTACTCAACTACTAAGGCCGAAGAAGCTTTCCCAAACAAGCTCGGGGACGGAAATTTTGACGTCATAGTTCCGAGTGACGTTGTTCCGAAGATCAAGACAACCTGTCTCGAAACCTGTTCGGAACCACTCGTTTACGGCTGACCACAGTTTTAGGGTTCCGAATGCGCCCGAACTGGTTTCTCGATATTCGGCACTGGGAACAGTGACGTCAAAATTTCCGTTTACGGTCATGTTTAGGAGAGCTTCTCTGGCCTTGTTATTGAAGTTGGCCGTGATTAGGCGCAATAATTTGTGCTGGTTTTTACTTCATTTTTATCTTTACAAAAATGGTAGATTAATTTAAGTTGCTATAAAACTTGTGATTATTGAATTTATAATAAATGAACATGGAAGTTATTAAGAACAAACTTCCTTTTTGGATTGTATGTCACTTAAAACAATTAAATCCGTAACTAAATAGTGTTGTTTCAGATGATGTAAATTTCGTCTTTTCATTCTTGCATTTCCGCCATTTCATTGGTATAGTTTCCGTTTCACTCTCAATGCGTGGTAAAAACCAATGGTATTTAGGATTTTTTTTATATTTAGATGATATTTTATATTAAGTATTTTTTTTTAGTATTCGGATAAACTATTCTACAGATTAAAGTACAATAAATTACGCACCTTAAAAGTACAATAAGAGAACAAAGATGACGTGACGAACTTTAAGAGAAAATTAAATCAAAAGAAATAACTATGGAAACATACACTGTCTGAAAATATTTAGCAATTCCATTTTTTTTTATTAGATTGAAAAAATTAGATCAAAATATGAACAAAATGTACTTAATTCTAAAAGGACAAAATATGAAAATAGTACCGCTGAAACTGTTGCCACTCATGGTTTAAAACATGTCAATTATACCAAACATTACTTACCACCAGCAATAGTGAAAATAATACTTCTGGAAAAGTTGCCACTCATGACGTAAAACATGTAAATTATAGCAAGCAGTATACTTACCACCAGCAATAGTGTAAATAATACCGCTGGAGCTGTTGCCACTCATGACGTAAAACATGTCAATTATAGCAAGCATTACTTACCACCAGCAATAGTGCAAATAATACCGCTGGAACTGTTGCCACTCATGACGTAAAACATGTCAATTATAGCAAGCATTACTTACCACCAGCAATAGTGAAACCCCCAAAGAAAAAACGTGTGATATTTTTAATTGCTACTTTTTCGGCAGCGGAAAAAAACAGTCGCCACAAAACTAAAAAAAGTTCTCCAAGTGTTGCCAACAACCACAGCATAAAAAATTTAATTCCGAATCTTGTATCGGGTTCCATAAATGGAATAAATATGTTTTTTTCTTCCCTTTTGTCATTTTTTTCATCTACTTTAGCCCCAAGATGTTGTCATTTTTTATGAATATTCAAATGAGATTTTGGAACTTCCTGCACTTTTCCGAGTCATCAGTTTTATTTCGTAGCTAATCATTCCTATTAGCCTGTTTTCTTTATTTTTTTTCATTTGAAGTTCCAATATAGGCCATTTAGCAGAGTTTTTTCTTTCATATTTTTTGTTTACTTTTTTTCATTAATCATTTTTAATCTATCTTAAGCCTTTTTGTTTTGTCTCAATTAAGCAGCCTCTTTTTTTTTGGTTCAAGTGTTCCGTATTCGAAATATTATTTTTTTTTCAGTTCTTTTGGTTTTAGATTAATATATTTTTTTTTCGCTGGTCAGAAGATTTCTTTGTTGAAAGGGAAAATTCATCGCTTCTTGTGTTACTCTTAAAGCTTTTTGTAGTTTCTAAATTACTTTTTAATTTAAATTCTCCCGAAATGGTTATTAAAAAATTAAATGTTTTTCATATAATGCTCGTAAAAATGGCTTTTCATCTGAATTGAAGCCATATTTTTAATAATAACACCAATTATTCCGAATAAAATTTTCGAAAACAATTTAAATTACGTTCAGGCAAAATTTTTAAAAATTTAAAAATATTTATAATTAAACTAATTGCTTAAAATTTTTGTTAATCTTAAAGACCCATTTTAATTTATGTTTTCCTAATTTATAATTTCTAAAAAATACATATTTTACCGGAATATATTCTTAATTAGAATAAATACTAGAATTGTTAGGAACGATAATTGCTTAGAAGTTCGTTATTGAAAATATAAATTTGAAAAAAAGCAGTAAATTTGCTGTTAAAAAAATTGAAATAAAAAAATAACCTTAATGAGCTATGATTGTAAAATATTTCCCTATTTAAAGAGGTTTCACAATTAAAGAAATATTTTTTAAAAAATAAGGTGACTAAATTGTTTTTTAGAAAAACTAAAAAGTTTGAAATTAAAAATCAATATGATTTTTAAATTGTGTGTAATGGGTACACATTAAGAAAAGTGTTAGGTTAACTAGGTAAGCTTTTCTTTCAAATATGTAAAAAGTTATTTTCTCCATCATCCAGAACTCGACAGATAAACATATGTCCGCTCTCTCTCAAAAATTATTCCTTCAATTAACGGAACTTTGACTGTCAATTTTTCTGCTGGAATATTTCTATTATTTGACGGAACCATTTGAGTTTTTTTAGGAACAACGCATAGCATGTCTTCGTCAGAACCGAAAATTTGTCGATTGGCGTAAATATTCTGGCAGCAAAATTGCTAGTAAAATTTATGTTATTTGAAGGAAGAATTTTTAAGAGTGTTCGTACCTACGATATGTTTATCTGTCGAGTGCTGATGGTACTTTAAAGAAAAGATCTCTTCACATAATTGAAAAAAAACCTTACCTAGCTAACCTACCAGATTTCTTAATGTGTACTATTTTACACAATTTTAAGTAAAATTTACTTTATATTTCTGTTAATTGTAGGAAGAATGACAGTATGTGTTCAGCAACGTATTATACGCCTTCCCACTTGTATTTGAAGGTATACGTATTTTTTAAATAAACCTTCTAACATATCTATACATATAAAAGAAAGTCGTGTTAGTTACACTATTTTATAACTCAAGAACGGCTGAACTGATTTGACCGAAAATTGGTGGGACGGTAGCTTAGAACCAGAAATAGGCTATAGGACACTTTTATTCGAACCCAAAGGGTGTAGGAGTGGAAAACGTGAGCTGATTTCCCCATAGGAATAACATTGTAAGATTAGAATTTATACTTTTTAATTCAATTTAAAGAGATTTCAGCGTGAACGAAAATTAAGAAAAGGAAAAAAAGAGAACGTGGGTTTAATTTTCTGGATTGTTATTTAAATATCAGTATTTTATTTTGTTTGTTGATTTTAACTCTTTTGATTTTTTTATGGTGGATCAGATTTCCTCAACTAGATTTTAATTATGTTTCCGAATTTAATTTAATTGATGTTTACAAATTTTAAGAAATGAAGATATGAAGGAATATAGGTTAACCTAAAGAATCGTGGCCGGATTTGGCGAATTTTCAAAAATGTCACCAAGTCGAAATGATAACAAACCCCGCCACTTGCCGAGATGGTTGCCATCTCGAAATGGCCAAAAGTACTACCTAATTTCAAAATTGCCGACTTAAAACAACGGAAAAATTCATTAAATTGCAGACCAGATTTATAAAAAAAAGTGTAACTTTAAAATGCCGGAGAATCGATTTAAAAAAGTAAATAATTATTTAAAATCATTAAGCATCTAATTAATAAAATATTAGTATAAGAAAACTTCAGAATAAATTATATGCGTTTAAGATTTAAATAGATTAACATTTAGAAATTGTCAATGCAATTGCTAATTTCGCCAAAGGTTGCCATCGGGGTTACCAGATTTGGCGTAAAAATGCCGGTCACGATTCTTTACGTTAACCGGAATATATTCGGCATAAATAAGGAATTTATCAATATACATAAAAGGCAACTTCCGTTTGTTTGTTTGCTTGTTTGTTTGTTTGCTTGTTTGTTTGTTTGTTTGTATAAGACACGAGATCTAAAGAACCACGCAACAGATCGTTACGAAATTTGGCACAAAAATTCATCTCATCTCCGGAACAAACATAGGCTAAGAATTTTTCGAATCAGACCATTCCTTCTATCGTTTTCGAACGATTTTATTCGAATTTTTTGAAAAAAACTACACCACTTTGGCTCAAATCCGATCATTTTTACTTTCTTGATGCCATCGGCTGAAAAAATTAAATAAAACTTTTAACGAAAACATTTAAAATTGAAAATGTTTATTTCTTTTGCCATTACTTTCAGAAACTAAATTCATTATTTGAAAATTATTGACATGTTTCAAGTAACGTAATTCCGCCAATCTCCATTCCCGGATTTTATTGTGGGTTTATTTGATGTGATTTTTTCATTGATTTTTCTGTTGACTGCATGTATGCATATTTAAGCAATAAATGTATAGTTAAGCTATTACTGAACTATGATGGTTAATAAAAGCCATCGCAATAGAGCTGCATATTAGTTTTATGTATTTATGTTTTCGCAAAATACTTTGCCATACTCGCCAAATTATTAACTAAAACTCGCCAAATGGGCAATTTCTTTTATAAATAATTTATAATCTGGTCGGTTGTTCGAAGGTCATTGTGTTAGAGCTGTATAATGGGTGTGTTTGTAGCTATATATATTTTCTTGCCAAATTATTTTCCAAAACGCGCCAAATGAGCTAAAAGGTTTTATGTATTTATGAGGGAATTGTGATGACATTTATGAGTGCATTTTATAGAGTATTTTTCATTTTGGAATTTTAAGGCAATGAAACGGGATTTTATACTTTATAACGAGCGGGAACAATAACATAAGTTTATGATCCTATAACAGGTTATATGGTACACATATTTGGAACGATTTGATAATTTTTAATCCGTGCGAAGAACGGGTATAAATTTGCAAGCGTTATTATTGTATTTATTTTCATTCAATTATTTTTGTATTTATTTTCATTCAATTATTTTTGTATTTATTTTCATTCAATTATTGTACATATCTGCATTGATTTAGTACTGTATACATATGCATTGAATTCTTAATTTTTCAGCATTTGTATTGAATTATGGTAGAAATTTATACTGCTTATATTGTATTTATATCTACAAAGTGTCCAAAAAAAGTTACTTAATTTATTATAAAACTCCATTAAATTGCGTTAAAATAAATGTTTGAGACCCTTTTAAGATTTAGCTGTTTTTCATTTTTAATTCTTACTGATTATTTTTACTTAAATATGTATTCTTTTTAATTTGAGCTTCTTATCAAAGGTATTTTTGAAATTAATATTAATCATTACTATATCCAAGTTCGGTTATTAAATGGAAAATTACTGGGTAATCTTCATATCTTATGTAACTAAAATGAAAGAAAAAAAATAGTTAACTTGACTGTTAAATTATTTTTCCACCTCTACCCGTCGGGTATAACAGCTAGTACTTTATAAAACATTTCCAATCATACAAAAGGATAAATGTCTGTTTTGTTTTCTGATTTTAAGATGGCGTAATGGTCGATTGAATTTTGGCATTGGCGGCTTTTGGCGAAGTTGAAAATTTAACGTAGGGTAGCTATTCCCATCCAGTTGTATGGGTTAGGGTTAGTTTGAATTATCGTCGCATTAAAACTACACACGAGTGCTATTGGAAACGGGAGTCGTAGATTAGAACCACAGTCAAGTTACGAGCCGACACTTGAGTACGTACCCAATGCAACTTTTAAGGGCGACTTCGTACGCAGCGGTGGGAATTTGGAGGATATTTAAATTGCCTTTCTTTATACGGGGTATTATTCGTCGGACATTTTTTGGCTGCACGAGCCGTTTATAGGTCGGCAGTTATTTTGGCCATGCCCGGACCTGAACCTGGGAGGTACCACATGCAAGACGAAAGTCTTTACCGAATGGGTCCCCCAACCCTATAGAGTTGTATGAAATATGAAGTGGAATGTTTACCACATTTGGGCAGTTTCGTTTTGCGCTAATCGTGAAATAGAAACAGGTCATTATATCATGTAGCTGTTCTGGCAATTTGAACAGGGGCCTATGGGAAAGCCCTCAAACTCCTGGAAGGGCATGGATAAAATCAACCCCTTATATCAGAATGGGAGGAGATTATTATATCCTGATGGAGTAGACCAGTGGAGGGATCAATTGGTATAAAATAAAAGTTTACATAAAAAAACTACTAATTAGGTTTATTAAGGGTACACCCGTGCAACGCCGGGTTTATATAGCTAGTATAATATAAACCAAAATAACATGAAAAAGGATTTTCACTTTATAATATACACTGATGATTTTACAATAATACTGAATATAATAATCATAAAATATTTCAAAAGCATTGACTCGACGCAAGTTTCTGTTAAAACAAATAAAGAAATCCATGCAACTTTCTTAACTGATGCACGATTCAATGCTCGACAGAGAAATTATTAAAAAGTGCCAATTACCAAATTTTGAGTAATTATAAATCAACAGTGCATTCATTACTTACGCTTAAGTTCGTTATTGTATAGATGAAAATTGTTATTCAAAATATTTTGTATAATACATTTTGATAATTTTAAGATATATGTCTCTGTCAGGCATTGAACGACGCAAGAGAAGAACCTAAAAAAGTAAGTTCATCAGTCCACATAACTAAGTAAACTCAATAATTGTGAAAGCTTCAATGACAACAACAATGAACACGTTTTTCGACAAGATGTTGAATATCATCTACCAAAACTGCGCATAAATTAAGAAAACCCTTTAAAAAAATGAAACACGCATCTAATGGTTTCTAAGACCACCAAAAACGATACTTTTCAAAAAGCCTCAACTTCATTTGCAAGACAAAGAGCACCAAACCCTCAAAGGAATTAAACTGATTAATTAATGTCCAAAATCAACGGTCTCTTTTAACGTCTGAGTGAGCGTGGCACGATATTCATTCGACTCGTTCAACGTCGTACCTGGGCTTCAAGTGTTCTATTCCCTCGAAATAAAAATGGCTTTTAAAATGAAGAACTTATTTTGAGAGTGGTCTAAGTCCAGATTTGAAAAAAATGGAGTCCTTTACAACATAATCTGGTAAAGCATTCCACTCATTGACAACTCTATTGTAAAAATAATATTCAGTTTTGGTCTCCTTTCCTCAGAAAAGATATAGAGTTGCTTGAAAAAGTTCAGCATAGGGCTACAAAAATGATTAAGGGTTTATCTGGTATTGATTATGATAACAGATTAAGATCTTTAAACATGTATTCCCTGGAAAATAGGAGAGCTAGGGTTGATTTAATTGAGTTATTCAAGTTCATAAAACAGGGAGACATGGAGGGCTTAGGTTTTACCTTAAGTAGCCGGACCAGAGGACATGATCAGAAATTGAATAAATTGTGCTTTAGAAGGGAGGTAAGAAAATATTATTTTTTCAATAGAGTTGTCAATGAGTGGAATGCTTTACCAGATTATGTTGTGCATTCGAAGAGAGTAGAATATTTTAAGAAGAAACTTGACGGTCATTGGAAACTGGTAATGTATTAGATTTATTTTGGACCAACCTTGCTGGGCCTCTGGCCTGTTGTTGGTCGACAATTTTTGTATTTGTAGTTGTATTTGAATTATCATTTACCTTTTCATACACAAAAAGTCAGCTATCTTTTATGCTATAGCTCCTGATGTCTATAATAGTTATTTATGCAACAAGTGTGAAAAGTAACACTTTTTAAAACTAGTGGATTTTATTACACGTGTTTTAAAAAGTTTACTTTTCACACGTGTTTCATACACTACTTTTTATAATTACGTGAAAAAAATCAAATATCATTGGTTCAAAAATAATTCACGTGCTAATTTTTTTACGTAAAAAAGATCGGCATCGATAAATCTCTGGAACTACAAAAGGCAAACTTATTTTTTAGTTTAAAGTCAAACATTTGAACATGGATACTAATTCAATAATAATAATAATAATAATATTCACGCGCATAATATTTATAAATAAAGCAGATCATTAAATTACTGGATTTTATGATTATTATGAATGCGTCTGATATTAAAATTATAGTGTAAAAATCGGATTTTTTTCACGCAATTATAAAAAGTAATTTTTTATCACTATTTCTAAAAAGTATAACTTTTCGCACGCGTCTGATATTAAAATTATAGTGTAAAATCGGATTTTTTTCACGCAATTATAAAAAAGTAATCTTGATACAGTCATGGTAATTTTCAAAAGAACAAAACGTGAGTAATATAAACCCACGTTTTGGTTTTCTTAAAAAGTACCAGTAACCAGAACTGTACATTACATTAATAGATATCAGGAGCTATAACGAAAAAGAGGTCTGGCTTTGGCGTAAAATTAGTGGTGTCATGCACAATTTCGGGTTGGACAACATTAACAAAAAACTTTACAAATTAATCAAAGAAGGGAGCATTAAACAAAAAACATGAACTATCGTCAATCACTGAAACACTAAAAAAAAATTGAGGCGATTCCTGAACCTTATACTGGTATGAATGACAATAAAGCACCCTGAGTATTACCCCACTCGAAATCAAAACGATCGAAATTCGTTCTTTAGCGTAACCATCCTATATGCGTATTAACTTGTCTTACTCGGCGTAAAATTTGATGCGTAATTGTTATTCATATATCCCTCGCAATTACTAATACAACTTATATACTAATATCTACCACGCAATTGCAATTGCGAAATTTTGATTAATAAATTGTTGTTTGATGTTATTGTTGAAGAATTTAACCAAACTGGCTATTGTCTAGAATTTACCGAATATCACATTTTTGCCTACAGAAGTTCGAGGTTAAAACCAATGCTAGTTGACCTGTACCACTCTTAAAATGAAGTCTTCAAATATCGTCATGAGCTACGCAAACCAAGGGTGAAATCCAATGCATGCTCAAGAAGTACTGCTCCCCGCAGAACAAAAGAAGTGAAAGGTGATAAAAAAAAAAACAGGCAGTCAAACAATGATATAAAACTTTCCATAAGGACGGCTATTATAGCGAAGACACTCCAAAACTAAGTCATTAAAACTCCAGTGGGTGAATTTGAAGAGTAGGCTCTAATGCCCAGAAATAAAAGCTGCTCAAATTCACCAAGCATGACTGTTGATTTAAATAATCTCCCGTGTTACCGGAGATATCAGCTCCAGCTATCTACTTGACGCTCGCATTCAAAAATTATTTCGCCATTTTTTGTTGTTGTTATTATTCTTTCTTTCCATTCTATTCTCTGTGTCGCTTTTATTCCGTTTTAAAATTTCACTAATTTCATCTCTCTCAGCAGAATGGCAACAGCAGACTTTTCGAACTTCTTCGTTTTTATTATCGTTTGGGAACTTCACCACCGCTTTTGCCGAAAGAAAAATACCTAAATGAGTTTCATTTACTCGCGGAACTCTTGAAAACTGATTCTTTTGAGGTAAGATCCTCGCATTTTTGTTTAATTATGGCAAACGAGAGTCGTCTCCGAAATTTTTATTTATAGCAATAATAATAATAATCCTTTTCACTTTTAGTGGAAGAGTTCCTATTACCATTGTTCTTTCATTCGAAAAAGAACGTTTAAAATATTCAAATTACGAGAAATTAAGACGAGTGCTTCATGCACGCATTATTCGAATTGTCTGTTTGTCCGGCTCACCCTCACCTCTTATTCTATGAGTTCTACCCTCTCGTCAGAACAAAGTCGTTTGCATAAAAATGCCAAATCGTCTGACCGTTTGTTGGAATAAGGATCTCTTGGGGGACAAGAGAAGAAAACAGAACAACAAAAAGTTTTCTTAACTCTCAAAGTTTTCTCAATTTTGGAGTGATAAGAATGAAATTTGAAGGGTTCGCGAAGTAAACCACGACGGTCATTGTGTACTTTATTAGTTCATTAACGCATAAATATTATGATAGTTAATTTGAAGTACGTCTCTACGTCATTGCAGTTAATTTAAAAAAGGTCTATATTATATCAGGAGAAATCAGGATTGAAATATAATAACAGAAATACGGGTATTATTTTATTAGGGGGAAAATCTTGATTTTATTAAATCAGTCCACAAAACTGGGCTTTATTACATCGTTAGAAAATCTTGATTTATTATATAAGGAGAAAACTGGATGTTTTTGGTCAACGACAGTGCAATACCATACCTACAAAACTAGAGACTCATAAGTAATTAAGAATAAGAAACATGGAGAAACTAAGGCTTATTTTCAATGATACTACACTGTTAAAAAGTTTGGTGCAGAATTGCACCACGAATCCTGGAACTTTCTAGTTGGCCCCACCATTTAGAGCGTGGATCTAACACTTTTTCTGTGCATCAGAGTTGTGATTTTACCACAAAATTGGTAAATTTACGCTTTAAATAGTGGTACAAAAAATAAGAACTATGTGGTAAGTTTCAGGATTCTCCTGCGCAATCTTGCGCCAATATTTTTAACAGTGTCTTCCTGTTCAGTGGCCTAGTGGTAGTGCTTCGCAATGCCACGCCACAGGTCCGGGGATCGAGTTCCGGACTGGGTGAGGTTGACTCAGCCTTTCATCTCTTAAGTGGGTCGATAAAATGAGTACCAAGCATGCTTGGGAACTAAACACTGAGGGTCCCGCGTGAGGCTGACCGCCTTACTGGGACATATGCCTAGTACCCCAGAGCCCTTGGTCACGTAAGCTGGAATTGGCACGGCAGGCCTTGGCCCTCTAGTCGAAAGTAATACTCTAATATCGAAGATGTCAAAAAAATAATTTTCATCGTAAAATAATTTCACAAAAATAATTGCTTTGATTAATAATTAGTCATTAATCATTTCGGGCTGTCTATTACTATTCTTCTTTAAGAGCTTTAACACAGCCAATTACGCCTCGTAATTCAGAATCTCGGTCTATAGTGACGCGGAAGACACCTGAGCATGCTTTGATTAACTCCAAGAATTTTTTTTAAAAAAATAGAGTTTTTTGAAGTTCGATGCACAAACTTACAAATTTAAATATCAGTTTCACGAATCTCAAGTAAATGTATGCAAAAGTATTGAAAAAATCCTTTTTTCCTTGTACCTACGAACCAAAATCTAAAATTAAACGTCTTGTGTGCTGCTGACATATCTACGATCGAGTTTCCCCAAAACCTATTGCAAGTCAATTTCGATATCGAACTCAAATATGAAAGGTACCCTCGAAACGGAGAATACTAACGGAAAAATTAACAGCGCACTTTTCATTTATTTGTTCCCTTTTTTCGGGGATTTTTTTTACTTACTCCCCCACCTGCTCTTTTTGTACCCTTTTTTTAATGCTCGGTTTGAGAGAACTGTAATTGGATATTTTGATTGAAATGGGTTTTTAAATAAAAGTTTTAGTACAGGTTTTTTAACACTTACAACTACTAAACTGTCTATTTATTTAAAATATCACGCAAAGGTCACTTAATAGATGATTATGACTAATTTTCTTAATTATGCTGGCCTTAAAATTAGTACTTTAAATAACTAAATAAAAAAATGAAAAATTAGTACTGCATTAGAAGGATATGCACATTTTTTAAAAAAGGAACACACTTTCATGGCAAATCAATAGAATACTGGAGCAATGGAGAAAAACAGAAACCCTGCGAACGATAGGTTGTAAGGATCCGGTAAATCTCAGAAAAATGTCTCCTGTAATCCCATATTGGACATTAAAACCTAGGCCGATAGGAAAAGTTCTTTTTGGTTAGGTTAGTATTAATTATCGTCGCACTAGAGCTACACGAGGGCTATTGACGACGGGCGTCGAAATGTAGAACCACAGTCATGTGACGAGCCGACACCTGAGTCAAAATGTTCTTTGATGGCGTTGAAATTATAACAATTCTCTATTGCTCCATTGACTCCCGTGCTCCATTGAATTTTGCCAAATAAAATTCTATTGCCTATTCTGTCACTTCCTCAGCATATTTAAAGTGGGTTAATGTGCAAGCTATATGCAAGAACCCTTTAAAAACAGTAAACGCGTCTTAAAATCAACATCAAACGAAATCACAGAAAATTACTTTGTAGATAAATGTATTTAAATACATATAAGTTTAAAAATTCACTCTTTTTTAACGATTTGTGACTTACTGATCTGGTAGCATAAATTTCAATTTTTAAGTAGAACGTCATATTTTAACGTCCAGTGGTTTTATAATTTCTTTTACAATTAAACTGAAACTTTTCATTATAATCACCTTGCATTAAAAAAAATTTAGAAAAATCCTGTCAGTTACAAGCTTGTCGAACCCAATTACCTTTCTCCGGAAAGCCTCATTTATGCCAACAGAACGACATTTGCATGATGTTCCGCTGGAGGAAATGAAAACCCCATCAGGTGTCGCTTCCTTCAACAAGCGCCATTTTTTTCACTCACCTCCCTTCACTTCATTTTTTTCTTTTCGCGTCGTTTTTTTTCATAAAAAAAGTGGCAATGAAGGAAAAAAAAAAGAACAAACGCAACAAGCTACTCTCGTAGGTGTGGAAATAAATAAAAAAAAATATTCCAAAAAATAAATAGTAGGTGCAGAAAAAAATGTCAGCTTTCTTGCTTGATTTCTTAGCAGCTGAACTTCGTAGGTGCTATTGATTTCTTCTTAGTACCTTGTTCTAATATGAGCAGCTTGTTGCCGACACTTTTTTTTTACAAAAAAAAAGGTTTAAAAAAAAGGAATAAATGAAGAGAAAAAAGTCACAGTCAAGAACACTACATCACTTTAAAGTAAGATTTTATTAATGTTTATTTAAACATGTTTATCTTAAATTTTAAATACAGTGAGGACTTTTTTTTCAAGTACTCTTCAATTAAATTCAAATCGAATATAAGTGACAGGTGGTTGTTTATGCTGCATTGTAAAAAATTTCATTTCAGTTTCTACAATTTTCTTTCATTATCTATGGGGATTTTACAGTGAGAAAATGAAAAATATTTTAACATTTTAACTTTGTAAACAAAACGAATTGTCTTGAGAAAACAAAAACACTACCTTCAATTTATTTCAATGCTTATGAAATACAATGAGTTATAATTTAAAATATGGTTTTAAGATCATTTTTTAAACTATAGCTGATAGTTTTCTGAAGTTTCAATTTTGTTAAATATGAAGAGAAGAGTATCTATCTGAAAAGTGAAATGGATATTTTTGTTGTAAATGCTGATGTATAGAATTTTATTACAGATTTGACGATAAAAAAATTCTAAAATTTAAATTAACTTACGAGGAAATTGAGTTATTAGAATTCTAGAGACAAACCATTAAAAATAGTTTCTAGTTTCTATCATTCACTGTTAAAAATTGTGTGCTTGGTTTCACCATGATATTGGTTCCGAGTAGCTGCAACGGCTGTGTGGTGAAATGTTTCACCTTTTTTTCGGTGTTTGGTTGAACCATTTTTCTGGATTTGGAAACAAAAACCTGAGAAATGGTTCAACCGAATACCAAAAATATGGTTTAACGTTTCACCACACAGCCGTTGCAGCTACTAGGAACCATATTTTTGGTGAAACAAAGTGCATAATTTTTAACAGTGTAGCTGACTTACAGATCTGTGTGTTAAAGTGTGCCACTAGTTTTAGTTTTCAAAATAACTACACTGTTAAAAATTAGGCACTTTGTTTCACCAAAAATATTGTTCCTAGTAGCTGCAACGGCTGTGTGGTGAAACGTTAAACCATATTTTTGGTATTCGGTTGAACCATTTCTCAGGTTTTTGTTTCCAAATCCAGAAAAATGGTTCAACCAAACACCGAAAAAAAGGTGAAACATTTCACCACACAGCCGTTGCAGCTACTAGGAACAATATTTTTGGTGAAACAAAGTGCATAATTTTTAACAGTGTTGTAAAATTGGAAAGTTGAAGATACACTTCGAAGTTACAGAAATGACAAATGAATTTCCTTCATCCCAGATATAAAAAAAATAAAACTTTTCTCTCTAAATCACACAAGATCATTTACTTTTAATTACTTTACCATAAAAAAGATTATCACCGAAACCGTAAAGTTGCAATCATACAGAAACAAATACCATCTATTCTAAACCAAAACACATGCCACCAATACACGAATCCGATTTTTATCCTCTGGCAGATTTCTAATTAAAAGAGTATAAATTACCCGTATCATACCCCCCCCCCCCCCACTTCAAATCTTCAACAAACAAACGATAGTTTTTCTTCCTGTAAAAATCATCTTGCATAATAATAAGCGATACCCCCCCGTAAAATTAACTCACGCGACCCTATATCCGAGGCGCTTCAATTATCAACTTTGATTCTTAATTATCATCCCCCTGAACACTTTTTTGAACTGACCATTTGCGGGGGTTCCCTAGGGTGGCGTGACCGGGCCGCTAATGGGAATGTGTGTTCTTGGTCGTGGGCACATGTCCGACCGATCACGCAGATTCACGCGCGCACGCGGGAACACGCGAGAGACTACATTGGGACGGTTTGTTGAGGGGGTGGGAAAGAAGGTAACGATTGTTGCTTTTTACCTAGTTTATTATCGTATAGCGAGGATTTTGTCCAGCCCAATTCCCATTCAAAGTTTACCCCTTATCGGGACGTCTTCGAAGAAGGAAGAAGGACGCTTCGCGTCGACACTCGTCGATTATAGTTTGATTTCCGATTTCCGACCTGTTTTATTATTCTTTTTTTTTAGTTTATCGTAGTTGCTAACTTACCTCTGAGTTCTGTGTGCTTTAATTTTCAATTTTCGTAGTACACATTAAAATAATTAGTTCTAAAATATTAGTTTTCACAGTAAAAATTTCTATAAAAATGATTAAATTTTTTTTTGCTTTATATTAAAAAAAGGCGCAATAGGAAGAAAAATCTTTGGTATTATTTAATGACTAGAATCCAATAATAAAACATATAACATGAATGTAAGTTTCAATTTAAGGTTTTTTTTTCTGCTTACTATTTTTTTATGCACTAGGAAAAACAACTTTTACAGAGCCTTGAGCTCATTGGTTTTCGAATGGCTAAATCTGTCGAATGGTTCTGAAAATATACTTTTTATTTTCAGATGCGATTTACAACCATAAAATTAACTTGCTGGATCAGTTTTTTGTAAATAATAGTTCATTTTATCATTGTTTTAGCATCCACACTACGTTTATAACGTAAAAAGTGGAAGGTATTATAATCGTTCAGTCCGTCTGTCTGTCCGTCACCCACTTTCACAGCCCAAACTACAAATGCAAAAGACAAGTGTGATACGTCAAAACATTCAGCGCATCGAAATTAGAATACATTGAAAATTTCAGAAAAGAATTCGAATTCGAAGTACTTCAATTATGTAAAAAACTGCAAAATTTAATGCTCATTTAAAAAGCATAGGCAGCCATTTTTATTAGAATTAAATCACCATTGCCATTCGCAATAATCGCTCGAGAAACTTTAATTCTTTTAGGCAATAAATTAAACTAAATTTATTTTTGTGACATCGATCAGTTTGAAATGACGTCAAATATATTTCACTACGAAATTCTTTGTATGTTGATATGAAATGTTTTCATTCAATTTAAAAGCGAGGGAAAATTACATATTTCTTCTTTGAAATATAAATTAATTTTTGCAAATAATAAGTAATAATTATTGAATTTTCGAAATAAAATAAATGAAACTAGCTAAATTTAGCATGTAAATGTTTAGTATAGAATTAATGCTGTGTTTGGTGCCTTTTTACCTGTTAAACACAACTGTTGTGTGGAAGCGGGTTATGTGACAGATTCTGTTACTTGAACTACTTATGTTACTGAATTTGTTTAAAATTCAGTTCAAATGAGTTTTAAACAGTTGAAAAACCTAAACAATATTTGAGGTTTTAGCTTATATAACTTCATTGAACTAGTAGCTAATTAAACGAACCCCAGCAAACTCCCTTACAATAAATTTTTTAATTTCCGAAATTTTCATCTATAAAATGTTTCAAAAGATAACTCAAGATTTAACTTCAAGCTTTACATATAAAAAGAACATACAAATTTTGAGTCCTACAAATAGAAACACCCATACTCTGTACCATAGGAAAGTAGCATTTGTACGGTGCGTAAAATATTAAAACCAAAAAACAACCAATAAGTAACATATAAAGAGCATTCGTAATAAAATAAAACGAAACGTTAATTAAGTGTTCTCTAAGAATAAATGAAATTTTCATATTTGCGGTCTGTCTAAATCCCTATTATAGGGAACCAGTGCAGGGATTTTTGACGCTTTAACTACAGCAGATATTTTCCATTTGTCACAAGCTCTGAACAGATGGCGGAGTCGGCAGGAATTTTTGGGGATTTCTCTGGATATTTTTTATTACTTAAGGAATATCGTCAGACTATTTATATCTGAAAGTTACTCCCACAGCACGCGCAGAATAAATATCTAAAAGTGTTTATTTCATGTACGTTAATGAATGCTGTTATGAATTATAACTTAAGGATTTTTAATCTTTTTTTTTTATCAATTAACTGAATTTCAAGGAACTGGGTAGTTAGAAAGTGCAAGTCAAATGAAGGGATATATATGCCTGCAAACCTACAATAAAGCAATTTTTGTTTAGTTTTTTTAATCATTATTTGAATTATGTATTTTATAATTTACGATGTCTTCAAACACAAACTATTTGTTATGCAAGTCCTTACTAAAATTTTCGATAAAAATAATTAAAGTGTCTACGTCATACGTAAACTCACAATAGAAAATTTTACATATTTTTACATAGCAAATGTTCTAGACGAAATTTGTTTACTTATTAAATGTATTGGAGATAATAAAAAAGTCGAAATACATTCCTGTTTGAATTTATATATATGCATATACAATATACGCTGTAAAAAAACGTCACTCTTATATACCGCAAACGTATCTGGTTTTGCATGTATACACAGGTTCCTAAGTATAACGTTCCCCCCCCCCCCCAGAAACATTAAAAAAATCATTCAATCAACAGTTTATTTTTGTACATTGCAATATAATGCTTCTACACTCTTAAAACAAAAGAGTGAAATTCACTCTTATAGGAGAAGTGCATTTTCGGCACCGGAAAGGAGTGAAAATTAACTCAGACTGAGTTAAAACCGCTCGTTTTAAGAGTGTAGGACGCAGATTGTTTTCTTTTATTTATTTTACCCACTCAGAAAAAGAGTGAAATTCACTCCTATAGGAGAAGTGCATTTTTGGCACGGAAAGGAGTGGAAATTAACTCAGACTGAGTTAAAACCGCTCGTTTGTTTTAAGAGTGTAAATCAACAAGCAACCAAGACCGCGATGGGTGGTGCACTGCAGTATTGGAATTGCATTAAGTGTGAATTGTATGGTCGGTGGATTGAATCCAGGAGCAACCCGTAGTTGAAAATGAATTCAAAAGTAATATGTATTCCAGTAACTTTACATGCGAAAATTTGTAAATTTTTTGATATTTCCAAGGAAGTAACAGGCTTTATGTGGAATTGTTTCCAAATGTTTGGGGAAGGTTACTGATTCATTATTAGGAACACTACTGGTAAAAATTTGACTCATTAAATGCATCAAAACTCCCAGGAACGTTTCTGAATTTTTTTTACAAAACTCATCTCTAAGGAAATACACTTTCATTTGTTATTTTCACACACATTGTGTTTAGTATGAACTATATTTCAAAGGCATATGGCGTAGCACAAATTATCGAAAATAACCTTATACTCTAAAATTAATAAGTATTTTAATGATTGATGACATCTAATTATTTCTTTAAAAATTCTTTTTTGAATTTTCATGATCTAATTTTTCAGATTCACTTATCTAATAAGTTTTTTTGCTAACAAAAAATTACGACCGATTTATTACATTTCTGATTAGTATATTCTTAAGTGTCACTAAAATGATATTTAAAATACAAAAAAATCTCTAATTCAGAAATGTTACTTTTTTAGTTAACCCCTTCCTTCTCACTCCCGTGAAAATGACAGGGGTGAAGGCGGCCCCGCTTAAATCTACCAATTAAAATGTCAATAAGATTAACTAACTTTTTTTTAAATTTCAGTCTAAAAAAACTAAAAATTAAAAATAAATAAATATGTATTTTTCATATACGAGGGCTGTTTTTTTTTCAACCTCCGATGGGCTGTAACAAAAAGACGGGTCAAGATACAAAAAAGATTTTTTTTTACCAAAAGTAAAGTACAATACTGCTTATTTCTCCATATAATCACCTTGACGATTAAAGTATTTGTCATAACTGTAAACAAGCTTTGAATACCCTCTTCATAAAATGTAGCCGCCAATGATTTGAAGGGAGTTGTGACGGTTTCTTTGAGCTCCACGTCAACTTGGAAGCGCTAATCCAAGCCGCTATGCTTATCAATAATTCACTTATGGTAAACCCTCGAGTTTCCCTAAACACTTGGTCAACTCGCTGAACAATACTGATGTTCATGAAGAAGGGGACCAAGGAAGCAAGTCTGTCGCTACAGACGGTATTGTTCAGCGAGTTGACCAAGTGTTTGGGGAAACTCAAAGGTTCACCATAAGTGAATTATGGACTAGCAGTGGCTTGGAAGACAGAAAAAAATTGACGTAAAGCTTCCAAATTTACTTTTTTTAAACGGAACCGTCACAACTCCCTCCCAATCATTGGCGGCTACATTTTATGAAGAGGGTATTTCAAAGCTTGTTTACAGGTATAACAAATGCCTTAATCGCCAAGATGATTATGTGGAGAAATAAGCAGTATTGTACATTACTTTGGGTAAAAAAAATCTTTTTTTGTATTTTGACCCGTCTTTTTGTTACAGCCCATCGGAGGTTGAAAAAAAAAATAGCCCTCGTACATATTTTTAAATATTTTTATCGATAAAAAATTGGCACTTTTATGGTCGCTTTCTTGGAAGATATCCTATTGTTAAGAGGTTAAAATTTTAAAGTATATATATATATAAACTGTGAAATAATTTTATGAATTCTGACCTTTAAGTTCTCAGTCACACAAATATTTCCGGCATTCAAAAAGAATCTAGGCGGAATTCTAGCCCTATGAAGTTATTAGTCGCATTAGTTAACCCACAAACAAAATTACACCCCTCTATTAACATAAGCGCTCTTGTAATCTCATCCTAGCCCCTTGATAGCAATTAGCGAACAATTTAGATTGCATTCCTTGAACTTTTCGCTTCTCCCATCCCCCCTTTCATAATCCACCAGAACGTCAACCAAGATCAAATTGATAAAACGAAAATGTCGTGTAAAACAAAGAAGACCTCGGCTACGATTATATCTCCCGGCTACACCTTTTCAGGGTTGGGTACATTACCTGCAGCATCTACAAGAATGACTTGGATCATTGTTTCAATAGCTACAACCTATAAGAAACTATACTAAGATATTAACTATTTACGGGCAAAAATGGTGTATTTTACTGTTGTAGATACTGCAGTTTACCGGTTCAAGGAGGTATACCTTTTACTAATCGCACGCGGTAAACTTAAAATCTCGGAAAAATGGTTTTGAGCGATGGCGTCTCTCCCTCAAGTGGCTTGCATTCTTAGTGGGTCTGGATATACAAGACGTTTACTTGAATGCCTTTTGTCTACGGGAACTTCTTTTTCGGACGTTTAATTTCTCTCTTGATGCAAACATAAAGTAAACGGAATAGCAGGAACTCCACATTTGGCTGGGTTGTGTTTATTTGGCTGATGTTATTTGCAAGATGGTAATTTGCAACACATGCAGGATCAGTGGACGCCTCGAAACACTGTAAAAAAACCTCGATTTTCCATGACAGTGACTGAAGGGGCGCGCCAGTGGTGGATTTGCATAGATGTCAAATGAATTTGGGTACATGCAAAAATCATGCTCAGCTGGCTGATTGGATAAAAAAATTTATTTACAACACTATTGAGTAGTAGTTATCCACTTGTAACACTGAAAAAAACATCGAAATTTTCCATCACAGTGACATGAAATGAGCGCTGCCATGGTGTGAATTTGCATATGATGTCAAATGTATTGTGTGGTACATGCAAAATCATTTGCTTCACTGGCATTGATTGGATAAACAAATCTTCTATCTTTAAACGCTATTGGAGTAAGTAGTTAATGTCACTTTGTACGTCATGAAAAATAACGATTTGCTGTCCAACGAACATTACAGCACTGTGATGCAAATAAAGTAACACAAAATTTGCTGTGATTTTACAGATTTTTTTTTAAAGTGTAGGAATGGAAAGCCCGAGCTTTCTATGCCAATTTTCAAAGAGCCCCCAAATCTAGTCTAGCCAATCTCGGTTTTAGATGTGCTGACACTAATAATATAAAAATTAAATGTTTTGTTTCGGTTTATTTTTAATTTGTGAGGCCTTAATAGTTAAATGTAAAAAATACTTATTTAACTTTAGTCATGACATGAAAAGTAATTATGGAAATTAGTGTACATTTTAGCGACGAACCTTTAGTTTCCTCGCACAAAAAAGTTTGTTCTCTTGTACTGAAAAACTAGAATGTAGTTTGAATCATCGCCGCACTAGAGCTACGCGAGTGCTATGGGCTTGTTTCACGAGGGGATCTGGCAACATCGCGTTTGTTTCATTTTACTCGAATTCTTTTGCCTAGTATCAATTGAGTTTCATAAAATATTTTAGTTGTTATTTTTGTTAATTCAATTCTTTCAATGAACAAGTTTTCTTGATAAATGATTAAACAACAAACCAGCACAGCGAGAAAAAGAGCAATTAAAAAAATCAACAACTAAAATAACTTATTCTTAGAAAACTCATTTCGAATATCAACAAAAGTAATTCGAGAAAAATGAAAACAAGACCGCAGAGATGTTGCCAGATGCCACGTGAGACAAGCCCATTGGTGACGGGTTTCGTAATTTAAAACCACAGTCAAATGACGGAAATCTGAATTGGGCTTTGCTCAAACTCAGTATAAAAGAAAATGGAAATTTATGTCAACTTGCCTTTCAAAGAACATAATGTCAAAGTACGCATAAACGTTACTTAATAATTTAAAAACGTTAAATTGAATCGTCAGGAAGTGTACTGTAAAAATCAGCATTGTTTTTACCACAAATGTTTTTGCTTTCACTATTCATGCCTATAGGATAATTGGACGAGGAAAGAAGGTGCGCGAGGGCGTACACTGTTAAAAATTTTATGCTAGGTTCACTAATAAAAATGGTCCCTGGTAGCGTCAACGGCTATGTGGTGCAATGTATTTAGCATATTTTTGGTATTTGGTAAAACCATTTTTCAAGAATGAAGAAGAAAAAAGAAGTTTTAAAAACCAAAACTTGTAAAATGGTTCAACTGAATACCGAAATATGATGAAACGTTTCACCACACAGCTGTTGCTGCAACTAGTGACCAATATTTTGGGGAAACTTCTCTCCATTTTTAACAGTGCACTCGTAAGGACGACTTTAATACACTGGAAAACTCTGGCCACATACGTTTTTTGAATAATTAACAGGTTTCTAAGATCACGTGTCAGACGAAGTAAGTTAGCTGATTTAAGTAAGAAACATTATAAGGATCGAAGCCTGAATTTTCTGAAATCTAATCCCAACTATACTAAGAGAGAGAGAGAGAGTCTTCATGTATTTAATCTTATGTGACTTAAACTTACAATTAACAAAATCTTGGCGGTTCTTTTCATTTCGTTGGCGATTCTTGAACTTGGGCATCAGTCCCGCGTTCCTATAACAAACACCAAACGTTTAAAATTATTTATACCGCCAACCTTTTAAAATATCTCGCAAACACAATGGCACGGACGACTGTTGCCATTATGCGAATGCTAAAAGAGGTAAAACGTGGCTGATAATGGTAGCTAGAGATAATAGTCGAATATTTCAAGGAGGCGAAGGGCTATTAAAGGGGTAAAGCTGTTCTTGTCTGTCTTAAGGGGGTCAGGGAGGGGAGGGGGTATGCTAAGTGGCGTTTATGCACCCTGCACCATCTTGATATTTCACGAGTTTAGAGAACTGGAATATAATTTTTCCCCGAGACAAATGTTCGAAGAAAAAGGGAAAGTGTGTAATGGAAAGGAGGCATCTTGTATTTTGTACAGGTTATATTTTAATAACATATGTTGTTTGTTTAAACAGAATTTGTTAAAGGTCATATATGAATTTCCATATTTTTCACTTAAAAGCTTTTTTCATTTTTATTTTGGATTTTTCTTGAGGTTCATTTTGGCATAACAGTAATGTTCTTTTTGACAATGTCATGTTCATTTCAACAATACAGTTCATTAGAATAGCTCTTTTACTTTTTGTGTCAAAGACTTATAAAATATTTCTATTATTACCTACATACAGAAACTATAAAACAAGTTTGCAGAGAGGGTCAAAAATATCTGTATAGAGGAAGAGGACAAAGTTAATTGAAAAATTCGAAAAAACTTTTAAGTATGTTTTTAAAAAATTGTTTTACAAGGAATAGAGAAATTCTATTATCAATGAAGATATATTAAAAACAAAACATAAATGAAATGCAAATATCTTTTATATCTATAAATATTGAGTGAACACGGACAAACTGTCAGAGAACAGGGCTACCAGCGTTGACCCTATAAATGTTAAAAGAAAATTTTGGGCGGTCCTCAAAATATTTCAGAGGTTGAGGGTCGCAAAAAGATTGCACGGCATTTGCAGCCAGACAATTAATTGCATGACTCAGCTCAATTAGGTTCTAAACTGAGACGCCAAATAAACAAAAGAAAACGGATAAACCACCACCTACTTAACTTAGAAAGCCGGAGAAGCTTACCGTTACGTCACGCTAGCCGTCCTGTTGAAAGTGCAGGCTGTTCCGAAGAAGAAAAAATTACTGCTCGTGCACGGTCAACTGTATTCTTTTCAGGTTTCGAACAGGCTTCAAGATAAAGTTTCTTTTCTGGAACAGCCAATTCTCCGAACAGGACGGATCGCGTGACGTCATGGAGACCTTCGCTGGCCTTATAAGCTGAGTAGGCTGATATGGATAAACCCATTTCTCCTTTCTTGCCAAAATTTTATCCAGAGTGAAATAACCCAATAGCAGATACAAAAGAATTCCTTGTGTTTTCTTTCACATCTATATGCTCTTGATGTGAACGTGGGGACAAGTGTTATCGGTTGCTGAATTAGTGGAGTAGAGGGGGTGTAACTTCCTTATTTTAATGGAGCTCTCCGGTGCGCCTATTAGCATCTCGAGATGATACAGTATGGCTTTGGCGAGAGGTGCTGTAGTGTAGATATAGGGTGTTTCATCGGTTTCTTCTTACTTCTAAGAGCTGGTACACTTTAAGTTTATTCTTTTGTTAAGCGACTACATAGTAATAAGTGTGTAAGTTTACATCATTAATTTTCAACATCCAATGAGAAGAAGAGACAGAGTTGTGCGACTTAAATGTATCTGGAATATTATTTTTTTAGCCTCGATGGCGGTCGTAAGAAGCGGTGAAGATTTTTTATGTGGCCTGAATTTTAAATTATATAGTATTCAGGCAATTTTGAGTACGATTTAAACTAATTTTTCAGCTATTTTACGTTACATGTGTGTATAGTTAAAACAAACTGAATTCTACAGTTTCTGCACTCTTAAAACAAACGAGCGGTTTTAACTCAGTCTGAGTTAATTTCCACTCCTTTTCGTGCCGAAAATGCACGTCCCCTATAGGAGTGGATTTAACTCTTTTTGCGGAGTGGGTAAAAGAAATAAAAGAAAACAATCTACGTCCTACACTCTTAAAACGAGCGGTTTTAACTCAGTCTGGGTTAATTTCCACTCCTTTCCGGTGCCGAAAATGCACTTTCCCTATAGGAGTGGATTTCACTCTTTTGTTTTAAGAGTGTAGTAGTTCGAAATTATGAAACTTATGTTCAGGGTCCACATGCGTTACACATACGATTACAAATGCCATTTGGTTGCCATTATATGATTTACCTTTCAAAAGCGTCAATACAGAGTTTTCTTCCATCATGACAACTGAAGTTTGGCCTGCCACTGTGAGAAGGATTCCGATGACAACTATGTTTGATCACGAAATCCTTTGCTGTAAATAATGTTATAATTTGAAAAACACTTTTTGAAACCCTCGTCTTGTGAAATCTCACGTAGTTTTCCCTCAAAAAAAAAAAAAAACAAGCGTAAAATTGATAGAAAATTGAGTCAAATTCAAGGAAAAAATGTTACATGGCTGGCAAAATATAACAAGATAGTATTTATTGTGGTTATCAGAAACTTAAAACTGAGGTAAGAATAGAATCGGAAACCTTTTTTTAAACCTCGCAGAAAAAGGGGTACAAAAGAAACCACTTGACGCAGGACGAAGAAGTATCATGCATATAATTGTACTTTAAATCCCATGGATTGTCACTTTTGAGACTGCACTACTCCTCATAGACTGAATTAGAAAAGTTTCTATTTCAGTATTTTATTCTTCAACCTTATTACAGTGATTCTGTACTACGATCTATTCAATCGTAAAAATAATAAAGCAAGTTGCGTTTTTCAAAATACTTTTGACATATATGAATATTGGGGGGCCCGGATGGCCGAGTGGTTTGGACCATTACGCTAGCAGTCTGCGCGCTGTAACGAGTGCGGGTTCCATTCCCGCCTTCGCCCTGGGTGTACTTCCTTTCTCTGTGACAGTAAAAATTCTTTCTGTGTCTGTCTTACTTGACAAAGGCTTATAAGCGGGTATCTGATCAAGCACACAAGCCGGAATGTATATGTACCTACCTTACCCCTATGAATATTGGAAAATCTCACGTGAGATTAGGGAGGGGCGAGCCAACTCTCATGAAATCTCACCAGCATTCATGTGAAAGATGCATTTCAATGCATGTTATTGCAGTATTTAGAGTGCTAAAGTGTTTTGTTTCACGATTAAAGATGTGTGTTTAGTTTAATGCTCATTTCTTAAGGTTAAATGAATCCGAGCGACGTAAGACTAGTAAGAGAAGGGTTTAGTCGAAATTAAAAAGTATTACTAATATTTAATAAGAAAGTTTATGGCTGCAAGTCCATCTGAAATTATGCATAAATATTCATTTTTAAAACACACTATAAATGTGAAGGATTTCAAAAATAACTTCTTTTAGCATACGCACAGAAAAAATATTCATTTGATATGAATACAAGACAGACAATAGATGGAATTTATAATACGATTATGAATGCATAAGCTAAGATTTATTAAAATGTACATATTTTGCAGTATCTGTCCCTTTATTAATGAAATATGATAATTATATTTAATTTTTAATGCCTCTCTCCGCTTACTGAACCGTTATATCAGGAATAATGTATAGTCTTTCGCAGATGTTTCCGCTCAGAACGCAATAAGCTAATATAATTGCACTAATTCCCCTTCAAATGGATGGCGAGGTATACACAACCGAACGGTGTAGAAATGCTTCGGTATTTGAGCAGCTACATTTAAAAAGGGGTTAATCCAATGGAGAATTACCCTCTACGCATCTTTCTCTGTACATTTTAGCGGAAGAAAAAGGGTATATAGAAATCCCTCAGCTGACTTGCTTTCCTGTCACATTTAGCGATGCAGTTAGAAAGAGTGTTTAGGACTTAGGGAAATAAATTCGTTCCACTCCGGAATGAGTCTCTACATTTAAAAAGGAATTAGTCCAATGGATAATTACCCTCTACTCATCTTTCTTTATACAGTATAGCGAAAGAAGAAGGGTGTATGGAAAACTCTCCGCAGACTTGCTTTCTTGTCACATCCAGTTAGAAAGAGTGTTTAGGACCTAGGGAAATAAATTCGTTCCACTCCGGGATACACTTTCCAGAGAGCTTCCCCTTCAAAAATACCTCGAGAACTAATGGTCAGATGGTCGCAAAGAAACATGCCCTTTGTTTAAAACTCGCATCCGACTTTAATGTTCGGAGCAGCACACAGACAAGCCAACCCCCTAATGAGAGCGTGTACCATTTGTCACGAGGCGGCAGCACTGCTTTATTTTTACTGTTGCCATCCCTTTTATACGAATAGTTGGAAGTTTAAGTGAGTTAAATGACACGAGACCGTCGCGTCGTAAAGTTAAGTTAAATCACCGACCGGGGCCTTTTAAAGATCGCTCCCGACAAATTACCTGCAAAACGCTGGATGCCTCCTTGTTGTAGGGGGGAAATATCCATATATAATATTAAAAGTTTTTGTCTTTATCCTCATTTTGGTTCGAGAACATTGTAACTACCATTTTTTCTAAAAATAAGCTTTTTTTTTCATTTAGAAATTAACAGATTGTGGCGATTACTTCTTGAACAAAATAGAGTTGGTTGGAGGTATGTATATATTTTTAAAATCTGTTACTCTCATTATAATTTTTTTAAACTTTCAATGGCCTAATATGAAATATAAGGCAATGAAAGTATTGCGATGGGGTCGACAATCGCAAATGGAAATTTTGTGTTCATTACACGTTTTGGAAAGTTTTCATTCTAAAAAAGTGGGTTTTGATCATTGGTCCATCTGTTCATTGGTCCAACCATTATACAGCTCAAACTAAAAATGCTACGAACTTCAAACTTGGTACACGAGTTCCTAGTACCTGTGCGATAATACAATAAGGATTTCGAGAAAATTAAAAGAGTAGCTGCTATAGAACTTTTCAAGTTTTAAAAATATAAAAAATGCATTATTAGGTGCACAATTACGTTTAAATGTGTGTATTGATTTATTGCGTTGCAATGGAAATTCATAGTGTCACACATATCTCGTTTAGAATCTAAATTAATCAAACTATTTAAAATGTCAGTTACCTCATTACCTTACCCAACTATCTTCAACGACGAAAAGCGATGCCTTTTTCCGGAACCAGTGTCCCGGAAGACGGACTCCATTTCACAACGAGTGCCCGAACTTAAAAGAACGGGAGTCAAAGTTTCTGCAAGAAAAAGATATCTACAACAAAAAAAACCTCTCCGTTTTCATGGTTGCATATTTAGGGCCTCTTTCCTTTGTTTATATCCAGGCGAGTGTTGCGGCAACATTTAATTACCGGACTAAGCGGGCATCTTTATTCATAAAAGGAGGAGCTGCATGGTGAAGCAGTGGTCCGGAATGATTGAAAATTCTCAGGCCGGATTGTTATATTAAACGGGGGGATTAATTAACGCCCTGTTTTACAAGAAAATGTTTCCAACTCGGAATTCTTTTCTTTGTCTGTGCGCGCCCTTTTCATAACCGATTTTTTTTTATATGGGGGATTTTTTTTATGTATCCATGTCCTTTCTTGTTTTTGTTCATTCTCCTTCTCCTGGATGGTGGAAACCCATTGCTCCTTGGCTTCCTTTTAAATTACTCGGTGAAAGGTTTTGTCCCATATATTTTTGCGCTTTCCCCCTTCCCTTCTCATTGAGTTAAGAGGAAGATGAAGATGATGCCGGGCTGAAACCAATGCAAAAACCGGTTCGCCAAGTGAAGCCATCGATTGCTTTGCAGTAAGCCTCAACAAATGCTCTCGGTGAAGAATTTGGTGCTATTGTAGAATGGGGTTTGTATAGGTTTACTACATCGACTTGCCGGTTTCTGACTCTCTCATAAAAACTATAATTTCAACGCATTTTTCTTATCTGTGAAGGAAACTACTACTACCTTCTGTAAATTCAGATCTCGTGATGCAGCCTACAACTGCGCAGACAGAAAATTTTTCGACTTTTAATTAGCGCTTTTTATAAAGAAAAAAAATATGCGTTTTGTATTGAACTAACGTTGAGTGAGCGGTTTTTTTCTGGGCTTACTATTGTTACTTTTCGACTTTCTGACGGCATCGATAAAAAAATAATTGAATTTTCGAAAAAAATAAATAAATGAAACTAGCCAAATGTAGCTTGTAGATGGTTAATATAGAATTAATACTGTGTTTGGTGCTTTTTTTTCCTGTTGCACACAGATATTGTGTGGAAGCGGACCAAGTGACACATTCTGATACAATCCTACTAACTCAAGGAATAAAATGATGAATTTCAGCATGAACTACCATTAAGTCAGCGGTTTATTGGGCTTACTAGGGTTACTTGGCGACTTCCAGACGGTTTCACTATATTTTGCGCCAAGCATCTCCAATTTTTTCTCAGCTCTATGTTACCCCTATAGCGTCGGTGGCGGTGGTAAAAAGAAAAAGCCCCCCCCCCCCCCCCACTCTCCTCTTACTCTCATCTTTAAATTAATTTGGGAAAATGAGCTGCTGATGCGAGTGAAAGTGGGGCCCGCCGCCCCATTATTGCTATTATCATTCGCGCCCGATTGCGGCCCCCTCCACCGCCCCCTTCAAGAGCATAAACCGCTAAATACTAAAGAATGCGGATGATAACAAAAGACGGTGATTTTGGTGCAAGAAAAGAACCGAATAGCCGCGCCGCCGAGCGAGTGAAAGGGGTACTATAATTCTTGTAAAAGGTGTTCGTGAATTGTTCTAGGAAGGATGTTGAACGTATACCGACAGGCCCTATTGAACCTGTTTTTTATGTAAATGTGATAAAACTATAATTTTTCTTCGATTTTGGTGATTAAATTCATTTTGTAGTTGCTCCACTTCCCATCTCAACAACACATTTGAAGAGTACAGGGGAAAAACCCCTTCATCAACTGGGATTCTGTCCGTATTGAAGTCTGCTTAGCGAGATTAGCGATATGAAACCGGTTTCTCAATTAGTTCTTCTTTCGCGGTTCAAGAGTCAATATCTAGTACCTGTCGTGAATCTCGATCATAGAGATAGTAAACCCGTGCACCGCGTGATAAGAACCAATGCAAAACTGGCTTCTTCACACCAGTTTAAACAATGACTCGCTATCTTCGCCAAGCAGACCTGATGCAGACAGATTCTCAGTCAATAAATCGGTTCTTCCCCGGTACTCTTCATTTACATAGGAGATAAACACCTATATTAAATATAAAAAAATCATATTTTTCCACAGCTCAGACACTTTGCAATTCGTCTGTTGTCTTTCTTTGCATGCTCTGAAGTGAAATTGCTAGAACTCTACAATGTGAGGTTGTGACTTTAGACCAACCATGTGATCAGCTGTGATCGTTTTTGAAATATTTTGCTCAATCACACATTATATATTCAAAGAGTTTTATGCTGCTCAGATTTCGACGAAATTGGAAACGAATTGGAATTTTATGAAATTTTCGCGTCAGTGAATTGAATAAAAAAGTTTTACAGCTCCATTAAAGTAGGGAAATTTAAAGATAAGACCCGTTACATTTTATCTATGAATAAAGTAAGTAAATATTCTGCAAAATAGTTGGTACACAAGACAAACCGAAACAGTCAGCAGCTGTTTCCCACTAAATAACACACACATTCCCATTCCCTATGTTCCTCGCGCGGTTTGCAGAGTAATAAAGAACACAGCACACGTTTTCTTTTTGATGGGGATTCATCACGGCTTTATGGCGCGCTAATTTGCATCAAATCGCGGGAATTCCCCTCGTCAAGCGGCGCTTAAATCGCAAAGAAGTTTGTTCCGAGGCGATGGCAGCGCTTCGAGCAGCGGCAGAACATAAAACTTGCTCGACTGCAAGAATCTTCGATGATCATTCGGTTGGATTTTGGATAGATCCTACTATCCAGGTAGCTAGCACATCACGACATATTTATTGCATCCTACAGTGTCTGTTTTTTAAGCAATGTCGTTGTTGTTAGCGTGCCTGAAAGCCAACCCGAGGACGAATGCGAGTCGGGTAGTTGGTTATGGGTTCCTTTACCTTTAGACCTACATCATTATAATATCAGTACATGGGTTCCAAGCTTGCTTGGTAGAGAGAAAGGGTCGCTTCCACTTTGAAAAAGCTACATAGATAATAAGAGACTAAAAATCAACTTGTAAAACACAATTGAAAAGTTAAAGTATATTAAAATACACGCAACTGTTTTGGAACTTAAACGAAGTCTCTTCTGCAGTGCATGAAAACGATGAAAGGGTTCGACATCGTTTGAGTCCTGAAACGATTTCATTTATGTCCCGAAACGTCTGCATACTTTTTAAGATTTTTAAACTTTTCCTTTGAGTTTTAGACGCTTCTTTTTAAACTCTTCTTATAACGCAAATATTTTCGTACTTTTATGCATAGATAATCACTATTTTTAGCATCTGAGGCAGAATGCCTATGGAAACGGCGACGGTCACTACCTCATGAGTCAGGAGTTTCGGACAAACCTTAAATTTCTAACGTGAAAATGTTTATACGAGGCATATTTAAGTAATTTTAACTTTTTATACCGGTATTTTCACAAGATTATGTCTATAAAAAAAGCTAATGTCCAAGCAGCACAAACCAGATAAAAGTTTAACTTTTTAAATGACATTTTAAAATTTCCCAAATTAATAAAGCAATTTGTAGCTTTCTGATAAGTAACACACAACTCTCAATTGCCCCTTAACGATGTAAAAACGTTGCGGAAGTTATTTATATGAATTAGTCTCTAAAATTGTAAGAGGCGGCCCCACAGACAAGCGCCAATGTATTAAATTTCTATTCGGAGCACATAGGGTACATAACTGTAAAAGAAATTCTCTAAACATACTGCGCATTTGACGCATACTCATAGCACATTTTGCTATATTTTATTGCAGTTTTTTCTAAAAAAACAATTTAACAGTACAATGCTGCAGTTTCTCGGCTTGCGCACGCGTACACGAATCGACCTGCCGCGAACTTGGTCTATGTGCTTCGTTTCTACTAATCAGGAATTCAAACTGAATCGTTCCTGAGGCACATGTGCTTGAAAATTGCAGCTAAATTCGGAGGCGTTAGGATGTAGAACCCGTACTGGTAAACCTGAAGGAATTTTTTTACAGTGTAGGCAACCCAAAGAGTCACAGTGCACAGTTTGGGAACCTCTTTTTTTTGGTCTTTTGTGAGGGTATTTTGGGGGCTAACCTCTGCCTTTAAGACATTTTGTAGCAACCCCAAATCCCTGAAGTGATGCGGCGGTAGGAGCCTCCCTTAACACCAAGCCGATGAGCCTATTGCTTCCTCATGCGGCACGGTAAAAGGCAGCACTACAACCACACTCTCGCATTCGGTCTACTACGTGAGTTCCTCTTTCGAGTCCACTACACATGTTCCTCTTTCAAGAGCAACGATATAGAGAGCAGCACTACTACCACGCTGTCTATGTTGGGTCTACTAATGAGGTTCCCTCGTTCGAAAGCAACATGATAAAGGACAGCACTATCAACCGAAAGTGGATCCTTCTAATTTTGAATGACAGAGGCCAAGCAGAGGATCCCAGAATCGTCATGTCACCCTCCGAGGTATTGATTTAGTATGGGAACTTGGAGAACTTTGTGACCACGACGGACTTTAACGTGCACAAGTCACCATTAGCTTAAACGGGGGTCTTCGGCTGGCAAGGCTTGAATTCGCAACTTTAGACCAACACTCTACCAACCAGGCTATCCCAGCACAACCGCTGGTATAGTGCCTTGCCTTGAGACTCTTTACGACCCAGTGGCGCATGGGGAAACGGGCTTCCTCCACCCCATCCGGTCCAGGCCAGCTTCTCTGGTTAGTCCCCAACTTGGAAATCCAAGTAAGTTTCTCTCTTTAGATTCATCCTCCAAAAAGTCATTTTAGGTCGGCCTCTTTTTCTTCGACTGTCAGGGGCCTACGTCAAAGATATTCTTGTGGGATCAGTTGTTTGCATTCTGAGAATGTGCCCAATCCATCTTCAACGTCTCTTTTCAGCTCATTTATAATAGGACAACATTTTAATTTTTGGTACATAATTCTTTTCGCCAATAAATTTGCAGAATTTTTCTGAAGCATTGAAATGCAGCAATTTTGTCTGGTATAGTGGGATCCTTGTTTATTTACCGGGAACAACAAGGATCGGGGCCTATGAGGCGACAAAAGAAACTTTTCGTTCTGGAATGTGCATTATAAAAGTTTTCGCCGATGGGATTACGGGGATTTGTCGAGCATTTATCCCGGAGCGCAGTCGGGCGTAAAATCACAATTAAAACCTAGACGTGGGCGTCTTCTGGGAGGGAGACATAAATTATATTGGTCGTCACCGCCTTTTCGGAAATATTATCCTATTTTGGCTAATTAGTTGGCGGCTAATTCACGAGTGAGAGGGAAATACCATGGCTGTTAAAGTTTACGGATGTTTTGAGATACTTGATCTATATGCTTCTTGCCTTAGAATTGTCTATAATAAAAGTCATTTGCTTTTTCAAGTGGGTTTGGAAGATGGATTTTTAATTAGATTTGGTAATGAACGCGAATATGTTTACACTGAGAAAAGCATAAGTTTTAAAATTGTAGTAAATATTAAATCCAATTTAAATGACGATTGTAGCTGCAAAACTCACACTCTTTAAAGTCTAACTAAAATGGGTAATACCATGCAAAATTATCCTTTCTGTAGTGTAAGTCACATGAGTAAAAAGTGATGATCACTACAATTTTTCACATTCACTAAAAAAAATTAGTGGAATGGCTGATCTACACTCATTAAAACTAAATAATGCAACGTGCTTTATTTAATTTGATTTTTATTTTTCAAATTTAAAAAGCTTTTATTCTCCTCTTAAATTGTTACTTACACACCCGTTACATGATATGACATAGATCTAGACCCTTTCCAATTGAATTTACTATATTATCAAAATGAATCATATAATATTATTGTAAATTAATGTAACTATTTTTATCATTTAGTCGGTAGTTTTTAAAATAAATCACATTGGTAAATAAATATAACAAGCAGATGAGAGTTGCAATCGTATGGGTGACGTATGTGGATCCTGATGGTAAGTTCCATACTCTCCAAGCACTGTCATACATACGACGACGTAGCCATGTGATCTGGTAGCACACAAACTGTAGAATTCAGTTTGTTTATACTAAATACTCGAGCTGTCATGAGGAAAGAAAACTCTGCAAAGCCGGAATAGCTTTGGGAAGGTAAATCATAATGAATCATGGTGAATAAGTATGACAAGTAAATGATAATTGCAATTATGTGTATGACGTATGTGGACCCTGAATGAAAACTTAATAATTGCTAAGCACGACGCAGCCACGTGTTCTAGTAATCCGCAAAATATAGAATTCAGTTTGTTTTAACTGCACACATATGTAATGCAAATCAGAAGAACTATTGGTTTAAATCGTGCTCAAAATTGCGTGGATAAAATATCACTTAAAATTCAGGCCATCATCTAAAAAAAAATCTTCGCAGCTTCTTACGACCGCGAATATTCCTCTACTAATGCCACACATTCACAAATTGCATTTCCAATATATCCCTTCGAAGAAGCAATCAGCAACATTTACCGTACCCTCCTTTGTTACCACACATATCATCTCCAAAAACTTTCATCGCAGGCCTGAATCAGTCCGCCGATGACTGCATTCATCCATTCCTCCCGTGTACAATCGGATTTGCATGCCGCCTCTCGAAGTCTTCTCTGGAAAATTAAAGAGATTACCTCCTCCGCACTACTCCCTACTAGTGGGACTGGGACGGTGCATTTGTCACTGTCAACCGTCTCCCCCAACCACCCCCCTATTTTTGAACAGATCGTTATTAATAGAGTTGCATATTTTATCGGCCGGTCAGGAATCCTTTGGGGGACCCCCAGGGGAATGGAGTTCACTAATTAGGGGATAACTAGAAAAAGGGTTATTTGTTGGACGAAGTTTGGTAATTTTTTTTTTTTTTTTGCTTTGCTGGTGTGGTTTACCGCATTGGATGATTGATTAAGAAATAAATGTTGTTGAGCAGAGGAAGTACAGTTGAGATGCATGATAGCAGTGGCCTGCTTTTTAATTAAAGGATACCATGTCTTATTTTCGAATTTCAGAAAATGAGAAAACAACAAAGAATTACTGATATATGGCACAATCTATTTGTTATTGTTTAGCATATAAGAATCCCAATTTAACTAACATAAATTTCTATATTATAGTTGGCGGCAGAACGGGGTAGTCTATACTTATTTGCACTGTCCGTTTGTGACCTTATTATTTATTTTTACCGTAAAATAAGAAACAGTAACAGAAATTGGCCACGTTCTTAATTCTCTCTCTGATGATTTTATAGCGATATTTGAACGATTTTGAGAGATATTCGAACAGATCGTTATTAACAGAGTTGCATATTTTATCGGCAGGTCAGGAATCTTTTGGGGTACCCCCAGGGGAATGGCGTTCACTAATTAGGGGATAACTAGAAAAAGGTTTTTTTACCTAGTTTGGTAATTTTTTTGCTTCGCCGGTGTGGTTTACCGAATTGGATGATTGATTAAGAAATAAATGTTGTTGGGCAGAGGAAATACAGTTAATAAAAGTAGCCTCCTGTTTAATTAAAAGTTACCGTGTTTTATTTTAGAAATGCAGAAAATGAGAAAACAACAAAGAATTACTGATATGCATGCCGCACAATTTATTTGTTATTCTTTAGCATATTAATAAACCGATTTAATTAGCACCTACAAAAAGATGGTTCCAGAATGGGATAGTCGATCCTTTTTTTGAACTGTGAGTTTGTGACCTTACTATGTATTTTTACCTTAACGAAACATCAACTGAAAGTGGCCGCGTTCTGAATTATCTTTCTGATGGTTTTATAGCGATATTTGAACGATTTTGAGTGATATTTGAACAGATCGTTATTAATAGAGTTGCATATTTTATCGGCCGGTCAGGAATCCTTTGGGGTACCCACAGGGGAATGGCGTTCACTAATTAGAGGATAACTAGAAAAGGGTTTATTTGTTTGACCAAGTTTGGTCATTTTTATTTTACTTTGCTGGTGTGGTTTATCGCATTGGGTGTGTAAGACATTGGATGATTGATTAAGAAATAAATGTTGTTGGGCAGAGGAAATGGTTGAGATGAAGGCCGTTGATAGCAGTCGCCTTCTGTTTAATTAAGGGATACTCCATCATATTTTCACAGTGCAGAATGGAAAAGAACAACAAAGAATTACTGATATGTGGCACAATTTATTTGGGATATTAGTTTCCCGATTAAATTAACCTCTACAAAATATTATAAATTCATATATACCCTAAAATAAACAGCAACTGAAAGTCGCCGCGTTCTGCTTACCTATTAGATAGATTTATAGTGATAAAATTTTATGATTTTTAAGTTTATTCAGTTTTCTGATCTGTTTACCATTGTAATCTGTTTACCATTGTAATCTGTTTACCATTGGTAATCTGTTTACCATTGTAATCTGTAACACCATTTCATATTTTTGTAAGAAAACCTTATATCTTTTTAAATAAATCAATAACACTTTAAAATGAAAACATTCAAGACAGAAGTTTTTCAAACTATGAATTGTCTGAAGAGTCTTTAAATTGTTTTATCCATACTATGCTTATTATACTCTCCGTGTAAACATTGAGAGCATGTCCGATAAAAAGTTTAGACCAGGGGTTCCCAACTAATGGTACGCGTACCACTGGTGGTACGCGGGAAAATTTAATTAGCGGATATCCACATAATTTTCAAAAGTGCGAAAAGACAACACAAGAATTACTCTTTATTGGCACAATTAAATTTGGGATATTAGACTAGTACCCTTAATTAACCTCTACCTAATATTTGAATCTTTTAAATAAACAGCAAACTGCAAAGTTCGCACCGTTAAGACCTATTAGATATTTTATGTGATAAAATTTTTGAGTTTTATGTTTTTTTATTGTTTTTTGATCTGTTTAAACTTGTAACACCATTTAATATTTTTGTATAACCTTTTTATCTTTTATAAATAAAATAATTAACCTTTAAAATGAAAAATTCAGCAGAATTTTTCAAACCTTAGAATGTTTTGAAGAGTAAATATTAATGTTTATTAACTATTTATCTAGAACTCCAATTTAAACATTGAGGAGCATGCGAAAAAAGGTTTAGACTATCCATGAGAATAATTTTGCCAATCCAACCAATAAACTTTTGACTTAAACCACTCTCTTTCTCCCCCCCCCCCCCCCCCCCGATCCGATGCTGTTGCATCCCCCAACACGCAACAGTGACAAAGCACGTGACATGACCGGGCCGGAATTTTAAATCAAAGTCACGAAGAATTGTCACAAGAGTTCCTCCTTATCCCGAAAACAAAACTGGGAAAAGTTCCCTTTATATACTGACCGAGGAGTACAGGAGGGTGACATCCATTCCAGAGAGTCTAGACAAGACATAGATCACGGTGAGATTTATTCCCAAGAAAAGGATTGTCTTTTGGTTGTTTGGAAGAGGTGAATTTCCAATGTGCCTGGCCATGAATAATCCATAGTATTCTCTTTTATGGATGTTGAAGAATTTTCGTTCGTTATTTTTATCCAGTTATTGAAGCTTTTGTTCTCTTTACAGTTAATATGTCGCCCTTAACGGTTTTTTTGCGTTGGGGACTGCTCAGGTGTCGGCTCGTCACTTGACTATATAGACGACGCCTGACGACGCCTGTCGCCAATAGCCCTCGTGAAGTTCTAGTGCGATAATAGTTCAAACTTACCTTACCTTATGCATAAAGTTAGCTACATGCATACTTCTGATTACGACGAGGGATGGGGGGAGCCCAGTTGGTAAAGCGCATGTCTTGGGGGGTCCAGGTTCGGGCCCTGGCATTGCCAAAATAACTGCAGACCTATAAACGGTCCAAAAAATAAAACCCCTTGTAGAGAGTGCACGTTACATAAGCTTTTAAGTAAATTCACTATTTGAAAGTCATTATTCGATTTATTATTCACCATGCCATTTTTAATAACATTTGGGTCACACACGATAGTTTTATCAAAAGTGTACGAACTATTATAGTGTTACGAATTTCGTAAATAGTGTGAATATCTTCTGTAAATATTGTAAACAACTTAAACTTTTATTTTTGTTATCTGCATTAATGACATCAGCCCATGGCGAGGGCGTGTTAAAAAACAAAATTACGTCATTGGAGCCATTTGGCGAGATTGGTGATCTTAGCGACAAATTTGGCGACATTACGACATATCCTGTCCTCGAATTTCGAGACATTTCGGCCATTACGTAACAGGATATGCGTAGTGTCGCTGGAATTTTCTAGAAAGATCGCCAACCCTATAAAACACCTCGCCATGTGCTACGCGCGTCATTGGAGTTCTGCTCCTGCTGTAATGAAGAGAGCTTGGACGTAGCTCTGTTGTGTTTTTGTGTAGAGATAGTTCTCTGTTTTATAAAGTTGCAGTGGTTAGCTTTGTTAGTGAGAGTGTATCATATGCTGAATAAAGTCATTTGTTATTGCGAACTGCGTTATGCTTCAAAGAACCCGGAGAAATTTCGCAACAATATAGTCTTATTTGTATATTTGTTTGTATATTAATCTGGGAAAAAATGAAAACTTAGCTTTATTTGTAAAGGGGAATCTTTCCTTAAAAATAACCTTTTAAGAGTAATGCTTTTGAATTCAATTCGGAGAAATATAGTTGAAAATTGATTTGCAATATTTCAAAAATTAAAGAGACCACATGTCGAATACTTTGTTGTCATCTTTTCATATTTTTTTGCACATCCCTGGCTATTTTCGTGTTTGCGATGATGGAATTTTTGTTTAATTCGATAAACCTCTGAAGGATACGGAAAGATGTATAAACCCTTCACTGCATGACTGTCAGGTTTTAAAGCAATTTTTTTAATTTATAAATTTTGCTTAATTTTAAATTATGGACTTGTCATTTATAATCATCTCCTAAAGAAATTTATTTTTCAAAAATCTAAATAAATTAAATTTTCAATTAAAATTTTTAATTTTAATCCGAGGGAGGGAGTAGAGACAAGTTTACACTACAGCCAATTTGTTCATCCCTCAGAGGGAAAAATAACAATATGCTGGTAACAATTCTTTAAATTTTTTTTAACGTTTGTTCTATCTTTTTTTATAACATCTCCTCAAAGACTTATACTTATTTGTATAAAGTTCAGTTAAGTTGAATTATCTTAGCACTAGATCAAAATAATCAAGGGCTTTTGGTGACGGACGTGACATTTTGAACCACAACCAAATGATAAGCCGATACCTAAGTAAGCACCCAACGCAACTTTTAAGGGCGACATCGTACGCAGCGTTGGGACTTTGCAGGATATTTAATGTGCACTCCCTCCACACGGGATAATATTCACAGGTTTTTTTTTTGTCTGCACGGGCCGTTTATAGATTGGAAGTTATTTTGGCAGTGCCTAGGGCTGAACCTGCGTTCGCATGCAACGCGCACTGCGAGTTTTAACCAACAGAGGAACTTGGGCTCGTTACTCAACAGTTAATTAGATAAACTTACTTTACACAAATAAAACCCAGCTGGTGTTCCCTTTATCGTGAACTCCCTCATTCACGGAACCTCAACATTATCTTCCCCAGAATTACCTGGTTTGGTCCTATCCGTTACACTTAAAGTTGAAGGATTTTAAAACACGCCAAAATGATGGTTTCTGGCTCGGTATGAGTGAAGGGGGTAAATGATTGCATGAGTAAATGAACGGGGACACATGTGGAATGAATTTTGGAAAGTCTAGCGAATAAGGGAACATTGGAGATTATTAGCTTGAGAAGAGGGACGTAACCAGGAAAATTCAAGTTTGCATATGGAATTATACTAGCTGGTTGATAGACGCAATTGATGTAATAAACAAGAAGTAACTAAAAAAAAGTCAACTTTCCTGTTTCTTAAATGCTTACTGATATTCTTATCTGGAAAACAAGTAGGTTTGTAGCAGTAAATGTCATCTACAACAGTTTCTACACAAGATTTATTTCCATTAGAGAAAAAAAATCGCCAAACATGTGGAATAAATTTTGGAAGGTCTGGCGAAAGAGGGAACATCAGAGATTATTAGCTTGAGCAGAGGGACATCCAGGAAAATTTCAAGTTTGCATACGAAAATAGTCTAGCTGATTGATGAACGTAATTGATATATAATAAGAAGTTCTAAAAGAACAGACAACTTTCCTGTTACTTAAATGATAACTGAAATTCTTATCGGGAAACAAGTAGGTTTGTAAAAGTAACTGTCACTTAAAACCTCTTTTACACAAGATTTATACATTTTTAAGAAGAACACCACACACAGCATCCAGTTGTAATTTAAACTTTTAAAAGCCAAAATCAACTACTTTCAATAATTTTCTTTCGCAAATTAAATTAATATTATTTATCGTCTGCTTTATTTATTTGCAGTTTGAAGAATAATTATATGTAAAATTGCTTTAGTCAAATCCTCGGAACCGTCTCAACGACTTTGGACAATGTCCAAAACACCTTTACGACGCGAGTTTTCTATTCTTAAATTATTAAAATTAAATTCTATTCTTAATTAATTAAAAGTATGAACATAAAAATCTGTAAAAACCTGATATTTTCAAGATATTAACAACAAAACACATGAAACTACTCCAAACCGCTTTAAAAAAAGAAATGAAAATTGAAACCAATAAAATTTTTATGCAATAAATATAATGCCTTGTCGATTTCTTTGTAAATAATTAAAGAACAATCAAAGAATCACATTGTGCTGCATTTTATGACGTCATTCCAAACTGATTTATGACAAAAATAACATTAGCTTCAAATAATATTTTTTAAATAAATGCATAAATAATATTTGTTTTTAATAAATTTGTTTAAGTTTTGAAATGACGGTAGTTTTGGGTGATCTGTAAAACCCGTTTCATTACATTAAGAGTTTACGTGTAAGAAGCAAACATCAAGGGTTCGGGAAGGATTTGTATGGCAAAATAAAATATTTAGCATTTTTATATGTTATTTACAAATAATTTATACATAATTTTTTTTCGTTGTTTTATGTCTTAAGTGAATTTAAAAAAAGAAAGGAAAACCGTCAGGGTTCCATTTATGTATAAAGTTAGTTTATATTACCATTTTATAATAATGTGGACCGAATATATTAGCAAGCATTGATTATTCATAGTGAGACTTAACAGTTAAGATGTTATATTCTAAATAATGTTAATAAAATCGAGAAACAGAACCTATAATTTTTTATAAATTATAACAATATTGGACATTATGTTTTTTGTTGATTGCCCACCTTTTATTTGTTTCGCGAAAAAGGAAAGTCTTCATAAGGAAATTAACCACATAATAATTTCAATTATTTCCCAATCATTCATGTTATTAATATTAAGCTGTGATCTTACCACCTTATCACTTTAAGAAATTGGGTTTGGTACCAAATGCTCGAAGCAGAGGTGCTTTAGTCACCATAATACCCTTCACAGACAAACAGACCTAGTTTACAACTTCTAAGTAGGCATTCTTTGAGTCTCAATTGCCCAATTATTTTTTTACTTGTTTCCTAATTCAATTTAAATGAATTAAGCATTAGTTGATTTTCAAGTTGGTTTATTCGTTTGGGCTTCAAAAAATAAAGATCCTTTGCAGTTTCGAAATCTGAAAAATGTCAACAGTCTTATCCCATGAGAAGAAAATAAGTGGTAGTAGCAAATACAAGTATTAAAAAAAACTAAAGAATGATTGAACACATCATGTACGCTTAAAAATGCTAAGTGATTTATAGTATGAAGCAGTTTAAGAGGGACTGTCAGTCCCATAGAGCTAATGCATTAGTTTTGAAATCACAACTTTTGCAAATAAAATGCTTTGCCATGTTATCTCATTTTCACCAGGTATGGTAATCATCATAACATCAATTTAAAACAAAATTGAAAAGAAATTAAGATCCGGTTATTTAATTATTAATTGATAAAGTTTTAAATTAGTGTCGCCATCTGCTGTATATTTTTGGCATTTTAACACTTCAAAAATATATAATTAAATAACTAGATAATATTTTCGTTTTAAATTTGTTTCATTTCAATGTTATATTGATTCTCATACCTGGTGAAAATGGGATAACATGGCAAACCAATTCTTTTGCAAAACTTGTGATTTCAAAACTAATGCATTAGATCTATGGGACTGGCTGTCCCTCTTAATAAGTCACATAAACAGTACCAGTATACACTCATTTTAAACATTCAATAATACTATAACTCAAAAATGTAACTTCCCCCAATACATCTATTTTGGGGCCGTAGTGAGCCTAGTGGTCAGCGTCTCGGTCTCGGGATCGGAAGGTCCTGCGATCGAGTCCCGGTATCACTGAAGACCTACCGAGTATATGCGGAGTACGTGCTCGTTAAATCTGTTGGGTCCGAAAGTCCTCTAAGTTCCCATACCAAATCAATACCTCTGGGGGTGACAAGCGAATTCTGGGGATCCTCTAGTTGGCCTCTGTCTCTAAAAATTAGATGGATCCACTTATGTGTGTGTGTTGTCTGTTGTGTCTGTCTTACTTGACGAAGGTTTATAAGCGGGTCGCTGACCAAGCATACAAACCTGAATATATATGTCTACCAACCAACCAACCAACATCTCTTTTCTGGGTGCGTGCCATATATCACTTAACTTAAATAAATTTATATCCAAATACCGAAAAACACAGTAAAACTTTTAGAAACCCATCGAAAACCACCCATAAATCAATCGAGTTTAAACTCCCAAAGTTCAAAAGTAATGACGCATGCAAAGTTACGAAATATTCATAGTTGCATCCTCTTTAAGAAGAAAATTAACGCTTCTTCCCAATCTAATCTAGCCACTAACGGTATTAGAAAATGCAAATTGAAGAGCTTAGTGGAAGAACGTGCTAAGTGACATTTTTGAAGAAACTGAGATTTTTGTGTCAATGAACATATTATTAACTTCTATAACGATAACAAGTTTCCCCTTTTTCATATACTTTAGGTTTAGTATATTTTTACGGCTTGCAAGTACCATTTTTAGCGGATTTTAGAGCAAGCTAAAAACTTTAAAGCTCATTTTCTCGTTTTCACCTTTTTGTCACTTAGCACGTTCTTCCACTCAGCTCTTCGAATGCAAATTGAGGCTTCAAAATTCCATTAATCTTTTACTCCGTTCGGAATTGCATAATACGCAAGCAAAACATTATTAAATAAGGCTCTGGGAAAATTGGATTCCTTGAGAGAAAATTAATTGCCTGATAAGTTCGGGAGCAAAATTCACAGGTGCGTATCGCTGATCATTGAGGTATTATGGGCTATTAGCGGAACCTCACATCCATTATAACACTTCTTGTTAAGGCTATTAAATCTTCGCCAAATATCGCCAAACTCCTTAAGATTGGAATTGAAGAATTTAGTGGAAGAAAGTGCTAAGTGACAAAAAAGTGAAGACGAGAAAATGAGCTTTAAATTTTTATTTTGCACTCAGATCAGTTGAAAATGGTACATGCAAACGTAAAAAAAAACATACTAATCGTAAAGTTTATGAAAAAAGGGAAACTTGTTATAGTTAAAGAAGTTAGTAATATGGTTCATTGATACAAAAATCTAAATTTTTTCAAAAATGTCAATTAGCACGTTCTTCCACTAAGCTCTTCAATTGTGTGGTTAATGAGGGAATTCTTTTAATCAGTTCATGGATAAGGGGATACCGAAGAACTGTCAAATTTTGAGTAAAAAAAAGTTTGGTCACGCCACAGGGTAAAGAGTAGGTAATAGGTAATGAATATCGTGCACTAAATAGCAATATGTAATTAGTTATTTAATTACTAATACCCATTTGTATAGTTAAATATAACAACTTTACTTTGTTTAACGTAGATCTTGTATGACGGGCTTTCACATGATTGGAAAATATTAAAACTTTTTCAAAGTTTTTGTGGGCAAATTGATTTTTACTAAACTGCAAAATAAGTAGAACTGCGAGTTTAAAGTTGACATCCAGCTTCAAGTTTTAGACCAAGAAGTATATGCGGGGTTTGCTATTGTAACTAACTCGAAGCGAGGCCGTGCTCAATCCACTCTAGTGTGTACAGAGGGGAAGGGAAGTTGGAAAGGAGAGAGTGAGGGGATGGGGTTCAACTCGAAGCCCTTACATATTAACCAATCCCAGCATGTTAATTTTGTAATCTACTTCTGCTGTCTATATACAGCCTCCTTCCTTTAGGAGCTTTAATGCAGCCAAATTAAGCCCTTAAATTTAGAACCGTGGTCAAGTGATGAGTCAGCACCTCAGCTGCACTCTTAAAACAAAAGAGTGAAATTCACTCCTAGGAGAAGTGCTTTTGGCACCGAAAGGAGTGGAAATTAACTCAGACTGAGTTAAAACGCTCGTTTTAAGAGGTAGGACGCAGATTGTTTTCTTTTATTTCTTTTACCATGAAAAAGATTGAAATTCAACTCCTATAGGAGAAGTGCATTTTTGGCACGAAAGGATGGAAATTAACTCAGACTGAGTTAAAACACTCGTTTGTTTTAAGAGTGTGGCACAAAAACTGGACTTCGAGCGACATTGTATACTAATGCCGTGGACTTTCGACTCTACAGATTTAACGAGCACGTCTTGCCCACTCTACTGGGGTACCCCGTAATAAAGTCGATTTTATTATTTTTTTATTTTCCCCAAAAAATATCCGTCTATATAGGATGTGGCCGGGTTTTGAAAGCGGGACGCTCTGTATGAGAGGCCGATGTCAGGGTTTCGGAATCCCAGCAACATGAGTAAAACAAAACAATTGAAACAACACAATAGTGTAATGTTGTTATTTTACTCAGGACTAGCATTCCATTTGTGCTGTTTCAAAACAAGTGTTTTCTTATTGTAGCTGAAATGTGTATGCTCCTACCAGACAAACTATTCGTAATTTATAAGATTCACTGATTTAAAATAAACATTATTTACCAAACTGTCTTTAAAAGAACATACTAACTCTCTGAAGTCTGTAGGCCTGTGGCTGCACTTTAAAATAATTTCTGAAAAATTAAAGCACATTTTGGGGTAATTTTTTTTTTACATAATACTGTTTTAATGTTTTCTTTACGACAAAGTGAAACTTTCATGACATACAGAGTCACACGAATAACTTACTCAAATGACGTTTCCACAGAGAAGTGTGCATCCAATCATGGCCAGTGAAGCAAACGTTTGCCCCGGGTACCACATAATAAATTTTACATTTTTTGGGGAATTAACAGCAGAGGGTGATGGCAGCACTTTTTTACCATCATACAGTGATGGTAAATTAGAAGGATATATTTACAGTACAATGGTCCTATAGTATGAAGTTAATTTAACAAAGACCAGAAGCAAATAATTACACTACACATTTGTTTTCAATATCACATACCATAAAAACAAACCCGGCTCATTATCAAAATCCGGCCACATCTTTAAAAAATCGACTTAATTACGGAGTTCCCTGAGTACGTGAAAATTAATCTGTGAAGTCTAAAATCCCAACGGCGAGCGTACGATGTCACTCGAATTTGCCCGATCAGGATCAGACCTCGTCACTTGACCAGGGTTCTAAACCATGATTCGCAATTAGCAACCCTCACCAATCGCGCCAAACCGTTAAAAATGGCGGGATTTTTGAAGGCGGTCGCGTGCCGACTAATGGTTTCGGCGGGAAATCGTGGGAAGTCGTCATCTTTCGCTGCGAAAAGGCGTCCTCCCTACATATTAATCGACTTAATTAAGACTCCCATCAGAAGAGAATTCTTTTCCGAATGTATCGGGAGTTTTCTATCCATTTTGCACCCCCCGTTCGGATTTGCATACAGAACGAAATGGGGTGGAGTGGGGTAAGTCAGTTAGGTTGGTATTTGGTGATGGTTCTCTGGTGACTCTGATTAGTGATTGCACATTTTGATGGCTCGAACTTTCTTTAGATTAGATATATTACACATGCGGCAATAGTATAGATGATACTATTACGATATACGATGATACTATTATGATACTATTACGATATACGATGATACTATTATGATACTATTACGATGATACTACTCTAAAGTAGTACTATAAAAAAATCTAAGGTTAAAAATAGCTCTCAGAATAGTCATAATCTTTTGCATTTTTAAAATTTCCATTTTTTTCACCACTCCCTTCCACAAAAGCGAAAGTCCGCGAGCATATCTATCCATGCAGTGTTCGAATGGCTCTAAAGTGGTACAATAAAAATCTAAGGTTAAAAACGACTCTAAAGCAGTAGAATAAAAAAAAATCCAAGGTTAAAAACGACTCTAAAGCAGTAGAATAAAAAAAAAGTCTAAGGTTAAAAACGACTCTAAAGCAGTAAAATAAAAATCTAAAGTTAAAAGCTACTCTAAAGTAGTAGAATAAAAAAAATCTAAGGTTAAAAAAGATAATAAAATTTAAAAGATGTTACGAGTATATGGACAATTTTACCGGAATTTCAACTTTTAGGTACATCAATTGTGTGGTAAAATAACCTCAATATTTTGTGTTTCAAAATTACTCAAACATCTACATCAAAAATTATTTAGAAAAAAATCTATAACATATACAGCAAGGATTTTTGATCTATAAAATACCATGGAATTGGATCTGTAAGGAAATGATTACTTTTTCTATCCTTTTAGTATTTAAGAATTAATATGTTATTAATTAGTATATTAGGAATATTCTGCATTATTTTGTCCTAAAAATTTTTCCTAATTAGTTTAGTGATAAAGATTTTTATATCCAGGACACCAGGTTTATGGTATAAGGAAGGGGGAAAAAATAATTAGAAATATTCTTTTCTTTATGACTTATGCCTCCAGACATAAAAGCTAAATTTATGGTAGAACCTCCTAGACAGCTATTTCGCAATTTGAAACAAGCCGCGTTTTCATTCTAAAGGGTTTTTTATATCTTATAAATCTTATTGTTTCACAAACACATGGGTCTTCATATATTTCTTAAATAAATGATTTATTAGTTGCCGTATTTATTCTTTTGTGTTTAAATTAAATTTTTTAACATTTTTAACATAAGTCATAAGTTTTAATACATTTTAAGTAATACTTCGTACTGTTTTGACATATGGGCTATTTCAGGGACCGTGCGTTTATGACGTTATAAATGACTTTCCGTTGTAAACGATGCCGATGAGGTAATTCCGTGAAAGTGACTGGTTTATTTTGTAGTGTAAAAAAAAAGTTTCCAATGAAACTTATTCAAATTCTGAACGACAGAGCAGAAAATCTAGCATCACATTTCGCATCGTGCTTCAATGTAACTTCTTTACTTCCGAATAAGGTTCCGATCTCCCATTGCATGCCAACTACCGAAAGAAAATTCCACGTCTTCTATCGCACGGAAACAGAATCACTTCATCCGATCTACTTCTCGAACAAACAGCAAAACACAAACAGAATCTTTTGCATTTCTAAAATTTCCATTTTTTCCACCACCACCCCCTTCTACAAAAGCAAAAGTCCGCGAACATATTCATACAGTGTTCGAATTAGAAATTCTTACAACAGCAGAAAAGAAACTTGCACATTCCCTTCCCCCCGATTTCATATCGGGGGGGAGGAATACCTAACTGTAAACATATGCAGAGAGAAAGGGGGGATAGGAAAAAATATATTATTTGCACATACTGCCTTGTGGCATTTGCGTTTCCCTATAGAACTGAATAAAATTAATTCACCGATGCCCACATTCTTGCCTACCCCATGTTCAAAAATGAACATGTATGGGATGTACGGATATACCCCACATCCCAACCATCGCTTAAAAGATGTGATTTTTAAGTTCTTATTTGGATACGGTATTTCCTTCTTTCCGTTTTTATGAATAAACGGCTTTATCTCTCTGAAGGATACAGACGTACAGTCCCTGGACAAATTATTAGACGCACTGTATTTTTTTATAGTAATTTTATGTTTCTTAAGAGTTTTTATGCAATAATGGTATTTAAACTACAATATTATTGATTTTTATTTAAAAGAATTGTTGTAGACTACATATTTGTATTTATTTTTAACATATGGCAACACTGTGTTGACAAAGTGATACATGAACGTAAACAAGTAAAAACCTGTATCAGCTCCTAGAAAAGATTATTTATGTGTGGAATCATCATCTTCAAATGCAGGAGGCAGTACAGTCTTGCATTGATAGCATGCCGCGCAGAATTAAAGCTTTGATAGCGGCTAAAGATGGCTCAACTAAATATTGACTTTTACTAACATTACTTTCACTTTTCTTTAAAACTTAATAAACTTATGCTTTTCTAAATTAATGCTGTTTTATTTATGTCAAATAAATCGGTAACTGATTGGATAATATAAAAATAAAAAACAAATCAATTTAAAATAATAAAACGGTGCAATATCACCCGGTAATTAATATTTTATATGAAATCTTGCAGTGCGTCTAATAATTTGTCCACGGACTGTATAAACCCGTCACCTGGCTGTCAGTTTTTCTAGCAACACACATACTTTTAAAAAAATTATAAATTTAATAATTTGGATAAATTTTAAAACTTAAAGCAAGGAGGACCCCTTTATGACCATCTACTACATAAATATAAATTTTTTAAAAATTTAATAATTTCAATTTTCTGTTAATATATTAATTTAAATCTCATGAAGTGAAAACAAGTTTACACTTCAATCAATTTGCTTAACCCTCAAAAGATAATTTTAAAAACGAGAGGTATTTGCTGCTAGAGAACAAGCCTACTTGTACTATTCTACGTAGTTAAATGTGTGGTAACTACTTTCGAAAATTCGGCAAATGAAGTAATTGCATTGATGAAAACCTAATGCGAAATCGAGTTTGTCATTATTTTACTCCTGATAAATTATTTTGTAAAACAGTAATAAATCCCAGATTTGCCAAATATGTTTTTATTCAAATTATTACGACTATTGTATTTTGTATTTATTTGATTTTCATGTGATACTTTTCTTAGTTTTTTGGTATGTTTTGTCTTTTATTTTAACTATTCATACATAGATTCATTTCTTCTGTCAGTACAGTACTCGGGCTCTTGGGCTGTACTGTATACTTTGCATTTTTTTTCGTGCTAAATAAAAAAAAATCACAAGACACTTTCGATCTATCATTTCTCAAAATGTCGGTTGGTAAACCAGACGCAGGCTCGCTGTGTCGTAGAAGATATAATCCTCTGAGGGATAGGCACATTGGCTGAAGTGTAAACTTGTTTTCACTGCATGAGATTAAAATTTAAATTTTTTGTAGTAAATGGTTATATATGGCTCCAGCCATGCCAACTTCAATAAAGCAGAGAAGTCTCCCAAAATGAAGTAGTAAACGAATTTTAGTCATTTCCAGTGAAGATTAGAATTTAAAATATTTGTGAGTAAATGGTAATAATTGTGTCAGCCTAACATTATAAATTTGAGAAATTTCTTATTTAAAATTACTAATGATAGTAAAATTTCCTAATTTTAGTAAATTTTATCCTTAATAATTTTGAGTAAATTCAGATAATTCAAATTTTAAAATTACTAATTTTAGTAAATTTATAATTTTGTAATAATAATTTAGTAAATTTAATAATTTTAGTAAATTTAATAATTTTAGTAAATTTTAAAATTTTAATTTAATTTAGTAAATTTTAAATGTAATAATTTTAGTAAATTTTAAATTTAATAATTTTAGTAAATTAAAATTTTTTAAAAAATTATGTGTGTTGCTGGAAAACCAGATGACGGATAGCCAGATGACGGATTTATACGTCTGTATCCCTCATGAAACCCAATGTGGAATTGATATCGTGGGACACTTTTTCATCTTTTTTCATTTCACAAAGTGTCGCGTCACTTGATTGTGGTTCTAAAATACGACGCCCGTCACCAATAGCCCTCGTGTAGCTCTAGTGCGACGATAATTCAAACTAACCTAACCAAAGTGTCGTTGTCTGGCAAGCCAGAGGCATGCTTACTGCGCGTTAAATGAACAACGCATAAATTTCTTTGCGTGTATTGAAAACAACACATACCAAACAACAAGCTGTTGCCTGCCTACCATCCCTCCTCCCCCCCCCATTGCCGTTCGAAATTGTCTCCGGGCATAGCGTGCGCATTTGGAACATTTGAATAAAGTTCAAGATTTGACGTGACACCCCTTTCTCCCCCTTTTCGAACATTCGAACAAAAGCCCCGTTCGTGCAGGGGCGCCGTTAAGTTAGTCGTTTGGTCCCCCCACCCCCGCTACGAATCATTTTAGGGGACCATGCTTGAATAGGCGCGATTAGGGGGCTTGGTTCGGTGGGTCGGGGTCTTTAATAAGAGGGTTGGTAGATATGTAGGTTTTAAAGGTTTGTGTAATTATTAATTGTAATTTGTCGAAGTATTTGTGTGTTGTATTTCTCTGGATTGAGATACACACACTCTCAAATAATCAGTTCATGGTATTCTTTTCTGATTTTTTGATATTTCTAAAAAACTAATAGACTTTAAAACCTGTAGATATCTAGGTTTAAAGCTTTGAGTAATTATGAATTGTGGATTTAGTAATTATGATCTGTGGATGTAGTTCTGTACAAGATATTTTTCTGGATTTAGATACAATTCATGTCCAAATTTCTCTTCAAATATTATTATTTTTTTATATTGCTAATCTACTTTGAAATATGTAATTTTCTGTTGACAACTTGCGCAATAGGTATAACGCACTACATTACATACTTTCGTGCATATATAACGTCTTGCTTGCAGTTAGGTGGAACGCAGAATGGGACCGAAGTAAAAAAAAGTTTTAAAAAGATGATTTTGGATATTATAGTGTATATATGTGTTTGTAGAAAAATAATGTCCCCTGAAGTTGATAAGAGGTTGTTAAGACCTTTTTCCTTACAATGCACATGCAGAGAAGGGATGATAGAGATCGGATTCGCATCCGATAGTACGGAAGTCTGTTTTATTTAATATTTGACTGAAAGACAGTACAATACTCATCGGTTTTGTAAAAGAGAGTTACGGGGATCAGAAATTATGAATCTCTTTTTTTTTTAATTGTTGCCTTTGTTAGGGTTTTCAAATATGAATTTAAAGTAAACTTTCTATGCACGGCATAAGTCAAAGGACACTGAAAATTGAATTTACTTTCATTTAGTTAGCAATGCAAAAGCGTTACTTTTCAACAACAATGAGATAATGAGGACCCAGAAACAACAAGCTGCTCTTATAGGGATACTTTCTACAAACTAAATTAGAACGTTACAGTTAATATAAAACTTATCATTATATCGTTTGGGATAAATTTTCTTATCAATAATTTAAATTTGCGAATGCTATATTTTAATAAACTCAGATGCACAAACCAACATACAACTATTTAAAACTTAAGATGGTATTTAAAACTTAAGATGGATACAGAAAAAGAAAATATGCATATACTATTTATAACTAAAGCGGTTTTTGCGAAAAATTTATTTCAATCGTATTGATAACCAAATAACATTATATATTGTGGTTGAAGTTGAAGTTTATCTTTCGGTAATTAGTACGCAATTCTTACATCAAAACGAGCTTCTCGAATGGACGAACAGAAACTTTAAAATTCCCACAATATCCTCTGGCAATCTTTTCCTGTCCATTCAGCGCCACTTTTCGGAAATTAGCAAAGATAAAATAACAAATTCCTCTGTTTATAAAGCCTTTAAAATTAAAACCCACAAAAGACCCCTGAACATTTTAATAGTCTCTCTACTTCCTGTGGCCTTTTAATGTGTGCGGGACATAATAAAGAATCGCAATCCAAGACAAGATAGCCTTTCTCGGAAGCAAATCGAACGTAATTATCGATACAAAGGGCCGACCTAAATCACCCGAGGTGTGGACATCAAATTCATAATCGCCAGATTATCGCCTTCATGGACTTCAGAGATTGAGTTAAGAAGAAGATGTAGATGCTGTCGGGCGAAAACCAATACAAAAACGTGTTAGGCCAAGTGAAGCCATCGATCGCTATAAAGTAAGCCCAAACAAACCCTCTCAGCGAAGTATTTGGGTATCTACAGGAGAGTTTATATAGGCTTACCACATCAACTTGGCGATTTTTGATTCTTCAGTAAAAACTATAATTACAACGGGTTTTCTTACCAGTGAAGGAAATTTCTACCCATCTTGTATAAATTCAGATCTCGTGCTACAGCCAGGCCCTGACCATCGCCTAGGCCTCCAAGGTCCGGGCCTTGGACCCACGATTTATGGGGCCCACAAATTTGCTATAAACCTACAAATTTTGTTTTCCAAGTAACAATTGCGTCTGTTTTTATGACAAACTCAATTTAAATTAATCATATATTTAAGTTTTCTACAATTATAAACACTCTAATTGTTTTGTAAAATTTTAAATTTGGAGATAGATCTTACTTGCAAAGCTCATAACTTTGCAATATGACTATTCAGTAACAATATCGTTCGGAAAGGGGCCCCAAATGTCTCCGGGCTTAGGTCCTCGACTTGTCATGATTAGGCCTTTCCTACAACTGAGGAAATAGTATTTTTTTAATTAACGCTTAATTAACGCGCTAAAGAATAAAATGATGTGTTTCAACATGAACTAACATTGAGTGAGCGGTTTGTTTGGTCTTACTAGGGATGGCTTGGCAACTTCACTTTGTTTCTCGCCAATCATCCCCCACTCCTTCATGACTCTCTGACATCAGATGGGTTCCGCGGTCCAGGAAAAGGATATGGTCCCCGGGTCCATGAAATGGGTGAAGGCCCTGCGGAAATTATGGCCATAGAACGGCGACGCTAATGCCCCCTCGTGTCGAAATGGAAGGCTTTGCCGCATCCGCCGTTCTACCGCTAGGTGTCGCTTCTTTTTTATGGTCGAGTTGAGAGGTTATTGCCTGGTCAGCGCGGTTTTTATTTTTATTATTATTTTGGACTTGAGAAAGTGTTTGGAAGACCAAAAGTTTAGTTCCCAAGTGGGCTGGAGTTCCTTTAAAGATGGGGTGGAATGGGGTATTTATAGGGTTTGTGGGATCGTATATAGCTTTGACCGTAACTGAGCTTTCTATGGTCTTTGTAGTTTGGAGCTTTAGTTATGGTGTTATGGTTTATAGTTTTGAAATGTCGAGAGAGAACTGTCTGGGTTTTTTGTAGAGGCAACAACAGGGCGATCAGTTTATTAATACCAGAAAGTGTCAGGAACTTAATACATCATTTTACATATTATAATTTTTTTTATAATTATTTTGTATGTTTGACTGTCATTGATGCCTATTAAAACTGCCATGTAGAATCTAAACATTCCTTCTTTTTCATTTGTGTATTATAGTACTGTTTAAAATACAGAATGTCTATATTACATATTGCAGTACATATTAAATACAGTGTTGCACAAAAGTTTAGGCACAACACAAAGTGTTAGTTTTATAAAAAAGTATTGGGACACAAGATAAAATCTTTATATGATTTATTCATCAAGTCACATTAAAATCATAATTGACACTAAATAGGAATAAAAACAAATATGTGGCTAGTTTTGCACCAAAATGGCAAGAATGACAAAAATCTGCTAGACATAAGTTTAGGCACACTTATAAAATAATAAGTTTAATAATCAATAAATCATTTAGTATTTCGTGTAGCTTCCACGTTGTTTATTAGTTCGAAAACTCTTGTTTCATAGAAGTACAGCTTTGTAAGTATCAGCCGATTTCATAAACTATCTAATAATGATTGCCCAAACATTTCGATGGATTAAGTGCTGGCTAAGCAGCCAATCAAGAACTGTATGTTACTGGTTCTAAACCACTCTTTAGTTATGTATGGAGGCTTAGTATGTATGGAGGCATGATCTTGTTGGAATTTCCAATTTGGGCCGCATTAAATCTCCCCATCAGGCAGTTAGTGTTTGTCAAGAATTGCCTGGTAGTCCCACGAGTTTTGTTTTTCTATGGTAAAGACTAAGGGAAGTCTGGCCGTTGAATCCAAAACCTCCTCACACTATTACCGAAACACTACCTTGACGTCGGCTAAATTGGATCCTAAAATCTTTACGCAGATCAAGCCAGTAGTAGCCATACCCATCGGGACCCTCTAGGTTAACTTTTTTTTTCGTCGCTGAAGATCACTTGCAGCTATATTTGTCGTTGTAAGACATGTGTTGTTGAGCCCATTGCAATCTTGCATCTTTATGATGAGATAGCAAGCGAGGATTATTGTACTTCAGCTTGGATTTTATCAAGTATCCATATTCAATGATTCTCCTGCTGATAGTTTCACATGAAACTTTAGCAGCAATCACGCTTTTAATTTGATTTGACGAGCAATGGTTTGTTTGAAACCAATTTTCTTATTCGTCTACCCTCTCGTTCGAGGTATTCCAGACCACGATTTTGGGTTGATATTGATCGCCACGTGCTAACACTCTATAAACACCTCGTTTGGATAGCTTTAATTCAGTAAAAATATCAGAAAAAGATTTGCTTCCGGATTTTAATGTCCATATACTTATAATCGCTTCAAACGAAAATTCAGTGGACTTAAGAATTGAAAATTACTTTCAACATTTTAAAACAACTTAAAAACCCTCCCCTTTGATGACGCAATCACTTTTTCTAGAGAATTGGCATAAAACTGAAACGTGTGCCTATACTTTTGTGGCAAGGAAATTTTTTAAATTTTTAATTTGTTGTGGAAGTCCAATTTATTTATATTGTTTGGAAAACTTTTTTACCCTATTATTTTTCATGCTGCCAATGGATATATATTTAAAAATAATCTATTGGAAAATAGTAAACACATTGGGGATTTGTTCATGAATCGCGTCTGTGCCTAAACTTTTGTGCAGTACTGTAACGTATAAGTCGTGTCGCAATTTAATCTTTCAACCACAAGCGTAACGGTTTATTTTTAAGTCAAACTTTATTATACTCAAGTCTCAATTGACTTCAACGTCTTCTTTTTTAAAAACTACTACAATCACGCGATATAGCGCGTTCTTACAATCATCGAAATCTGAGCGATGCCAACAATAAGAACTGTTTTCTTAGTTAGATTTTATAACAAAATATGTGGAGTTGAAGATAAGAATTGTTCACTAGAAATTCATTTAAACATAAGCACCTTTAATAATATAGTATCCCAAAACTTTCTTTTAAAATCAAAACCCCATTTTCTATAAACAAACTAGACAAAAACTTAAAACGCTACAAGTTGATTCTCCAATCTCGTTTCAAAAACGTCAACAACAAAAACAATTTAGTCACATTAAGCAATTTAACGCCAAAACTTCAATTTCAATGAGCCGCAAACAACTTCTTTGGAATCGAAAGTTATTAACCTAAAAGAGAAAAATTAAAATTTCCCCTTCCGCTACCTAATTCGAACAATTTAATTTAATGTGCCTCTCAAAAAAGATAAAGATTCTTGGGGATCCAAACATATTGTTGCGGCCTTTTGCCTCTTGATGGATCCGCAATATTAGACGGTAAAGAAATAACAAAGATTTAGCCACAACTTGTTGCTTACAATTCAAACAGTCCTTTAATTGATTTGGATATTTATTTATTTGTTTGTTTCAGATGCACATAACAGAAAAAATCCAATTACAATGCACATCATGAAAGACAATGAAAAACAACAAAAACACAAAAAAAAACATTACAAAGAGAATAGCCTCCGACAATTAGCTTTAAAAACATTAAAAGGCATACAAAATATATAAAGTTCCTCAGACACACTGTTATAAGTTTTATAAAATTTATATAGACAAAGATTTAAAATACAGTTATTCCGATTAGAATTCAAATAAAACAAACAACAATTACTTGTAACTCTAGAAGGCACATTTATTTTTTTATAGTACTAGTATAATGTAAGTAGAATCAATCATATTATTAACAACTTTATAAAAAAACAAAAGACAATAAACTTGACGTCTAGACTTAAGGGTACAAATGTTGAACATATTACGGAGTAATTATGATATATATTTATTATTGTTTAAACTGATTGATTCGATATCAATTCAAATTCAAAGACCGTTTAAATTACACATACGGGTGCCTATAAGCAACAGCATGACGCTTATAATTTAAACAGTCTTTTAATATTTTTTTGATATGGATATTGTCCATTGTTGTAACGGATTGATTCAATTTAAATTCCTCTTACAGCTTACTAATGTACAGAAACAATGAAAAAATAACGGATTCTAAACAGCCGCATGTTGTTTGTAACGTAAGCCGTCTTTCAATTTCTCTTGATATTAATATTTTCTCTTTATATAACTGATTATTTTTATTTAAATGCTTCTTCATCACTCATGAATAAATAAAAGGGTTTTAAAACAAGAAGTTCATAAAGAACTAAAATAGCCTACTTTCCTGTTACTTAAATACTTACTGAAGTTCTAATCGGGAAAAAAAACTAGGTTCCTAAAGTAAATATCATCAACAGCCGTTTCTACACTAGATTTATACACATTAGAAAAAAAATCGAAACACAGCACCCAGCTATAATTTAAACTTCTAAAAGCCAAAATAAACTATTTTCCTTAATATTCTTTCGCAAATTAATTAAATATTATTTATCATCTGCTAGTGATTTATTTGTAGCTCGAAGATCAATTAAATATTTATTAATAACAAATGTAATGAAACTATACTCCGAACTGCATTAAAAAATAAGAAATGTAAATTAAAACTAAGCATAATTGCATGCAAAAGTATGCCTTGCCGCTTTCTTGGTAGTTAAATAATGAATAATCAAAGAATCAAATTGTGCTACATTTTATGACGTCATTCCAAACTGATTCATGAAAATATTATTTTGCTTCAAATATTTTTAAATAAATAAAGTTTCTCATGCCATTGTTGATTTGGCAACAGTGATTTAAATGACTCAAAATTGAATTTCAATGCTAATTCAATGGGAAATTCGCCGACAGATAGTAGATTTATGTCCGTCCGGACGTACAGACAGACGGACAAAAAGTATGAAAGTTGGGTATCTGAGGTCATAGCTTTCTAACAAAAAAAGAATTTTTAAGATCCGATGATTAGAACCGATTTTGGAAGGGGGGTACAGACAGACAGACAGGCGGACAGACAGGCGGACAGACAGACGGACAGACATACGAACAGACAGACATACGAACAGACAGACAGGTGGACAGACAGACAGTTGGACATCAACCGCATTTCAATACCTACAGTGATTTAAATGACTCAAAATTGAATATCAATGCTAATTCAATGGGAAATTCGCCGACAGATAGTAGATTTATGTCCGTCCGGACGTACAGACAGACGGACAAAAAGTATGAAAGTTGGGTATCTGAGGTCATAGCTTTCTAACAAAAAAAGAATTTTTAAGATCCGATGATTAGAACCGATTTTGGAAGGGGGGTACGGACGGACAGACGGACTGACGGACAGACGGACAGACAGACAGACAGACAGACGGACAGACGGACATCGACCGCATGTCAATACCTACTTTTTCATTTTTAATTCTTTCGAATTAAAAAAAGAAAAGTAGGCTAAAAACGAACATTTTCTATTCCTATATTGTTTGTAATGTAAATTGCCTTTTAATAACCCTCGGTGTTGATATTTACTGTTAATATTTTTTTTATTCCTTTGAGATAGATTCCTTTTCATAGGCTAGTAATATGTATGAGGTGGAAGGCACTATATACTTAAAGCAATTTAAGAAACAATAAAACTTTAACAATTATTCAAAAGATATGCATTCTTGATTACAAAGCCCGGGCCTGGTCCTCACACGCGCGACGCTCTTTTTATTGGTATTTATAGTTGTGTCTTGATAATTATACTTGACATTTATGAAATTCTGTATGTAACTAGCATGTGATATAGAGAAAAGAAACATAGACAGTAAGCAGTTATTCAATTCTCTTGATATAACCTTGAATAATAGAAGATAGAAAGATAAGTAGATTGGTGATTTATTTTAAATGATATTCCCTTCTATAAAAAAAGAATTTATGTAATTTGCTTGTGTGTTTTTCATAAATCAAATGCAAACTTGAACAAACAGCAACAGGCAAAGTTTAGTTTAGTTTGAAATATCGTCGCACTAGAGCTACACGAGGGGTATTGGCGACGGGCGTCGTATTTTAGAACCACAGTCAAGTGACGAGCCGACACCTGAGTAGGCGCCCAACGCAACCGTTAAGGGCGACATCGTACTCAGCGTTAGGACTTTGAAGGATATTTAACGTGCACTTCCTCCACACGGGGTATTATTCGTCGGACATTTTTGGCTGCCCGGGCCGTTTATAGGTTAACAAGTAAAAGGTCTGACAAGGTTGGTCCATTTCACTGTTCTTGTTTCATTTCGCCTTGGTCCATGCAGAAGAAAGTATGTTATTTTACATTTGTAACAACCAGAAGGCTCATCCTCGAACGTCCGAAATTCCGAATTTGTCCGGCATGGTTATTTTTAAGGATAGATAATAGTTAAAATTACTCCTGAGGATTGAACCAACCACAAAACGATACTCTAACGAATCCATTTCGAGGTTTCGTTTGTGGGCGTGTCTGCGTTACAGACTTAAAAACATATTTAATAACACAAACACTAACATGCAAAGTATGTTCTTTTGTAAAAACATAACATCGTCTCTTGGTACATACGTCGTTACCAACAAAAGCGATGCTATCACCTTTTCAAGGATCGACTAGCAAAAAGTTGAGCGAAATTCAATGGGGAAGAGTTCATAAAAATAATTATGTATTCGCCTCTTTGAAAATAATAATCTGCGGATGTTCAAGCTCTTGAAAGGCTTTTGAAGATCGCTTCATTTTCCCCAGTATTACGAAAATCGGGTATTAATAGCTCTTGGGTTCTTTCAGGGGAACAGTGGGATAAGATATAGCAAAATTTTTTTTAAAAATGATATGTCCTTAACCTTCTGAGTGTCCTTGAAATGGGCCGAGTGCTTTCTCGGTATAAATTTAAATTTTATTTTTTAATTGACATATTAGTTCAAAAATTCAGAATTAGGTTTATTTTTTTAAAAATAATCTTAAACTTCTTATTCAAACGGGAACAATTATATCTATATATATAAAAGGCAAAGTATGACTGACGTATCAACTTCCAGCCAAACTCCACACAGGGATTCTTCGAGCATTTTTTGGCTGCACGAGCCGCTTATAGGTCGGCAGCTATTTAGGCGATTCCCAGACTTGAATCTGGGACCTTCCGCGTGCAAGACGAACCCCAGGGCCTATGGCAAAGCCCTCTAACTCATGGAAGGGCCTAGGTACAATCGGACAACACCTCATATCAGAATGGGAGGCATCAATTGGTTTAAAAAAAAGTTTACATAAAAAAATCACTGTTATTAAGCTTGCACCCGTGCAACGCCGGGTTTATAAAGCTAGTTTATCAATAAAATTTCATTATTCATAATTTTTTTTATTTATTGCTATTGCTGGAAAAACGGTTTATAAATTACGAAACAACGAAATAACGACCAATGATGAGAAGGTTAAGAACAATTGTATCTATCTGGTGGTTTCAACCATCTACCCATTAAAAAAATTTCTTAGTGTACTTTGCAAGAACTTTTACAATTACATGAAAAAATTGAATGGTGAAATTGCATGGTTTCATTTACAGTCCGTTTAGCAATGAACATGATAAATTATGTTATTATAAATACAATATTATAAAAACATTATGAATTATTAACAATATTTTTTCAATTAAAAATAAGATTATTTGTATTTTACTACTTTATCCACACAAATAAAAAAAATTGAAAACATTTAAAGACATTTTTTAATTATACAATTTTTAGATAAGAACTTTACAATATGGTTATTTCTGTAATAATCAGAGAAACTCTTCTATAAATATTTTTCTAAACATTATTAATTTTAATAAAGTAAGTAAAAAAATTCCTCTTACCAACTTTCTGCTACCAATAATATAAACTAAGTAATTAAAATAAATTATGTTTGGTTTTAGGTTGTATAAAGCTAATTAAAGAACCAAAAGGAATTTATGTATCAGTTTGAAACCAAACATTTTATTTACTTTTAAGAGGTTCTTTTGTTAACCTGTGTTGCAAAATGAGAATTCAAATTATTCGCTTCTTAAGTAGAATTTTTATTTATTTGCAGCTTACACTTTAAACCATTTTCAGAAACTACCTTTCCCGCTCCCTTGAAATGACGGGGTGAAGTTTTACACTATCTTTCTCGCTCCTATGATATTGCCATACTGGAGTGCTCAGTAGTACGGCCATAAGATTAACTAACTAATCCCAATAAACCAATGCTGGAGTGTTATAGTATCGGCTCAAAATATTAAACATCTTAAATCCACCAATTAAAACGCCAATGGCTGGAGTGTTCAGTAGTAACGCGCCAATAAGATTAAAACTAACTTAAATCGACCAATTAAAACGCCAATGGCTGGAGTGGTTAGTAGTATCGGCTCAATAATATTAAAACTATCTTTAATCCACCAATTAAAATACCAATAATATAAACAAACTAAAAACAAAAAAAGATTTATAGCTAAAAACAAATAAAAAAAAATTTAATGTACGTGTAGGGTTCATTCGCATATTTTCATTTAATTTTCAGAGATAAAAAAACATCACTTTTATGACCGTTTTCTTGTCAATCAACCGATCGCTAACTCATTAAATTATCATTGAAGATTATTTTATAGAATCAGTAAACTATCCGATCTAATTCATTTTATTCTCTCTTCTTCTTGACTTCTACCACTTCACTCCTCCCCTGGCGCAGAACCCGCCTTTTGTTTCTACCCCCTTACCCGTGCAAACGATCCCCTTTTGTTTTCTCAACATCTCTCCCTCCCCGCCGCTTCATTTATTCGAATCTGATAAACTAGAACAGAACGTGGAACGATCACTCGGAACTGAAGTGCAATTAGCTCAACAAAAGGCGAATCTTGATATCTTTTAAATATCGCCGGATGTTTTAACACTCACTTTCCAGCATTAAAAATCTATTAATGTTTTAGGGTGTTGATGACACTCATTCTCGATGATAAGGACTTCTGTCATTTATAGTTTAAAGGGCTCGGATAATAAGGACGATTCTGTTTGAGGGGGATATATTGTTTTCTGGAAAGACTATTAGCGAGTACTTAAGATTTTCGGGTCTTTAAAAATTAATTCCAGTTGAAGAGATCGGCGAGTGATTGCGGATGCCGAGGCAGTTAAGATATGCGATAAAATAACTTTTGGGATTGAGTTGGTAAATTTAGAGTGGGGTAGTTATAGAGACAAAACTTTTATTTTCATTACTTTACAGAATTTAATATTTTAATAAAAGATTTTACTTATTTAATGCTAGAATTGGCTTATTTTAAATGACGTAACTCTCTAGTTTTTTTCATTTCCTGTGATTTCATTAGTTGTTTTGGTTTCACTCGCTCTCAGTGCGCGGTTTTTGTCGTCTGTTGTGTTCTATTTTAGAGTTTTCTATTCGTAACTTGTTTTTATTCATGCTATTTACAAAACTTTATCGGTTTTAATTTGAAAACATTTCAACTATACAAAGCATTACCAAAACGTCGCTGTTGCTAGAAAACTTCAGTTTAGATGATGTTCTGTCTTATGCAGATAAATTAAGCGAATTGTGGGACAGATATTTAACATGACTTACGAACTGAAAAAAAAGCTTTTGTTCTACTGAAAGAAAAGTTTGTACACAACATTCAATTCGTGAAACAGTTAGAGATATAGAAAACTCACTCAACGAATACCAAAACAAATGTACAGTCCCTGGACAAATTATTAGACGCACTGTATTTTTTTAATAATGATGAAAAAAACCAAAGAATGCCATATCATTAAAAAAGATGTCGATATATGTATTAAAAAAAGGAGATAGTACTTTCTATTCAATAGTTTAAGTTTGGGAATACAAATGTCCTTCTAAAGGTATTATGTTCATCATTGATTGATACATGAAATCTTGCAGTGCGTCTAATAATTTGTCCAGGGACTGTAATTCCAGGAGGGCCAAAACTGAAAAGAAAACTGCTGGAACTGTCTCAAGACGTGAAACATGCCCATTGTTGCCAGTTGATTGCTATTTTAGTTTTAAGTAAAGAAATTCCTTTTTTTCTAAAGTTAGACGTTGTTAAACGGTCTTTCAAATGATGCCAACAATAATTTTGCATGAGTGAAATCAAAATTAATACAATTTAAACTATTTCAAAGCAAATAAGTTTTTTAAACCCTGCCAACAATAATTTTACCCCCATGAGTTTAATAAATGTAATACTGTTTCAATTATTAAAAAGATAATAATTTTTTTAATAATGACTTTTTTGCTTGAAAAACGAAACGAAGTTGAGTTTGAAACATTGCCTTATCTGAGATTTTTAATCGTATCCATCTGTTATAATTTCAAAAAATTATTTTTTTAATAAAATTATACTCATCTCCATATTTACTCTGAGAAGAGCAATATGATTTGCATACAATCTTTGCTTCAAATACGACTCCCGCCATTTCGGAAAGCCATACCCAAACCATAATTACCCCGACATCGAGAAATTCCAACCCATATTTCAGTTTCACGAAGTACATTAATAAAGCTAATACACGCGGACTTTAATGCTTGAACATTAGAGAGGGACCCCCAGAAGTCAGTCCGGTCTTGGTTTGGGAGTTTGAAGAAATAATAAGTTGTTCCGTTTGGTTAGTTCTTTTGAAATTAATTGATTGGATTTTGGTGAGTTTTTCTCGTAATTTTGAGCTGTGATTGGGTTTTGAAGCCGGCACAGGAGCTGGCGGCACCTAGCGCAACTCCACAGGCCCCGTTTCTTTTGTTAGAGTTTTCAACATATACACTCTTAAAACAAAAGAGTGAAATCCACTCCTATAGGGGAAGTGCATTTTCGGCACGGAAAGAAGTGGAAATTAACTCAGACTGAGTTAAAACCGCTCGTTTTAAGAGTGTAGGACGTAGATTGTTTTCTTTTATTTCTTTTACCCACTCCGCAAAAAGAGTGAAATCCACTCCTATAGGGGAAGTGCATTTTCGGCACGGAAAGAAGTGGAAATTAACTCAGACTGAGTTAAAACCGCTCGCTTGTTTTAAGAGTGTACCTGTATAATCTGCTTTTAGAATAACAGTAGGAGAGACGTATTCCATTCCCATGCGCATATTTTCCATTTATTTACTAAACATTTTTGATCATGTTGCTAAATACAACAATGCATGAATTTCACAAGTGTATGCGATAAAATGATTAATGTTTATACAAAAATAGATCTGGAAATGTCTACTTAAAAAAAATCTCCCTTAAATTCTCTAAGCAATTTTTTTGTGCATATACAGGATAGAAGCTCAAACTCAACAAAGCTTGAATAGTTCAAATATATTCCTTGCATTCTGCACTTTCAAACGTAATTTCAAATAATCATAAACAAATACTTTTTCTAGTTAAACATATGCTTTCCTTATACCATAGAACCCTGAACAATTCATGTTGGACAAATTATGTTTCACGAAAAATGAACTTAAGAATCTTAATGTTAATCTTATCTAAGGAAATGAAAGTGTTAATGCTATTCACAAAGTGGTCATTAATGGGTAAATAGCAATCAATACATGATTCATACCCGGAAATATGTATTGAACTGTGTGTTGCAAGCCTTCAAAAGCAAATAACATGCTTCAATGTAGTTTTAAGAAATGTCGAAAAATTCATGTAAAGATAATTTTGGACATGAGTGTATATCTCTACATACTTTGACAAAAATTAAAACCACGAAAACACAACTGTTATCCCCAAACAACCTAGCAACCCCACATCTCTATTTCCCTGGATTGTTTATTACAGACAATAACCGCAACCGCCAGCCTCACCACAACAGACCTTCATACTAAGTGAATCAATTAGTTCGGTGCCACGCATCTCAGTCAACTGCGATATATTCAGAGATTTCTCTCAATGGCCCTCCATCCGGACAGACATAAAAAAAGGAATTTTAAAATGTACCCATACATCAAAAACTTTCTTCCCGTATCCCTCTATTAGGAATCGAGAGGAACGAAAGGAAAAAGTAAATGAAATTTAAAGGAATACAAAAAAAAAAATAGAAGAATTGGTTCCGAGTATATTAAGTTTTAAGGGGTGTAATTTTGGGTGTGAGAATGGACGCATAGTTTTGTTTGGTTTCTGTGTTTTTTTTTATTTCAGGTTTTTCGCAAGTAAGGGTTTAGTAACTGTGTTGTTAAATGTCAAAAGATTTCAGGCAGATAAAATTATAAAGCATATGAACATTTTTTTTTATAATTCATTCATCTTTTTCATCGTTTGAAAGGCTAGGCATCGTCAATTGACATATTTTAAATTATTTTACTAACAAAGGTATTTCAAGTAAAACTTTGGGTTACTAACTTTGGGTTTAAATAACTTATAAGTTAGTTTAATATATTTACATATTACTATTAAAAAAATATTGAAAAAATTACATCGGTAAAAATACAACACTTTTCAGAGGATAAAAATATCAAACATACTACGATTTATTCCAAACTTATTCACAAGATTTTAATACACCATATCTCCTTACCATACTTTAAAACAAACCAAACAAGATAGTCTAATTACTCTTAACGAAATGGTTTTTTTTTTAAACTGTCTTCAACGAAACAACAGAAAAAGCTTTTTAAAAAAATAAGAAAAACAAAAGAAACCTTATATAGTAATTCTTATCTTTGCACTTCTGTCAGTCTGTAATGCAAATCTCAGTTTCTTTTAATACCATAGAAAGAATAAAAAAATGAGAATTTTAAATGTACAAGACAGAAACCTTCGCGAATCACCATATAGGAAACAAGGAAAAGTAAAATGAATGATATTTCAGAAAAGCGGACAAGGGAGCGTAATTAATCGGTATAATAAGGTGCACGGAGATAAAAATTTGGTCTTTTACAGAAAATGTTAGTTGGTTACTGTTTTTTTTTATTCCGTAAATTAAGAAATAACTACTGCCCGTTGACTATGTCAAAGATTTCATCAGAAAAGTATCAATGACTAGGATACATTTTTTGGTATGCATTCATCCTTCAAATTTAGTTGCGCGGAAGTGTAGCAATGATGATGTTTTAAATAATTACAACAAAAAAATTTTAATATAACTTTGGCTAACTTTGGGATAAAATTTAAAAAATAAGTTTTTGTTTAAATATTCACTTAATTATTTTTTAACTTAATTAGTTTAAATATTAAATATTTATTAAATATTGCAAAAAAACTTAACATCGGTTAAATAAAACTTTAGAAAAAAATTTCTAGTTTAGATCATTAAATCGGTTAATTAAATTTAGAATCAAAATGCCCCTTTAAATTGTTAAAAACATACAGTATTCTAAATTGTCTTGAATTGTGTTTTCTACTGTACAACGAAAATCTAAAAGCTTTAAGTAAAAAGTAAAATCTACGCAAATTCACTTATCATTTTTTCCAGTTTAATAACTATTTTGCAGATAAATTGATAACTAAACTGGCATCTTATTAATATAAAAAGTAAATAATTAAGTGTGATAAAATTAACCAATGTTCAAAGACTGAGGGGACAAATAATTATTTAACAGTGTTGTGCACCAGAATCATTTCCAACGGCATAGAGGGCATTATACTTAAATTAGATATCGTAACAAATTTTTCCCGTTTTCAAATGGAAAACAGTTGGCTTGGTATCTGAAAATATCTATAAAATTTATCAGTAAATACGACTAAAATATTTCATTTGAACAGTTTACGAGTTAAAATCATTCAATTTAAAAATGATTGCAGAGATCTAACTTTTACCAAAAACTCTAAGCTAAAGCTCCGATCAGTCATAAATTCGAAATTAGCAACCAAATATTTTTTGGAACAGCCATTCGAAGAAGTTTAAGGAAAGGTTAGGTTCCGGTAAGACGGCTTCAGTATGGCGATTATTAGTTTATGAGGCATATTTTTTAGGTTTAGAAAAAATACCATTAAAAGCATCGAATGCGAACTGCCTAAAAACAACTTTTAACAAAAACTAAATGGTCAACAGTCCTCGGTAGATAATTTAACGAAGTTAACTAATCTTTATTCTCGACAGTTGAGAGTCTTTAGAAAAGCGGTTTAAGAGACTCATCTTACTCTGATTTGTCGTATCTTTCAAGTTAATATTCTGAGGGTCTATTAGATAGGGTCGTTTCTCTATGATACCGCCAAAATTTAACAGACTAAGGGTGAGAAATTGGCTGAAATGTAGGGAGAGGGGGCTGGGACAATTTTATTAACCTCTATTTTCAGCAAAAATATAAGAATTTTAATTTGTTTTTTACAATCATAAACTGAACTTCGTTTGCTTAAAAAGTCTTCGATAGATGTTAAAACATTACCATATTTTAGTTGCTGATCATTTTAAACAAACGTGTAAATGTCCCATTAGCCCCCATATGTGAGGTCTAATGGGACATGTTGCAGGGCTAATGGGACACGGTAAATGTTGTCTTAATTAAAATTTCAAAAAAGGGAAAAGGAATCAGAAAATGACATAACAATAAAATTTTAAAGCAAACCCCATTTACATAGTGTATACATAATGAAATTTTATTTTTTAAAAACAATTATTTCCCATTGAAAGGTGAAATATCGAAGTTAAAACTAAAAATCGATGGTGCTCCCATAATTTTTGTTGAATCACTGGAAAGGATAGTTTTGTAACTAAATCTTCTAAAATTTATCCCAAATATGTCCTCTTTTTCAGGGTACGTGAATTTAAAAAGACCCCGTCTTTATCTTCAAAAAATTTACCCGGAGTTCATCGCTTTCTATTTCAGAAATCAATCCAACGAATAAAGAATAGTTTGCTTTCTAGAAAATTTTACCAACAACAAATTATTCATCTTCACCAAGCTCTGTTCAGATGTAATTAATGAAATTGCAGGTGGAAAAATGTCACCAATAAAGCTACTTGAATTTTCACTTATTATACGACGAAAAAAGTTCAAAAAGTTTAAAATTAAAATTTTAATTAGTTTTTGGCAACTGGACTGAATAAGATATTAGAGATTTATATAGATTCTTCAAGAGAAGCATACAAAGCTAGGTTTGTTCGTGTCCCATTTGACCCCACAGTTCCTGTCCCATTAGACCCCACAGTGTTGTTTTTTATAAATGATCCAACACAGAAGCCCGTGTTATTTCACCACAGTATTTGCCATAAAATATCTTAATCTATGATATGTCATCTACGTAAAACTATATTTTAATTCATAGAAAGTTTTTATTTAATACTTTAAAAGTGAAAAAAAAGATACACTTTTAACTAACTTTGGATTTTCCAAAACAACAATTCTTCTCTCCACTTCCACACATGCTTTTAATGGCTGATCTTTGGTTGTTAAAATGTGAAGTCTAACTATTACAATGCTGTAGTGTAGAAATATTTGTAAAAAAATATTTTTTCCCCCGCTTTAGACCCCTTGTCCCATTAGCCCCACTCTCCCCTAAACTTGTTTTAACAGCATGAGATTAAAAAAATTTAACATAACTAATTTTTAACTGAAAATTAAATTTCTTTAAGTTTTTTTAATTATATTTACGCAGCAAATAATTGTAAAAGATTCATTCATGTACTTTATATTTCAAAATTTATTAAAATTATAACATCTGTTAATTTTAAAAATATATATGTATGTATGTATGTATGTATGTATGATATGTCATCTACGTAAAACTATATTTTAATTCATAGAAAGTTTTTATTTAATACTTTAAAAGTGAAAAAAAAGATACACTTTTAACTAACTTTGGATTTTGCAAAACAACAATTCTTCTCTCCACTTCCACACATGCTTTTAATGGCTGATCTTTGGTTGTTAAAATGTGAAGTCTAACTATTACAAAGCTGTAGCGTAGAAATATTTGTAAGCGAAGAATTTGGGAGCCGTATAAGAGAATTATATATATCTATATACATAAAAGGCAACTTCCGTTTGTCTGTTTGTTTGTATAAGACACGAGATCTAAAGAAACACGCAACAGATCGTCACGAAATTTGGCACATAAATTCATCTCATCTCCGGAACAAACAGGCTAAGAATTTTTCGAATCAGACCATTCCTTCTATCGTTTTCGAAAGTTTTTATGTTTCCCATTCAATGCATTGAAGACCTTAGAGGTTTATTGCTCCTTCAACAGCACGTTTTCACTTATTGTTTATTTAGTTTTATTTTACACATTTTTTAAAAACGATGTTTAAGTATATTTAGTTTAATTACAGCTAAAAAATTAGAAATAAACATCTAAAACAAAAATCGTTTGCTAGCTTTTTAGCAGTTAGAAAATATTTAATATTAAAAATAAAAATCGTTTGCTTTAGTATCTTTATCACATTTAAAAAAAAATACAAATACATATAAAAAATGCAAATCGTTTGCTGTTTGCTGGAGTAACTTTATAACATCTAAACAATTCGATCATGAATTCGCTTTCATTAAGAATATTTTATTTTCTGCACGCAGACCAAGAGTGATCAGTGTTATTGTACATATATGCATTGCATTATTATTGTATTAATTATCTTTAAATTATTATTGTATTTAAATTTATTATAGAACTCCCTTGAATTGCGTTAAAATAAATGTTTGAGACCCCTTTAAGATTTAGCTGTTTTTCCATTTTTAATTCTTACTGATTATTTTTTACTTAAATATGTATTCTTTTTAATTTGAGCTTCTTATCAAAGGTATTTTTGAAATTAATATTAATCATTACTATATCCAAATTGGATAATTAAATGGAAAATTACTGGTAATCTTCATATCTTATGTAACTAAAATGAAAGAAAAAATAGTTAAATTGACTATTAAATTATTTTTCCACCTCTACCCGTGCAACGTCGGGTATAACAGCTAGTATATAATATAAGAATTATATTTTTATTTATATTGTTCTTTATTGAATAATATAAAAATCAAATGTTAAAACTCATAAAATAATATTATTAATTAATAATTATAAAACATTAACAAATTATGCAATTTGTCCTTATTCCCTTTGCGACTAAGGAAGTTGATGATCAACGGTCCTCAGTAATTTTCCCAATGGCTTCAATTAGAGAATAACTTTTCAAATCCAAACTCTCTCCTCCTCCTATTACTTTTCAAATCACTTTCGTTTTTTATTGACGTTATTTTGGCCTCTCTTTATTTGTTTTTATACCCCCTACCACTTTCGACGCGTCGTAATAATCGGGGAAAAAATAATCATGGCGAAAAAACTTTAAATATCACAACGGATTAATTTTTTCGCGGGGGATTTTTAATCCTTTGTCAACCCTAATTTCTATTCCAAAGTCGATTATTGACCGCGAAATAACATTAAATTGAGATTTAGCTTGGGAGGAAAAAATTAAGTGACGCCAAGAGTCGTTGTGGCTTGTCGCCAATTGGCTTCAAAAAGTTGTATTTAGTAATTTGATATTTGGATATGCTTATGAATAAAATTATTATAAATGGTTCAATAAAATTAATTTATGCTTTCTTTATTGATCGAAACCGCGAAGATTCAGAAATAATTAGTTCATAGGTTAATGTAAAATAACCAAATAAAATTTCTCCTATATTTTACTCTATAACTCGGATGATTATGATTCATCAAAAACTGGGACCATTGCTTCATCCATGTGAAATCCTAACCTGTTAATGAGATCTCTCTAAAACAGAGGTTCCCAACCTTTTTGCACCTGCGTACCACTCGACTTTTTGAGAAATTTTGGCGTACCACCTAACCAAAATATTTTATTAAACGTATAATATTTACCCTTCTAAAAGTTTTCAAATGCTCTTTGAATTTAATTCCTGAGAAAACTTCATACTTAATGGTTAGTAATTTGTTTATTAATAACATATGCGGTTAATAAAGGAGAAATAAAAAGATTAAAATGGTTTTATTTATTACCCATATTTCTAAAAACATACAAATAAAAATATAGTACAAACTCACCAAAAAATTAATCATCATACAAAATATACTTTTATAGTCTTTAGTTCGAATTCAGAAAATCAACTCTCACACAAGCGACTCGTAACAAATGGCATCAAAAAGAGGAGAGCTATCCGGAAGATCAAAGGGTGCTAAGGTTTTACTTCCGATCCAGATGTTAATTAAAGATTTCTCTTTAAAATAATGTTAATGTTTAAAATAATGAGTAATATGTTTGCGTGCTCACTGCTCATTCCTACAGAAGCGATTAATAGCATCATGTTGCTCACATGTCTCACACGTACCACCTGAAATTTTACCGCGTACCACCAGTGGTACGCGTACCACCGGTTGGGAACCCCTGCTCTAAAAGAAAACCGAAGATGATACTTTGTGGCCATTCATACAATGCGAGGACAAGGCATATAATGGGTTCATATGACCGTCTTTAGTACTCTAATACTTCTTTTCAACCCCTAAAGCTTCCGCAAAGTTAGTCTTGGTTAAAAATGGATACATTTTATAACTAAAAATGGAAAATCTGATAGACCTTGTTTATTCTGGAGCACTTGACACAGATCAAGGACTTTAGAACCATCTGTGTATTCCATAATTCTATGATGATCAGAACTATTGGTAAGGAAAAGCTTGATCAGAGGTGTTATATCCTCTTTAAGACTTACACTCTTAAAAAAAACGAGCGATTTTAACTCAGTCTGAGTTAATTTCCACTCCTTTCCGTGCCGAAAATGCACTTCTCCTATAGGAGTGAATTTCACTCTTTTTCGGAGTGGGTAAAAGAAATAAAAGAAAACAATCTGCGTCCTACACTCTTAAAACGAGCGGTTTTAACTCAGTCTGAGTTAATTTTCACTCCTTTCCGGTGCCGAAAATGCACTTCTCCTATAGGAGTGAATTTCACTCTTTTGTTTTAAGAGTGTAAGAACCAGCGATATAAGTCATAGTTCTAAAGTGACCAGTGCGGAAACGAGTAATGCTTGTTCGTCCCTGTCCATCACAGCAGAGTATCAAGGAACTTCCCGGTCAGTAGCTCTAGTGCCAGATATCCATGTGTGGAGACAATGTTTCGTTTGTTTCAGAGCCCAAAAGCCTCAGCAAATAGTAGTTTTGGTTCGTTTCCCAACTGCTCTTTTCACCAATTCTTGCAATTTAGTGCCAATTTGATCGTCCTTTTGGCCAATAGCGATCCCTGCACTCTTAAAACAAACGAGCGGTTTTAACTCAGTCTGAGTTAATTTCCACTCCTTTCCGTGCCGAAAATGCACTTCTCCTATAGGAGTGGATTTCACTCTTTTGCGGAGTGGGTAAAAGAAATAAAAGAAAACAATCTACGTCCTACACTCTTAAAACGAGCGGTTTTAACTCAGTCTGAGTTAATTTCCACTCCTTTCCGGTGCCGAAAATGCCCTTCCCCTATAGGAGTGGATTTCACTCTTTTGTTTTAAGAGTGCGTGCATTCACCAGAGTAATGGCCTTACGATTGTTATATTACCAAGATTGACAGATGTGGAGTCAAGATGACACTGTGGAGTCAAAATGTAGTGACTCTATAGACAAAACATAAATATGTCAGTTACAGCTTAGCCAAACCCACGCCGCGTCGTGTCGATGTCGCGCTTTAATGCACGCTTTTGGCGCGATTTATTGGCTAATTAATGGCGGGAATTTCCAAAGGCGGGGCAATTATTTTCCATTTATGGCCCCCGTTCCCGTTTCGAAGCTGAAAATAAAAGATAAGATATTGACGCATTAATTGCCAACCCCCGACTTTCATGAACTGTAAATCGAAAAATTATACGCCAAGTAGGCATAATTGCGGAAGGTAATTCTTTAAAAATTCCCACTTCCAAGACCGATAAATGCATTTCAAGGAGAAATCATTGAATTTAAGGGTGTTATTTTTTTAATTACACTAAAATGAAATATATCCTTAAGTAAAAGTCCATTTGATATTATGAAGGAGGCAATTCCTGTTGCGCAATTACTATTATAATTGAAGATTACTTTTCACGCACGACTATCGTTGACATCGTGCAAAATAGTTATTTATGCAACTAGTGTGAAAAGTAAGGCTTTTACCTCGCTCGTGAAATAAATTCACGAGTTCACGTGTTGTCATACACTATTTTTTTATAATAACATGCAAAAAAAAGTATTTATTAAACTGGCATTATTGAATCGCTTATTAATTATTTATTATCACGTCAAATGATTTGAAGGTGATTTATTTTATTTTAAAAACGTTCAAAAAGGATATTCTTAGTTCAATGACGACGAATAATGCGCCTCAACAATAAAGGGAATCACGGTCTTTAACAAAAAGGAGAATTTTGCACAACCAAAGCCTCGCAATTAATATCTGCTTTAAATGCTTTTACACCAATTTCTTGAATTGCTTTTGATCACTTTGTGCCATAGCGACCTGACATTTAAACAACGAGCGTTTAACCATCACTTTTCCACTTTTGATGGAAAAATGCTTCTCTATAGAGATTTCACTCTCGCTTGCGAGTAGTTTGGTTAAAGAAAAAACGGCAAAACACATTATCCTATTTAACATCAGTTTTAAACTGTCTGAGTTAATTTATTTTATTCGAAAATTCAATAATATTACTTTTCGTTTTGCAAAAATGCTTAATTTATATTTAAGATAAATTGGTCAATGCCTCGTTTTAAATAGAATGACTTTCATATACCATAAAGTATTCGTAGTGAAACATTCGACGTCATTCGAACTGATCGGTTTGCAAACTATTAACATTTATTTAATTATGGTTCAAAGAATTAAATTTCTCCGTTGTTTCGAAGCAAATGTGATTTAATTCTATAAAACCAGGGCTTTACTATGTGTAATTCAAAACATTATACGCCAAGTAGGCATAATTGCGAAGGTAATACTTTAAAATTCCACTCAGACCGATAAATGCATTTCAGGAAAATCATTGAATTTAAGGTGTTATTTTTTTAATTACACTAAATGAAATATATCCTTAAGTAAAAGTCCATTTGATATTATGAAGGAGGCAATTCCTGTTGCGCAATTACTATTATAATTGAAGATTACTTTTCACGCACGACTATCGTTGACATCGTGCAAAATAGTTATTTATGCAACTAGTGTGAAAAGTAAGGCTTTTACCTCGCTCGTGAAATAAATTCACGAGTTCACGTGTTGTCATACACTATTTTTTTATAATAACATGCAAAAAAAAGTATTTATTAAACTGGCATTTATTGAATGGCTTATTAATTATTTTATTATCACGTTCAAATGATTTGAAGGTGATTATTTTATTTTAAAATCACGTTCAAAAAGTATTTCTTAGATTGGCATTAGAAATAAGACGCCAAATAAAGAATCACGTTTAAAAAAAGAATTTTGCACCAATCACAAAGCCGCCGAATTAAATATCACGCTTAAATAAATAATTTTACACCAATCAGATGCTTTTATTCACTTTGTCGCACTAGTGCGTGAAAGTAATTTTGAAACACGATTACGTTAAAAGCATCACTTTTGCCACGATTATTGATTTGAAACAAGTAGGTTTGTAACAGAATCTGTCACTTAACTCGCTTCCACATATTTGTGTTTAACAGGAAAAAACGCGCCAAACACAACATTAATTCTATATTTAACATTTACAAGCTAAATTTGGCTAGTTTCATTTATTTTATTTCGAAAATTCAATAATTATTACTTATCGTTTGCAAAAATTAATTTATATTTTAAAGAATAAATATGTCATATTCCTCGCTTTTAAATAGAATGAAAACATTTCATATCACCATACAAGGATTCCGTAGTGAAATATATTTGACGTCATTTCAAACTGATCGATGTTGCAAAAATAATTTATTTTAATTTATTGTCTAAAAGAATTAAAGTTTCTCGGCGATTGTTGCGAATGGCAAATGTGATTTAATTCTAATAAAACAGGGCCTTTAGCTATTTGTAATTCAAACTTTTAAACGCCAAAATTAACTATTTTCATTAATCTTCTTTCTCAGAATTAATAATTAGACTTTATCGTTTGCTAAATTTGTTTGAAGTTCGAAGAATAATGATATAATCTTTTTTAATAAATATTTTTGTCGCCACAATTTCCCATTTACATTTCTTTCGAAAATTCACTTATTTATAATTTGTTAAATTAATTTACAGTTCAAAAAATTTATAATTTGTACAATTGATGCTTTAAAAATAAAAGCGAAACTTAGCATATTTTTTTTATGTTAAGTTAGAAATCTCTATGCATCTTTCTACATACATATATATAGAACCATTAAAAGAACTCTATTGTGATAATACAACAATCCAAACCGAATTATATCACATAAATAAATATTTTTTCAAAAGTGTATTTTTATTTTAACAAAAGTTTCTCGTACGTTTAACGAAATGGCAACAGTGAAAATATTGAATAAAAAGTAGGTTTGTAACAGAATCTGTCACTTAACTCGCTTCCACATATTTGTGTTTAACAGGAAAAAACGCGCCAAACACAACATTAATTCTATATTTAACATTTACAAGCTAAATTTGGCTAGTTTCATTTATTTTATTTCGAAAATTCAATAATTATTACTTATCGTTTGCAAAAATTAATTTATATTTTAAAGAATAAATATGTCATATTCCTCGCTTTTAAATAGAATGAAAACACTTCATATCACCATACAAGGATTCCGTAGTGAAATATATTTGACGTCATTTCAAACTGATCGATGTTGCAAAAATAAATTTATTTTAATTTATTGTCTAAAAGAATTAAAGTTTCTCGAGCGATTGTTGCGAATGGCAAATGTGATTTAATTCTACTAAAAACAGGGCCTTTAGCTATTTGTAATTCAACTTTTAAACGCCAAAATTAACTATTTTCATTAATATTCTTTCTCAGATTTAATAATTAGACTTTATCGTTTGCTAAATTTGTTTGAAGTTCGAAGAATAATGATGTAATCTTTTTTAATAAATATTTTTGTCGCCACAATTTCCCATTTCTTTCGAAAATTCACTTATTTATAATTTGTTAAATTAATTTACAGTTCAAAAAATTTATAATTTGTACAATTGATGCTTTAAAAATAAAAGCGAAACTTAGCATATTTTTTTTTAATGTTAAGTTAGAATTCTCTATGCATCTTTCTACATACATATATATAGAACCATTAAAAGAACTCTATTGTGATAATACAACAATCCAAACCGAATTATATCACATAAATAAATATTTTTTCAAAAGTGTATTTTTATTTTAACAAAAGTTTCTCGTACGTTTAACGAAATGGCAACAGTGAAAATATTGAATAAAAATGGAATTTGCAAGTTATTTCAATATAGATTAAATTTTTAGTTATTTTAATTTTAAATAAGCTTCTAGTTTAAATTTTTTAATGAAATTTGGCATGTAGCCTAATCTGATGATTTTTTGCTTCAAAATGACGTATCCCACTTGTCTGTGGGACTTGTGGATGACAACAGTGAAAATATGAATAAAAATAGAATTTGCATGTTATTTCAATGTAGATAAAAAAATTTAGTTATTTAAATTTTAAATAAACTTCTAATTTAAATTTTTTAATGAAATTTGGAATGTAGCCTAATCTGATTTTTTGCTTTAAAATGACGTATCCCACTTGTCTGTGGGACTTGTGGTTCTTTCTGTGAAAGTGGGTGACAGACAGACGGACGGACAGACAGACGGACTGAACGATTATAAAACCTTCCACTTTTTACGTTATAAACGTAGTGTGGAAGCTAAAAGTTAGTTTTTTTGCACGATATTATAAAAATAACGATTACATTTATAAAGCTTATTACATCTGTCATTTCCTAACGCTATAGAATATATTGAAGTTTAATGGTCCTAAAAAATTAAAGTTTAAATAAAGACTTTATTTGTTAGTGCATAGAGTTGTCATTTGGTAACACACACATTGATAAACTGTATGAAATATTGTTGAAGTTCAGCAACTCTTTATAAAAATTTGTCATCTTTTTTAAGCTATATTGATGCTTTAAAGAAAAAGTTAACTATTTAAAGAAAAACTTATTTTATATGTTTAACTAGCTTTATATACCCGGCTTTGGCACGGTGTACCCTTACGGTGATTGTTTTTTTTATATAAACTTTTATTTTATACTAATTAATCCACTCTTCACTGGTCAGCACTCCATCAGTATATTATAATTTCCTCCCATTCTAATATCAGCATTAATTTTTTTTAAAAAAGAAGTCCGATTGTATCCAGGCCCTTCTAGGAGTTAGAGGGCTTTCTTATAGGCCCTGTTAAAATTGCCAGAATAGCTATGATATAATGACCAGTTTCTATTTGCCCTACTACACCCAAAAATGCCCAAAATGTGGCGACCTATAAACCGCCCATGCAGCCAAAAATGTCCCTACACACGTTAGATACTTTTCAAAGTCCCGATGCTGCGCGCGATTTCGCCCTTAAAAGTTGCATTGGGTGCCTACCCAGGTGTCAGCTCGTCACTTGACTGTGGTTCTAAATCAAGACGACCGTGGCCAATAGCCCTCGTGTATAGATCTAGTGCGACGATAATTCAAACTAACCCTAACCCATACAACTGGATGGGAAGCTACCCTACGTTAAATTTGCAACATCGCCAAAAGCCGCCAATCCCACAATTCAATCAGTCATTATATCATATCTGTACTAAATTGCCAGTTTCATAAACATAAAGTACATACGCTATACGTAGAGAGAATTGACATTTCTTAGAATTATTCATCATATCTAGAATAGCTCTAAGAAATGCCTTTACTGTCATGAGACATTATAGCAATATCCTTATTTATTACTATTTGTAAACATCAATTAAATTAAATTCGGAAACAAAAAAATCAAAGATTTCAATTCAATAAATAAAATAAAATAATGATATTCAAATAACAATCCTACAAATTAAACTCACGTGCTCTTACGTGTTTATGCTTAATTTTCGTTCACGCTGAACGCGCTGAAATTTCCTTTAAATTGAAATAAAAAGTATAAATTCTAATCTTACAATGCTATTAATATGTAGAAATCGGCTCACGTTTTGAACTCCTACACCAGTTTCGGTTCGAATTTCAAAAAATCGCTTCTTAAACGGCTCCTACGATATAAAAACAATATTTTCCTAAAATTTGGTAGCTGCTCCTCCAGTGGTTTTGGCTGGACGTTGGACGGTGATACGTGACTGAGTAAGTCAGTCAGGACTTTGCCTTTTATATATATAGATGCAAGTCCCCAAATTTAATGCTTCATCCATATTCATTGTAAAAGAATACAATGTACCCAAATTTAATGCTTTATCCGAAAGGTTTAGTCGATGGCGTTCCCAATGTTTTAAAAACTTAAGTAATTAAGTTAAAGTGCTAATAGTATTTTTTTAAATATTTTCTTTTAATGTTTGACCATCAAAGATCGAAATATATTTTTGGAGTAAAATTATAAAAATCATTCAATGGAGGGTTAATTAAAACTATGAATAGTGATGATGTAAAATACTTCTTGGTTCTGTCCATTACCTCAAAACTTATGGGCAATCCTCATAGCTTTAAATTATTCAATTCTTATCCTTACCAGTTTCCCATCATTTCTACAAGGTTGTTATTGTTTCAAATTAAATTGAAAGAGAAATAGTCATACTATTAAAGTTGATTACCCTATTTAAAAAATTCAATAGAAATACTCTAAAACACTGGTACTATCAGCAGTTTATGTTAATAGTTTTATGAATTAAATTTCTATAATGCATTTCCTTAGAACGTGCTAAGTGACATTTTTGAAAAAAAAATGAGCTTTTAGTGTCAATGAATGTAATATTAATATTTATAATGTCTTATTATTGTGTACCGCTTCGACATAATGTTGTTTTTCGAATGATTTTATATTTACATCGTAATAATTCTTTTTGTAATTTAAAAGTAAATATTTCAGCTAAGACGTTTAAATGAAATTTGTCATACCCCATTTCCACATAAAGAAATTTTTTGAAAACAATTTTTCATATTTAGCCCCAAAAGTATTTAATAAACTACCTACTGAACTTCAGAGTATCCCTTCTTTATGCAGGTTTAGAAATTCTTTATTTAAATTTATTTTGTCAATAGACGATATTGATGTATTTTTTAATTTATAGAAGCGAACGGTTTTTTTTATATATATAATTCCCGCTGACCAGAATTTTGGGCATTTTGTTTTGATTATTTAGCATTGCATTGCCACTTTTTTTCTTTTTGTGTATATTTATGTATTTAAATTTATTATTTTGTGGTTTTTCTTATTTCAATTTATAATGTCTTATTATTGTGTCTTTCAATTATAATTATGTTTATATAGTCACATATACGGGTTTTTTTTTAACCCTCTTGTGACAAAAAATTTTATGTAATTGTTTGTTTTTTTGTGTTAATAAAGTATTTGATTGAAAAAAAAATATTCCCTTCTTTTTACATAATGATAACAAGCTTTCTCTTTTTTGTAAACTTTAAAGGGGGGGGGGGGTAGGTACATATATATTCCGGCTTGTGTGCTTGATCAGAGACCCGCTTATGAAGCCTTCGTCAAGTAAGACAGACACAGAAAGAATTTTTACTGTCACAGAGAAAGGAAGTACACCCAGGGCGAAGGCGGGAATCGAACCCGCACCCATTACAGCGCGAAGACCGCTAGCGTAGTGGTCCAAACCACTCGGCCATCCGGGCCCCAAACTTTAAGTATAGTGTATTTTTATACTTTGCAAGTACCGTTTTTAACGGAATGTGCAAACTAAAAACTTCAAAGCTCATTTTCACGTTTCACGTTTTTTACTTTTTTGTCACATAGCACGTTCTTCCACCTAGCTCTTTAAATTGTACTTAAAAAAATTAGTAGTGAACTCAAAAGCACTTCCAAAAATGTAGCTTAACCTCTTTTTTACATTTAACGATTCATATAGTATGCTAAAGTTTTCTAAATGACTTTATGGCATAGAAATAATATAAAGTGTATTTTCAGAAAATTTCGGCATTTTTTCGTGGTAGTTTTACCAATTTGACAAAGCTTGATACTGAGTTGAGTTTTCAACAGACCGTTTCAGATAGTTTTTAATCAGCACGCAAAAAAGTTTTGAGTTTATATTTTTTAAAGATACTATGATACTTTCATTTGCTTTATTTTACATACGAATTTTCAGTTAAATAGTTAAATATAAAAATAGTGTCACATTTTTGGTATCTACACCTTTATGTCCACTGACTTTAATAACCGTAAAATATTAACTCTATAAATACCAGTTTTCTTTCGTTTTTATCCGATTTTATATACGAAATTTTAGTTTAAGAGTCAATTAGAAAAACATTGTCACATTTCGGAATCAACACAGTTACACACGCTGACTTTAACTGTAAACTTAATAGGTGATTCCCCAAACAACAACGCCGAACAAAACAAATTAATTACAATTACGACAAAACTGAGACATTATTACTTAAGAGAAAATTTCCATCCCTCTAAACAGAAAAGCGATCTCTCCAACAAATTGATCCGCGCGACACGCACAATAATCCCTTTAAGACAATCCTCCGACTCGATTTCTCTTCCGACGAAATGAAATAAACCCGTTGAAAAGGTTTTGATCTGCAGCCCTTAATAAATCTGAATTAACCCGTTGTCACAGCGAACCGAGGACCGGGTCTGAAAGTTAATCCCATTCCATGCATTATAGAGGCAAAAAATATTACGGATGGAATGGCTTTTTGTTGCTGTTGCGCCTCTCGTCTCGGCTACATGTTAAATATTTAAGCTTTTTCCCGAGCCGAGCAAGGGGTATCAATCATTAAGAAAGTCGGGCGGTGGAAAATATAATCCATTCAATACATATTCATCCTTTCGGCTCATCAGCTGGCTCTGCTGGGAATCATTCATCGTCCCGCGGAATGGGCACCGACAAACATCTCGACCAGCCCGAAGAGAAAGAAAAAGACGCGCACTTATTTACCATTTGTTCTTTGACATAGAGAGTTACTAACATCTTTTTTATAACAACGTGCAAAAAAGTTCACTTTTTTATATCATATTCATTCATAAATCGTTGCGAAAATGACACGTTACATGCTTACGTCACAAACAGTGCCGAAAGCAGTACTTTCGGCACTAGTGCGGTAAAGTAAATAAGAGTATCTGATTGGTAGAAAAACAAAATGATGTCATGAATATCTCCATGGAAACTAAATGATGTCATGAAACTCACTTATTTCTATTGGTTCATTACTTTTGCATTTTCTTAATATCTCCATGGAAACTACAAGTACTACAAAAATTATTAAAGGAAATTAAAATAAGACAAAAGGAATTCTGGAAGAAGATTTAACGAAGCTTCCTTGGCGGCTTTTTCAATGTAATCTGGAAGTTGGTCGAACATCATTTCAAATTCATTTTCATCCATGTTCGGTAGCACTAATGTAAATATTATTTTTATTACGCCGGTAAATATTATTTACGGGCGTAAAAGTAAATTTATATTTTCTGGCAATCGGTTCTCCTCCTCAATGGTCAGCAAACCACCAAAATATTATTACCCTTTCATACTGATGTCAGCATTTTTTTTAAATAAGATATCGGACTGGACTCCTTCTCTTCTAGGAGTTTGAAGGCATCTCCTTAGACCACCGTGATTATGCAAACTGTGCAGTGCAGAGCAAGAATAGTTACCTCCAATCCAGTTATGGGGTATTGTAGCAATATCTCCCAATCATCTATAAAATATCTCACAACTATTTCCCGGACTTCCTTAGACATCTTACGTACCATACCTGACCAAAGAAGAAGAAGAAAAGGGAAAAGACATGCATCGTTTCCTATGATTGAAATTGTTTCATAAAGTACAAACTTTAAATTACTGCATCAGTCAACACAATAAGAGATTTATATTCTCCAAAGATTTTATTCGAACTCTACCTGGCAAATCCCTTCTGCTGATCACTGGTATTCAGCAAAATGACGTGGACAAAATACACTGACTTGAAGAGAGCCTATTGGTGAAGATTATCGCAACCAAGGGATTCAGAAACCACACTTTCTACACTCTTAAACAAAAGAGTGAAATTCACTCCTATAGGAGAAGTGCATTTCGGCACCGGAAAGGAGTGGAATTAACTGAGACCGAGTTAAACAGCTCGTTTTAGAGTGTAGGACTCAGATTGTTTTCTTTTTTCTTTACCCACTCCGAAAAAGAGTGAAATTCACTCCTATAGGAGAAGTGCATTTTCGGCACGGAAAGGAGTGGAAATTAACTCAGACTGAGTTAAAACCGCTCGTTTGTTTTAAGAGTGTAGACTTCTTTTTGTAATTAGTGAACGATAGTTGATACATTTTAAATCAAAGGCAGAACCTTTAGATTTGCAATCTCAGATCCTTTTTTTTCTTCCACACAAAACATGAAAGAGAATAGCTAATGGGCCTGTCCAATATTTGATTAAGTTTAAGATAGTTTGGTGAATTGGTGATTAGCACGAATACCCAATACGACCAAATACCCCCTCGACCGAGTCTTTACTTTGTCGCAGAAAGTTTAGTATTGGGGTAGCATGGAATCGGATCCGGAATAAAAAAAAACTTGCCGTCTCGGACCACTGCCTACTCAACTACTAAGGCCAAAGAAGCTCTCCCAAACACGCTCGGGGACGGAAATTTTGACATCATAGTTCCGAGTGACGTTGTTCCGAAGATGAAGATAACCTGTCTCGAAACCTGTTCGGAACCGCTCGTTCCCGACTGACCACATTTTTAGGGTTCCGAATGCGTCCGAACTAGTTTCTCAATGTTCGGCACTTGGAACAGTGACGTCAAAAATTCCGTCTACGCCAATGTTTGGGAAAGCTTCTCTGACCTTGTTTTTTAAGTTGGCCGGGCTCGGACGTCATCAGCGCGGTGATATCGTACGCAAAAGGCACACATCTGAAAAATTTCATGCGATTAAAAGCAGGCATCAAAGACCTGAGATTCAAAGCAAGCAGCAATGTCCTGAGACTCACTTCAAGCAGCATCATATCAATTGTTACTCTTCCGACTCACTGGAAAGAGACTACTGTGGTGGCAAAAAGACAAACACTCAATTCTAGCCTTTGCGACGTAGTTGTTACTTGGTTGAAGACGGTTTAGTATTGGCGATGCAAGAGGTCCGGGATAAAAACCGGTCGGCCCGAACCTCTTCAATAGTATTTGTATTTTTTCTGCTAAGTAATAAAGAAAGTCCTTTTACGACAAATATTGGACTTCAAAAATTTAAAAATATGTATCGTGCAAGCAACTTTGCAGCTCACTATTTGTTAGGTCAGACTTATTGAATTGCCTAGTGCAAAAAAGAGACAAAGTCCATTATAGAACTTCCTTTCTTTTTCTTTTCAACATTTTAATGAAAAAAAGAAGCGTAAATGAAAAACTATCTGTGCACTTAACCCATTAGTAAAGCTACTCTGTATAATAGTGGAGGTTTTCTGTGGTTTAGGTCTCAGAAGTCAGCAAGTTGCCAAATTGGCAGCCCGTATCCCTCATAAACATAATCTTTCAACTGCTAGGAAACATTACTTATTACTTTCAGGTTTATCTATTAAGTATGATGTCGTAGAATTACTTGCTTCAGTAAGCTGCAACACTATTAATTATCTTTTTTAAACTCATTTATAGTAACCTTATAGTCATTTTAGAAGCTGATTTAGTGTTTATTTTGGATTATGAAAATTTAGTATATAAATTTTTAAAAGCCAATTCGAATATTTTTTTTTATTTACATCAATTTCATTATTCCAAAATTATGACGGGAAAAAAATTTAATGCCTTTCAGAAAAGAGCAGAAACAGAGGATAACTGTTTATTAAAAGTGTTACACATGTAGCATTTGTTGTGAGCGCCGACATGCGGCCGTAATTTAAAGTCTTCCCTTCTCTAGCAACTCCCCCCCCCCCCTTTTTTTATTCTTTATTTGTGTTATGCTGCTGCCACCGGTTAAAAAAGAAATGATGCCAGGGAAAAAGCAAATAAAAAAATAGAGACAGAAGCCAACCGTGGGTCTTCGTTAATCATAAACTGGGAAGGATTCATTATATTTCCGAATGGCAACAAACACTGCAAGAAAATGAAAATGAAGATAACTTCCATTTTTTTCGTTAAGATTTCTAGCACTGCTTCTTTCCCCCTTTGGGTTCTGAGGATTACGAAAATACCTCGATTGCAGCAAAATATATATTTATATTTATTTCCCCTTTTCTGTTTGGCAACGCTTTTTCCCTTTTCATTCATTTCGGAAAAACTTTACGTGTATATATTTCCGGATTATCCAACTTTCTATCAAAAAATATGAAACTCGGCTACTTTTTGTATTTACTTTGTAACCAGAAGATGAGAATAAGGGAAATAATTATTTCTTAAAAAACTTTTTTCCCCTTTTCCTTATTTTAGATGCATTTTGCAGTGACTGATTTCTCGGCATTCCCAACAAGGATTAACTCAAAAAAGTAGAGAATCCTTGAAATATGAATTAAAAAGACATGTGTCTTCGAATAAGAATTTTTCGTTTTCTCATAGCACAACGGGAAAAAATAATTGAAGTTTTCTAAACGGAAAACTCCGGCAGGATTAGATAAATTATATTATTCTGCTCCAACACAGGATTATTTGTATTCACTTTTTTAATAAATTTAAAATAATCTGCAACATAGTATAAAAAAATTTGTGTTTGAAAGCTATAATATTAGCATAAGAAAAAAAAATGAGGTATAACAGAAATTTGTAAAAACCAATTTTATTTAATAAATTTCTTATAATTTAATAACTAACTACATTATTATAACTTATTAACTAATTTAAAATTTCTGAAAGACATTTATTTTATTTTTGACTTTTTAATATAAATTTTATTTATTAGTAATTTTGTTTTATTGGCAACAATTTATTATATTAATTCTTATAAGCACTAATCCAAAGTATCATTCAATACCATCAGCTGAATACTTCAATTCGTATAACTTTCAACATTTAAAATATCACAAACTTAACAATAATTCAAGAACATAGCATATAATACATTACAGAAAAAAAAATTAGAGCTAACTTCATTATCGCTTATTGATAGGTCTCATACCACCAAAACACACATATACAAATCCCACAACGGACAATAGGGTATTTGACTAAAAAAAAATATTGGCTTAAAATATTCTTATGCCAAAAATATTAGACCCGTATTTTTTCTTTTTTTTCAAATACCCCATAAAAAAGGGAAAAAAATGAATTTTAAAATTTGGATGAAAAATTACGTCTGAAAACGCTTTGTGGTTGTCACGTGCTATCTATGACGTCATTAGTAACTATAAACAAACTTTGAAACACTATTTTGGAATCTACTTTAAGCAAATCTGAACTATCCGCTTCTGTAAAACCTCCTTCCATTATCTATATAATTCTTATTTTAATAGTAAATTAGATTAAATCAAGTTTAATTGCAAGCAAAAAAACATCACACCGGTTTGTTTATAGATACTAGTGACGTCGGCCAAATCGACGTGTTTGTGATCGCGTGACGTACCGATGAAAAATAAGCCATTTTAAAATGATTTTTATGAATTATTTAACGATTTATTTTGCAAAAAAAAATGTTATTTTTGGGTTCAAAACTATAATTAATTTAATATTGGAAGGTATTTTAGCGATACAGTCAAGTACCCTATATTCAATTCAGTTTATTAAAATATTAAGCATTAAACATAATTCCGTTCATGTTAAAATTTTACGATGTTGTAGATAAATCTTGAGCCCAGATACTTAGTGGTAGTTCTTCTCGTTACCATACCGTATGTTCGAGGTTCGAATACCGGATTGAGCGAGGTTCATTTTACCTTGACTCATCCCTTGAGTGGGTCGATAAAATGAAAACCAATAATGCTTGGAAGCTAATCACAAGGGTTTCAGCGTGAGATTGACCACCTAACCGGAACATTATGCCTAGCTGCCCCAGAGCTCTTGATCATGGGAGCTGAAATGGGCACGACAGGCCTAGACCCATTATGGGCTGTGTCACTACTGAGTTTAGAAATAAATTTGTATAGTCTTTAAAAAAATAATAGCACTATGTTTACAAGCAACAAATTCCTATATTTATCTATTTTCTCGGTATACTCTTAGGTAGTTTACAATGCAATGTACGTAAAAGTAACAAAAAGTTTTATTACACGTGTAGCTGGAGATTAAGAGTAGCTGGACAATTTACCCCATGCCTATAAGTTAGGAAAATGTACCCCATATACGGGGCACGTTTTCCAGCTCAACATGCTTGCATTTAACCACTTGTTGCTGCATTTACTTTTGCATTCACCAACTGCATTTACTTTTTAAGAAAGTAAGGATGCTAGTTTTTAGATAAAAGTTTAAGGAATGCAATGAGGTAATTTTTTTTTATTCAAAAGAAATAAAAAAATAAACAAGTAACAAGAAATAATCTTAGAAAACTAGCCCCGCAAAATATTCTTAGCTGTCTGCAACAGGTCTCAAAAGATTTGAGCTACCTCTTCTTACGATCATTAGAAATTTCCAATAACAACAAACTCGCAATCAAACAACCAAGCAATTTCCTTCCTTCTAGCAGAAATCCGAAATTTCATTAACATCTCACATTAAACCAGCGCATTAACAAAGTAACCGTCATTAGGCAATGCTCTGTAATCTAATTCACGAACTCTTGTTTCGACAAAGTTGTAAATTACATTCGCATGGTTTGAAGTACAAATGACAAATGATATATTTTTATATTCTATTGATGTCGATCCGATTTCATTTTGGGATTGGGATATCGATATATGATTGTACGATATCGTGCGATAGTATGGCGTTCGAGAATAAGAATTTCATTAAATTTGACTAAGATTTTTTATCATCTTATCTGCCACATTTTTTCTTTAAGAAAACTTAAAGAGAGTTGTGGCTGAACCAAAACAACCACATCGTGCTCCGATCATTTAAAATTAATTTTAATGTATGATTTAAAATTATCGCTACTTTTTTGGTGTAATTTTTCCATAAATTACATAAAATAAGTTTAATTTATTTTAATTTTTTAATAAATTGATAATAGAAGAGTCAATGTGTGCTGCTATATGATTAAGTCAAACACATCTCATCCCTATTTCACTCACCAAGTTAAGTGTAAGCGACATTTATTAGTTCACTATGACATTTTTTTAAAGTTTACAACTAGCATTTTGCCATAACATAATCTTTGGATAATAATTTACACCATTTGTTTTTTCTACCAGATTCTTTTTTTAGAAATTAAGTTTAAAAATGTAGTATTTTTTTTTTATATGGCGCATGAAAAGTATAACCTAAGATTCATAGGTAACTTTAAGGACTACTTAATACTACAAAAAACACCTTCTACAAATCTACTCAATAAACACTTTCAGGTACGGAATGTAAATTGGTTACTAAAAACCTATTTTTACCTAAATGGGTATGTTTCAAGTCTTAACTAAACTAAACTCCTCGGCGCAGCAGCCCATAAGTGGGCCAAGGCCTGCCATGCCCATTTCAGCTTTCGTGACCTAGGGCTCTGGGGTGCTAGGCATATGTCCCGGTAAGGTGAGTCAGCCTCACACGGAACCCCCAGTGTTAGTTCCCAGTATGCTTGGCACCATTTTATCGACCCACTTAAGGGATGAAAGGATGGGTCAACCTCCCCAATCCGGGATTCGATCCCCGGACCTGCGGCGTGGCAATGCGAAGCACTACCACTAAACCACTGGGCCTCAAGTCTTAACTTCTTGTTTCAAGTCTTAACGAAAATAATTTTTTTCTCGTTCTCATCTGTTGAGTAAATGTCACGTGGGAGCAGAGCACCAATCGCAGCACCGCTCGAAGGAAATGCAAAAATGAAAACTGAAGGAACTACTTCACCTTAAACAAGCCAATTTTAAGTTACTTACAATAATGTCAAATCGAAGATTGGAAATCCCAAGCAATGGTAAGTGAGGCGAACCTTCGTCGATAGGGACACCCCCCGTTTTCAATCGCCGCCATCAGAGGGATTACATGTTAATCCCTGGCAGGCTTTGGCGACTTATTTATCGCTTTTACGCGACCCTGGCGCGAGCAAATATTAATTGGGCTCATAGGCGAAGCAGAAAGGAGCCAAGGAGTTTCGACTGCAGTTGTCTTATGGGCTGGATTGGTTTTAATGAAGAGACAGACATACCGAGAGAAAAGAAGAAAATACTTAGTAAAAAGATATTTATTTTGCAGTTATTTCTTAGCTAATTCTATATAACTGTAGTGTAAGTCAGAATTTAAGAAGAGATTTTAAGTTTTGTACATTTGTAAAATAAATCAAATTTAATAAAGGACGTTACATTATTTAGTTTTAATAAGTGTAGATCAGCTATTTTGCCAATTTTTTTTTCATTTAATGTTAAAAGTTGAAGTGATAATCACTTTTCACACACGTGACTAACACTACAGAAAGGGAAATTTTGCATGGAATTTGCCTCCCATAAATATAAAGACAATTATAAAGAAAGTCCTCAGGGCAAAGGAGCCAGAATTACGGCGGGTCTCCAAACAAAAGTACCTCTGTGTGAATCCAATGGAAAAAATTATTTTCTAAACCACATCGCTCCACCTGTAAATAAATATTTCAACAAACGGTTTTCTTATATGATAAATGTAACTGACTTACACGTCTCTATAATCCCACATTTTGAAATTGGCTCGAATATTTTTTTAGTTTCCTATAAATAATTTACACAAAATATTCTATTCGATTTCAAAAAGTGGGATTATAGAAACCTGTAAATCATCTACATTTATCAGATAAAAAAAAACGTTTGTAAAAATATTCATTACAGCCAGAGAAATGTGGCTTTGAAAATATTTTTTCCATCGGATTAACACAGATGCACTTTGGTTTGAAGACCCGTGGTCGATCGGGCTCATTTGCCACAAACTAGAAAACCATAAAAAACAAGAAGATCAGAGAAAGAAGAACGGTAAGGCAAAAATAGAGGAAGAGGTATGAAGAATAGCTAGAAATAACTTGTAGAATAGAGATGAAATAGTAAGACTGAAGAGAAAGAAGGGATACAGTAACCCTTCGCTATATCGCTCCTGGTTACATCGCGCATTCGGATATGTCCAGGGCCGGATTTCTAAATAGGCTAAGTAGGCTGTAGCCTAGAGCGGCAAGTTTATGGGGGCGGCAAATTTTACGACCAATTAAAGCGGCATTCGGCATAAAAATATTATTATAAAGATACTAATATTTTTAAGAAAGAAAACAGATAATTTGCATTAATGCGCAAATTGTAAACGTATATATATAGTACTAATATTTAGTAGTAAACATGGTAGCTGCGAGGGCAATTGCACACGCTCTCCTCCTGATTTGGAAGTTGAAAGAAAAATAGTAAAACAGTTTAAACAATTCGCCTATTATTTCGCTTTAGAATGTAAAGGTACATAACGATTCTAATATGTAGAAAGAAAAAAAATAGTAAAGAAAACTATATCGGGCGACAAATCGATCGTAGCCTACAAGCGGCAAATCTTTAAATCCGGCCCTGGATATGTCGCGCCTTGTATCATGTCATCCTATTTTCCAACCGTTTTTTTTTTTTTCAATGCTTACTTTCCTTACAATCGACATGAGACACATGGTAAGATAGGCTAGGCTAGGCTATTTTCTGTAGCCACGCAGTAAAATTCTAGACTTTATTAAATTTGAAAGCTTCAAATAGTTCTTAATTTAAACGGCTGCTAAGAAAGTAGGTTTATGTATCAGTTAAAGTTAAACTGAACGCAATAGAAAAAATTAAAAAGGGTTCCACCCAAATTTCAGTTGCTAATGAGTTGGGAGTAGGTGCATCAACAGTGAAAGAAAGATGGCTTTTTTTAACTATTAAATGAGTGAAATATGTATAGAATTACCTGTACGATAACGTGTAATGTTTATAGTAATTAATAATAAGTCCTTTCTAAATTTTTGTTTCTTTTTTGTGAGAAATTATATTATTTAAGTTGATTTTGTTTTAACTTTCAAATACATACTCTGCTTTAGTTTAAAAACTTTGTTGAACGCATAAATACATCAAAAGTACATTATTTATCAGGTCGCTCGTTATATCGCGCATTCGGTAATATCGCGGTTTTTTGCTTGTCTCCCGGGAAGCGCGATATAACGAGGGGTTGCTAACAGAATATAGTTAAGAAAGAGTAAAAAAGAAGAAAGTTAGAGTAGATGGAAGAGATAAAAAGGCATAAATAGAAAAGGGAAAGAAAGAAAAGCAAGGTAGTATAAAGGGAATAAGATAAGATGAAAAGCAAAGAAGAAAATAATAGAGATAGAGGAGGAACGAGCGAGGGACAGTGGCCATCTTTAAGTGAGTCGCCTTCTTGAAAATAAATAAGATTTTCGGACATAATCGTTACTGAGTTAAAGGGGAATGGGATCGGTAGCCTGGTCTCTAAACCAAATTTTCCATCTATGTTAATTAAAAGTAAAACAATAAATTCTAAGCCAAATTAACCCGGCTGTATTGATTTTTACAGACATTTATTATAGATAAATACAGTTGTCTTAAATGTTCTTCAATAATACTTTTTGAAATTGGTTCAAATATTTTTTGAATTTTCAATACATAAATTTCACAACAAAATATTCGAACCTCTTTGAAAAAGTGTTATTATAGGTACATTGAAGTCAGCTACATTTACCATATAAACAACAGTCTGTTAAAATATTCAATACAGCTGAAGTCATTTGACTTCGAAAATTATTTTTTTTACATTGGGTTAACACAGAAAGAAGACCCGGATACTGCTCCCATTCCCCCCTAAGAACCACAACTGCTAGTATACTACATAAAAAGTTAGTTACTGTGTATAGGCTATCACTGAGTCATGGCACGGCCCGTAAGAAAAAGCAAGAGCATATTCATCATAGGTAGTATCCATAGATATCATAGTTAAAGTATTAGATTGGCAGATCGCGAAACAATACCATAAAAATTTAGCTGCATTTGGAATCTTTTAATGACTTTGAAAAAAAAAACGTGAAACGCTTTGCTAGTATTTTATGGTATGTTTTTGTAATTTTAGAACTAAATGGTATTTTTCGTAGTGTTTTTCTCTAAACTGGTGGCAACACTGGCCCCATTGCCTCATATTCTGGTCTCCATGCGCGTCCGTCGTTAGCAATGGAGGTCACGTGATCTGCAATGTAATACTTTAACTATGATATCTATGGTAGTATCAGTCAATTATAGAAAAGGTTAAAATATAAGAAACCTATAAAAATATCACATCACATTAAAAACAAATATCTCTAATTTACCATCACAGAGTGATGGTAAAAATACTACCTCACCCAGTGCTTTGATTTTACAGATGATTTCAAATGTATTGTGTAAATGTGTGGATACCGGCTAATATGCGCCCATCTTTTCAGTTTAAACGCTAATTATTGGAGTAAGTTGTTCATGTGATACTGTACGTCAAGAAAGCATAAACTTACTGTAAAAAAAAACATTACAACACTGCAATGTAAAAACCAACCAAAATTTCTTTTTATAATTTTACAGAAATGTTTCACCCTGTGCACTCTCTTCATCCTATTCCATTCCACCCAATGGTTACGAACAGATCCTTTCAGCGTAACCTAAACTAAACAATAGCGGAAGGTGTCCAAAGGATATGACATCCATTGGTATCATTATCCAAAGCTTCGACTCCTTTGTGCTGCAGTCAATCTGCAAGTTTGAATAAAATCTAATAATATCCTTTGATTAGTTCTTCGATGAATGGGGAAAAGTATCTAATGCTTCCCGGGGGGCCGCAGTATTTGATGCCCCGACCAGGGTTTTGCCCCCCAGGGTGACATTAAAATTCCCTGACGTCAAAAATATTCCCTGCCAGCGAACGATGGTAAAGAAGTCGGCGTGGGTTCTTTTTAACGTGTGTGTGTTGGTCCTAAACTTCCCTATTCTCTAAATCATTAAGCTAGGTTGTACTTTTCTCAGGTGAATATTTCTAGCCTCCATGGAGCTTTAACACAACCCATTACGCCTCATAATTTAGAACCCTGCTAAAGTGGTGCAAACCAGTGGCTACATCGTGAGCTTGTTCAGAACTTTCAACTTCACAGATTTAACGAGAACGTACGTCGCAGTGTACTCAGAATAAATATAGACAAACAAACAGCACAAAATCCATGCCCATATGCTGGGAATCGAACCCGGGACCTTATGACTGCCGGGCCTGCTCCTTGATCATTTAGTCGCCCATTCGGCTCTTAAACGTTAGGTAAGGTAAGGTAATCGTTCCGGCTGCCTATTTCTAGCCTCCTTCAGGAGCTTTAACACAGCCAATAACGCCTCATAATTTAGAACCCTGGTCAAGTGACGAGGTCGACACCTGAGCGGGCACCCAACGGAAACTTCGAGCGACATCGTACGCTACCGCCGTCGGGACTTTGGACTCCACAGATTTAACGAGCACGTCTGTCCCTGTGTACTCGGGCCCATCCGTGATGAGGATTTTCTACTATTTCCAGCACGGATCCGATTTATAGGATGACTGGCAGTAGGTGGGATTCGAACCCCCGCACTCCTGAGAAGGTTGAATCTCTAGACTGATGCCCTAACCACTCGGCCACGGACGGGCCTCTAAAACGTTACATCGGTAGGTTAGGTTGTACATTTTCCGGCTGTCTATTTCTAGCCTCCATGGAGCTTTTACACGGCCTATTACGCCTCGTAATTAAGAACCCTGATTCAAGTGACGAGGTCGACAACTGCCAAAACAAACCAATGGCTCCATGGTACGGTTGTTCGGGACTTTCGATTCCACAGATTTAACGAGCGCGTATTTTAGATCGTTAGATTGATAGTGAATAAATGACATGGTGATTTCGCAAACCTGCCAACTCTCGGATTGAACCCGGCAGTACCATATTTTTAATAAAATTGTTTAAGAGCAGGCAAAAGTTGAGCGCAAAAGTTGGAGAGGAGTTGGGTTAAGAGAACGCAAAAGTTGTTTTCCCTTCAAAAGTCCTGTACATCTGCCAGATCATATCCTTTTTAACTCGTTACATTTGCTCTAGAAATACGGAAAAAGTAGCGTTTTAAAAAAGTTCAAATTTTTGACTTTAAAAAAAATAATAATAAGAAACTACTTGTAAATATTTGTTTTTATTGCTAGAAAATGTTTATTTAGAGTGAACATTATATAAAAGCACTAAATTTTCCAAGTTTATGTTATTATTTCTAGAAATAATGTTTGGGGGGTACCGTATCCCCTTAAGTTGTTTCTGAAACTGAGACTTGCTGGCAAAGAAAAAGCGTTAAAAGCGTTATCACCGGAGAATTCCGATAACAGTATCGCCGGTGACTATTCACTTTAGAATCAACATAGATTATTAAGACTGATTTCATTTGGGAACAACCGAGAAATTTTTTCATGTTGGCTTAGGTTAAAAATTTGGTTGTTAGATTAAATTCGGAAAGTGTGGAAGCCTGATTAAGCTATAAGAAACTTATTTTTTCATCAGTTTTAATATTTTATAAAGATCAATCAACGTCAACTTCAAATGCATAAAAATGTCTGTGCTAAATATGAAAATTTAGTGAAGCAATGTATAGTATTAAATAATTAGTTTCACAGACATACCTAGATTTTATAGTTGACTATTTCCTGCGTTTCAGCGTTTGTGATTTTTTGCATAAAATGATTTTTTTTAACGCAGATGTTTAGCATATGATGATGATACAAAACCTTCTTAATTATAGTAACTTTTATTTAATTGAATGTTAGTAAAATCATAATACAATTAAACATTTCATAAAAATACTCATACATTCATAAAAATGTTCTATGAAAATGTATTACGATTCCAAATTTTAAGCTAACAACGGCCGAAAGCTTTAGTCGCTTGCATATAGAGAAACAATGTGACAGTCTTCATTTCAATTGTTACCTCTTTAAATAATAGTCTTCGGTTTTTGGTGTAAAAAAAGATCTTAGAAACCACCTTAAAAAAGATCTAAGTTACTGCTAAAAAAAACAAGAACATCAAGCAGTGTTTTCTTTAAAGAGCATTAATATCATCGTATATTATTAGATTGATTTCTCGAGGCAAACTTTTCATAAAGTTTGTGGGAGCTGTAGATTGGGAGCTGATGTCTTCACTTTAGCAAGTTTCATTTAGTAAGCTTAGTTTTTGATTTGAATAGCGATTTTTCATTTCGTTACTTTATGAAGAAAAGGATCAGCCGGATGCCACAATAATATTTACCTATCATAAAATAGTTAGGGATAAGTGAGATTGTTTTCTTATATTAAAAAAGATTTTTTTTTAATAAAATAATACATCTAAATGATTTTATTCATCAAACTACTTGCAATTCGTTGCACTGCAACTCGTAACTTGTGGTAACCTGGTTTTTCGGTTTCACAAAAAATATTATTACAATTGCAAGTTTCACTTTTTGTTAACAAATTGTCACATACAGAAATATTTTCGAACTCATTAATAAGATCAATTTCATTTTTGCGTCATTATACCATTTTATTGCAGATTTTAGCAAGCAAAATGTTTAAAAGTAAATAACAACCAGTTGGCGAAGTCTAGTTCGCCACAATGTAGCCAAACAAATCTGAATTCTGATTGGCTAACGGTACATGCAACTTGAGATTTTTTCGTGCTCGCATGAAAAATCTCACGATAGTCAATTAAGCATGGTCCTAGGAGTTGAAGTAGTTGTGCAAGGTGTGAAATCGGCTTACATTATCACATTCACAACTTTTGTTCTTTACAGACACAATCGGAGACCGACGAAGAAAACAGAATAAATCGGAAGGATTACATCACCTGAATCAAACAAACATGATGTAATATTTGAACTTATTAAGGAAAAAAATTCCTAGTCTAGCTGGAAATAGCTAGTTTGTAATAAGACCGAAAATACTTTGTGGCATTGCAACAATTTAATTCAGGCGTTCGAAGTTTGCTCGGTAAAATCCAATGGAGAAATGAAACTATGACTAAAAAACAAAACAAAAATCACCAAAAGACACTCTAATTGCCCTGATTGTATACATTATGCACTGCTCAAAACAATTAGGGGAGCACATTGCGTACTTTTGTTAACACTTTCAGTTCCAACGTTTTATATTTTATTCTAAAAATCTAAATTTGTGAAATAGATTCAGTATGCATCCAAAATGAAATGGTAAAAAACAGGGGGAAAAATCGTAATTTTTTAACTAAAATTTAAGAGGAAATAAATTGGAATCATAAATTTTGAATAAATTATAAGAATAATTTTTTCAAAACTTTATTTGTTAAAAAAAAGTTAAAATCAATTTTAAACATCTAAGAATGCAAGCGTGAAGAATTTAGGGTGAATTTATTTCATAAAATTTCTTGGGAGTGAATTTTATTTTACCATGTTTTTCATGTTTTCATTTAATTAAAACAAACATTATTTAATTCTTCAAAATACATGATTCCTCCATCTAACGATACATTAGTACTAGCTCAACTTAGTAAGAAAAAAAATCGCATGCTGATGATTCCAAATGGAATCATTGGGGGGTAAAAGGGTTTAAACCATGCATTCCCCTAATTCTTTTGAGCTGTGTAGTTATTTGACTTTCTGATCGTCGCGTAGTCGTGTCTTCTGATTTTGCAGTTTATTCTCCAATACCCCTTTCCCTTCACCCCTATATAGTTCCAAATTTCAAGGTGTTTTTCGTAGGTGGCGCTTAGGCCACTTTGATAAATCCGATTAGTGATACCGTAACAATAAGCGGCCGTAGTGAGCCTAGTGGTCAGCGTCTGGTCGGATCGGAAGGTCCTGCGATCGAGTCCCGGTACCACTGAAGACCTACCGAGTATATGCGGAGTACGTGCTCGTTAAATCTGTTGGGTCCGAAAGTCCTCTAAGTTCCCATACCAAATCAATACCTCTGGGGGTGACAAGCCAATTCTGGGGATCCTCTAGTTGGCCTCTGTCTCTAAAAATTAGATGGATCCACTTATGTGTGTGTGTTGTCTGTTGTGTCTGTCTTACTTGACGAAGGTTTATAAGCGGGTCGCTGACCAAGCACACAAACCTGAATATATATGTCTACCAACCAACCAACAATTAAGCTACCGACCAGTTGAGAAACGCTGAATTACAGTAATTCTTAATTTGGAGCCGTATATTAATTCGAAGCTTTAATCATAATCATCCTGCTGTACGAAACTCATTACCATTTATCTATTAATGCACATCAGCAGAACTTCAACAATAAAAAAAAGCATTTTTTATTCCAGAATTTATTACCAAAAACAATAACGAACCTTTATATTTCCCAAGTGATTAATTGATCACAAGATATCGACTACAAAAAACAAATTCACTAATGATCCAAAACGAAAACAATTCCCCGGACACTGAGACTACTACCCGTGAAATTAGTAGGGAAGAATTAGTAGTAAGAGGGAAGAAAAAAAAACCTTCCCTATCCATCATTAATATCTTCCTCTTTCAACACGAAATTAAATGTTTTCCCTTAAAAACCCCCATCATCCGTTACTACGACAAAGGACAGGCCCTCCATCATTTTTGGACAAGGGGATCAAACGAGGATTCCACTATAAACTCTTCACTCCTGGAAAAAATCCTATGCTAAAGTAGAACCTCGATTATCCGATCTAGCTGGCACCGGCGGTCGGATAATCGAGCATTTTTATTAAGTAGCAAAACTTCTGGTAGACGTTCTGGTTTTACAATTGTTGACATTGAGTTTTAGTGTTAAGGGGATACGATACCCAAAAATTAGTCAAAATATCGATTTTTCAGTTTTTACTTTTTATTATTCAAAATATTTTTCTGAACATTTACTGAAAGTTTCATAATGATATCTTCTGTAGAACAAAAGTTATTAAATATTTTCTGGAGTTATTCCTATAAGTTTGAATACGTATTTCGTCTGCTCTCAGCCTGTTTTCTCTGTTTCGCGATTTTCAATTCTTGTGTTTAATAAATCCCTAAGATTTTTTTGCTAATTAAATTAAAATTTTGAAAATTTTTACCTGTGTTCTTATATAAATGGTGCACAAAATTGTGCATGGAATAAGGTCTACTATGTATAGTTGTTTTTAAAAAAATGTTGAATTCTAATAATTTGTAATTTTTTTGTGATTTTCAGTATAAATGCATGTTACTTTTTAACTGTAGCTCGCGTTTTAAAATCCATGCACAGTTCCTGAACAAATAGTTCTAAGAACAAACTATAAAAGTTTGGTGGAGTTATTCTCAAAATTGAAAGAGGAGTAGCGTTTTTTAAAAAAGTTCAAATTTATTTACTTAAAAAAAACTACTTGTAAATATTTGTTTTTATTGCTAGAAAATGTTTATTTAGAGTGAACATTATATAAAAGCACTATAATTTACAAGTTTATGTTATTATTTCTAGAAATAATGTTTTGGGGGTACCGTATCCCCTTAAGTTGTTTCTGAAACTGAGACATGCTGGCAAAGAAAAAGCGTTAAAAGCGTTATCACCGGAGAATTCCGATAACAGTATCGCCGGTGATTCTTCACTTTAGAATCACCATAGATTTCTGAGACTGATTTCATTTGTGAACAACCGAGAATGACCTCGTTGGAGAAATTTTTTGATGTTGGCTGAGGGTCGGTCGATTAACAGAGAGTTTCGGATAAAAGAGGGTCGGATAATAGAGGTTCTATTTCTTTATAGAAACAAATACACTCTTAAAACAAACGAGCGGTTTTAACTCAGTCTGAGTTAATTCCCACTCCTTTCCGGTGCCGAAAATGCACTTCTCCTATAGGAGTGAATTTCACTCTTTTGTTTTAAGAGTGTATGTATTCAGAAGTATGTTTTGCAAGTATTTTTGAAAAAAATAGTGTTTAGGGGGTGGCCATAAATTGTGTGAGGCGTTTAGGGGGGGAAGGGTCACGTCAAATATTACGCAATTTTTCCCCCACAAAAAAAATCAACGTAAAATTGCTAGAAAAATATAGTTAAATCCCAGTGAAATATGTATCCCGACTTAAATTGGGCAAAATCTTGAAACTATTTATCGTGGCATTCCAAGCCAAAATTTAAAATGTCGGAGCTTTAAAAAAAGCTATTTAAAATTCACCAGTTAAGAAATTAAATTTAAAAAAATACGAATTTTGAAAAATGTCTCTTAAAGATACAGGAGAGCAGGGGGGTCGAGCAAAATATCACGAAATCTCACCAGGGGGGAGGGGGTCAAAAAATAATCTAAATCGCCTAACGGGATCATTAATGGACACCCCCTTAATATTTGCTTAGGGTCATGTCAATTTAGTAGAATTTAAGATTTTGAGGATGATATTTAACAATTTTTAGTGTGATAAACAAGCAAGATCTGTCAGGTTTTTTTGTGATTAATAGACCATTTTGACTTTTGTTGAAAGTTTCACTTCGCTGCGGAAAACCAACTACAGTCATGTTTGTATCCTTTTGAACTTCATATAGCACGGTGCTGGTAAAAAATCCCTTATCCTCTAGTTGGATCACAACCCAAGCGAACAAGAACGATACAATAAAAAAAATACCCAGTGAAATATCGCCAGTAATCACTAATCGCCAGGCTATAGTGACTCCTCCACCAAAAGTTGGGTTTGACTTCATCGTGTCCCCTCGTGGGAATTGGACCGGGGTTCATTTTGCAAATTGCCGATCAATATGGACGGCGACAGGAACCGACCTCGTGGGTTCCCCAGGAGAGGTCGGCTGATGGGCCCGCGATTCATCATATGGTTGAGGTTGGAAAGATTCACTTTCTGGAGTCGGTGGAGGTTTGAAGTCTTTTTGTTTTCAATTACCTAATATGAAATAAAAGGTAATGAAAGAGTATTGCGAAGGGATGACCACTACAATACCATCAATTAAAAAATGAGGGGGAAATCTTTAACTTTTAATTACAATGGGAATGTATGAAGTTTTTTTACACAACTAGCACTTAATAGCGCACCTAAAGTATGTAAACTTCCTGAAAATCCTGATAAATATAGTTTGTGTCAAACTATACGTTTAACTGACGTCAACTGCGCTATGCGTTGAAACGGACGTGTAAAATACTATTTCTGTTGAATAAAAAAGTGTCTCATTAGTAGGGGTAACTTAAAGGCTGAGGGGGGGGGGAATCTTTGACATTCTATTACAATAGAAATATATAAAGTTTTTTACGCAACTAGCACTTAGTAGCGCACCTAAAGTATGTAAACTTAATAGCGCACTTAAAGTATGTAAACTTCCTGAAAATCCTGATAAATATAGTTTGTGTCAAACTATACGTTTAACTGACGTCAACTGCGCTATGCGTTGAATCGAACGTGTAAAATAATATTTCTGTTGAATAAAAAAGTGTCTCATTAGTAGGGGTAACTTAAAGGCTGAGTGGGGGGGGGGGATCTTTGACATTCTATTACAATAGAAATATATAAAGTTTTTTTCGCAACTATACTTAGCACTCAGTAGCGCACCTAAAGTATGTAAACTTCCTGAAAATCCTGATAAATATAGTTTGTGTCAAACTATACGTTTAACTGACGTCAACTGCGCTATGCGTTGAATCGAACGTGTAAAATAATATTTCTGTTGAATAAAAAAGTGTCTAATTAGTAGGGGTAACTTAAAGGCTAAGGGGGGAAATCTTTGACATTTTATTACAATAGAAATATATGAAGTTTTTTTTACGCAACTAGCACTTAATAGCACACATAAAGTTAAAAGTACATACATTTCTTTAGAATCTTGAAGTATATACCAAGTAAACAGTGAACTGTTGTCCCTCATAGAAATACTAAGTAATTTAATAAATAAATTGAATAAAAGAAATATGCATTATATTTATATTTTCTTTTATTGAGATTTTTTTTCTTAAAGTTGCTGTTCGTCAAACTCAAAAAGATTCAAAGCATAGATTGATGTAGAAGTGATAAGAAAATTGTTATTGAAAAATATCAATATAACTGACTGTCAACTGACGTCAACTGCGCAAACTATGCGTTGAATCGAACGTGTAAAATACTATTTCTGTTGAATAAAAAAAGTTACTAATTAGTAGGGGTAGCTTAAAGGCTCTAAGGCTCTACTCCTGTAAGATGCAGAATATCGTCACCATGGAGGATATGGAGTAGGAATATTGTCACGTAGTTTGCAGGCAGGAAGGAAGGATGCGAACTTTAACTAAGCAACGTTTTTATTTGAACAGAGCTTACATACAACAAACCCAGATCGGGTAACAGCTTTCGTCTAAGTGCAACGAAGGCATGATGGGATATATTTACCATTTGCATAAAATTGAAAACGAAATAGAAATTTAAGAAGTTTGTCCAGAATGGAAAATAAGTTAATACATAAATAAATAAATGGACTGAACATAAATGGGTGAGAAGAGCGGAGGACCGAACCCGGAACTTCTTGTCACGACTCGGGCACTCTACCGAGTATGCCAGCTGGACTAACACCGTGGCAATATCGTCACCTTCCTCCAAGATCGTCACAAGGGAAGTCAATGAGATAATTTTTTAACTAAAATTTAAGGGGAAAATAACGGAATCATAACTTTTGAATAAATTATAACTATAAGTTTTTCAATACTTAACTTGTAAAAAAAAGGTAAAATCAATTTTTAAACGTCTAAGAATGCAAGCGTGAAGAATTTAAGGTCAATTTATTGCATAAAATTTTTTGGGACTGAATCGTATTTTACCATGTTTTTCATATTTTCATTTAATTAAAACAAACATTATTTAATTCTTCAAAAGACAAGATTCTTCCATCTAACGATAAATAAGTGCGAGCTCCACTTAGTAAGAAAAGAAATCGGAAGCTGATGATATCAAATGGAATCATTGGGGGTGAAAGAGTTTAAACCATGCGTTCCCCTAATTGTTGTGCACTATTTGTACTGTGCTGCACCGCTTTTAACTTTTTAAGTTATTTTAACCAGTAACTTAATAATTATTATGGCAATTACCTATTATATTTTATGACGACCCTGTTTTATGAAAAAATTATTTTAAAGCCCTTTTCACATACGACTATAGGTTTGTACCAATACATATAGACAAACTACTAACCTCTTTTTAAGGTAACTTTTAGGGGTCTGTAATGTCATCTCATTGGTTTGTAGTTTGTTTTGAATTTCTAGACTTTTAGAAGTGTAATTCGTTAACTATTGAATCTAGAATAAAAGTACAGGTGCAAAAAATGTTGCAAATGTTGGTCGCCACAACTTATTGTTTTAGGATTTTTCTGATTGAAAAATTTAGTGTATCGGGCAGAGCCTGATCTCGGAAATCTCTGACTATAGGCACAACAAATTTTGGGGAACCCTTTGCTGAAAAAGTTGTGAATGCTTGCCCGTAATGATAGTGCTATAGTTGACACATGTATCCTTTTTTTTTTTGGCTAACATTTTACCTGCTTCCTTATAATATTACTCAAACCAATCACTTTAGATCAATGTCTGAGTCAAAGTCAATATAAAAACAAAGTGGGGTCAAAAAAATTTTTAAAAGTTACAGAAATTATGGTAAGGCAACTTTTCTGCACAAGCCATTTTCATTTTTCTCAAACTAAAGTGTTTCTTTTTTAAACTATACCTTCGATGTCCATCCTACTGTCCATATATCCTTCCACATTATGTTCTAATCTTCTAATCATCAAATTTTAAAAAATGAATCAAAATAGAATATTAATGTTATTTTAAAGATTGTTGAATGTTTAGTTTTAAAATATCAAATTACCTTTTAGTACAATTGTTTAAATAATATTTTGAATGTAGCCTGTTCAGATTTTTGTTTCTATTTAACGTTAGCATATCACGCTTTTCAATGTCATTTGTGGTTCTGGTAGTGCCGCTTTTCTGTTTAAACTTTAGTTTCTACCATATTGAATTTATTTTAGAATTATTCTAAAATTACAAAAAAAATATCGTAAAAATACTAGCTGCATTTTGGAATCTTTTTAGTGACTTGAAATGCTTTTCTAGTATTTTTTTGGTAAATTTAGAATATAAATGGTATTTATCCGATGATGCCGTAGCATATTTCTCCTGAAAGTGGTAGCAACACTGGCCATTTTGCCCCTTATTTGGCCTCCTTGGGCGTCCCGGCGTTAGCATTAGAGGTCACGTGATCTGCCAATCTAATAATTTAACTATGATATCTACGGTTTGTACGTAGTGATAGCTAAGCAGTGTTTGTTCTGCCATCTATCATTCAAATAATTTACTATTGTGAGTTTAAGATGAAGTACAGCAGGGGGGGGGGGGGAACGATCCACCTTCGTTTTTCGGCTGTTATTGGTCAAGGAACTTTGTGAAAGGTGTCATTTTTCAGGAAATAGCGTAAGGAATTGAGAACTGGCAACTAAAATTGTATAAGGGGTCGTCTACATACTAAAATGAGTACCTACTTTGAAAAATCCAATGGCAAAACCCAGTTTTTTTTACATAAAATGTTTAGCACCTTCAAAATACCCCAGGTATAAAAAAGAATTATTCATTTTGCATTATTTGCTGAGATATTGAAGCATTAATTTTGAACTCGTTTAGGGGGAAAACTCCAAATTGAAAAAGGTAATATTTAGGGTGTCTTTCGAACGACAAGCTAACAAAATGGTTACCATAATCTCGCCAAAGGATGCTAGAATTAAACCTTCTTCACTAATGTGATTTTTTTTATGTTTTTACCCTTTTTTTTAAATTTGGATTCAAAATTCAGAATAAATAAAGGGTAGACAGAAAAGTTTTAATTTTAAATTAAGTCACACATACGATTATTATAACGAAGATTTTCAATCGATTAGTTACAATCAGATAGACAAACATGATTATTACATTTATGTTTTACATTTTATGCAAATTTTGTTTATTCATATTGCTACAAAAAGTTTGTTAAAAATTCGGCGCACTGCGTCTGGGACATATCCCGACAGCCGAAATGAGTCAAAATCCCGAATGGGTCTAAATCCCGAAAATAGATTTTTGTCCATTTCTCGATTTTTTTTAAATATTAGAGATTATTTATTTAGTTATTTAGTCAGTTAGTTATTTAATCAGTTAGTTAGTCACTTAGTTAGTCAGTCAGTTAATAGTCAGTCAGTTAATTAGTCAGTCAGTTAATTAGTCAGTCAGTTAATTAGTCAGTCAGTTAATTAGTCAGTTAATTAGTCAGTCAGTCAGTTAGTCCGTCAGTTAGTTAGTTAGTCAGTTAGTCAGTCAGTCCTTTAGTTAGTCCAGACTGACTAACTTAGTCTAACTGACTGTCAATTAGTTAGTCAGTGAACTGACTGACTCACTGACTAACTGACTGACTAACTGACTGACTAACTAACTTACTAATGACTGACTAACTAACTAACGGACTAACTGACTGACTTACTAACTGACTGACTAACTAACCGACTAACTGACTGACTGACTAACTAACTGACTGGCGACTAACGGACTGACTAACATGACTTAATAACTAAATAAGTAAATAAATAAATAAGTAATCTCTAATAATTTTTTTTTAAAAATCGAGACATCGGCAAAAATCTATTTTTGGGATTTCGACCCATTCGGGATTTCGTCTATGTCAGGATTATGGCCTTGCGGGATTTCGGCGTTCGAGATACTGGCTTGTCGGTATTTCGGCTTTCGGGATTGTGTCCGGAACCCCGGCTCACTTTATCGGTAATATAAGCCACATATTACAAAACGAGAGTTACGATCTAAGACGATATTTAAGGAACGCAAAATAAAATTACGCAGAATGATTTGGAATGATTTTCAACCAAGGCAGTGGGCACTAATCATTTTAAATAAGCAATGTGGTAACAATGAAATATGCTAAACACCGAATTCCAATAATATTTTAGGGTATTTAATTGTTAATATAGAACACACTTTTTGAAATTGTATTGGAATAACATACATTCAAAAACATAGTAATCGATATAATTTAATGTTAATTATACAAACAAAATACATTGTATGCACTTGAAACAAGATTAGATTTTTAGACATTTGACAGACATCAATAATTTGAATAAACATTTCCCAAAAACGCTTTTCAACCACCAAACGATAATGCAAAATAGGATCCAATTTTCTAAGTAATTTTTTACACGGTCCCTAAAATTCGTTTTTTTTCAGTATTTTTACAATAACTCCGCAAATAAATGTTGTTGAATTAAAAAAATTCGGGATTTTGGTTCTACTTGATCTACTTTATCGATTTATGTAACAAAAATTTGGGGTTGTTATTCATGTTTTATTTTTTCTTATTTAAATTTAAATAAAAAAATAATAATAATGAAAAATTGATGAAAAACTTGTGTGATTTGTTTTTGGAAGATTAAGAAGTATATAATGAAAAAAAAAATTGGTTTAATTCATTTTATTTGTGGAGGTATGAATAAAAGTTTGTGAAAAACTTTTTTAACATTATGGACGTTCAACTTTGAATGCTTATATCTCAACAAATAAAGCAAATTCATAAAATTTCTTTTGGATCTGGGGTATTTTGAAGATGATAAACATTTTTATATAAAAAAATTGGGTGTTGCCATTGGAATTTTCAAAGTTGGTACTCATTTTAATATGTAGACGACCCCTTATACAATTTTGGTTGCCAGTTCTCAATTCCTTACGCTATTTACTGAAAAATGACACCTCTTTCAAAAAATTTCTTGACCAATAGCAGCCGAAAAACGAAGGGTGGATCGTTTTTCTTTTCCCTAGCTGTACCTTACAAACTAGAGATGTGTATTGTGTAACACTACTCAATTAATCAATCCACCATTAAAGGTAATTATGTTCTCTGAAATGTAAGTTCAATATATTTCAAACCAAAAGTTCTATGTCAGCAACCCTTTTTCGCATGCGCAATTTTCCCGAAACCCCATTATTATGGTGATATATGTCCGATAGATATTGGGAAGTTATCTAACCGAATTTGAAGTCGAAAGCTTTTTTGGTTTTTCAGCAATACCTTTAAAATCAAAAAAGTTCTATAGCAACTACCCTTTGCACATGGGAGATTTTTTCGAAAACCTTATTATTATTATGACGCCTGTCATGTACTGGGAACTCGTGTACCAAATTTGAAGTACGTAACTCTTTTAGTTCGAGCAGTAGAGTATACAGACGGACAGGATGTCAGAAAAACGAATATTTAAAACCACTTTTTCAGAATTAGCACCCTCTAAAACTTGTAGAAAACACAAACTCTCCTTTTTGGATTTTCGATCCCATCTCTATATACTTTCATTGCCAAATATTATTAGGCAATTGAAAGTAAAAATGATGCGACTCATACCTAGAAATAAATTTACCAATTCAATGGACTATAAAAATTGAAAAATACATTTCCAATATAAAATTCGTTTATTTATTATGTTGTATTTTTCTAATTACCCTTACTTTAAATATTTTGATCCGCTGGAGTGCGTTGCTGCTGCCATCTGTACTTAAAGTTCTGTACTCTAGATTTTTGCTTTTTAAAATCTTGTGCATCATTTGAACCAGTGTTTAAAATAGGTCACTGGTAAAAGATTGGTATAGATCAGTCCAGAACATGTCCATATTCTTTTACAATCTTACTCGTTATTTGTTTAGAAGGCGTTCGCATAGGCGTTCTATTTTTATTTAAAAAAGCAGACGTAATTTTTCGTAAATTTTTAAGTATTTATTTATCAATAATGACATTTTAATACTGATTATTCGTTTCGACAAGGTTGTTCGTGTTATCATATTCTTTTTTTTTACTTTTTGGGACATTAAAATAAATGCTTCCATGCCTATCATATAATTAGGAAAATTAAAGACACTATATGTATAAAGTCATTATTAAAAAAATATTCGCCAATTTTTTTTTACATAGGTGTTCTATTCAAGGTTCAAGCTCATTGTAAATGTTACGTTTTTTTTAGGACTGGCTGTTTTCAAAGAGCACCAAAATTTATAAGTCAGGCCCTGCAAAACAATACATACATTATAAATCCAAATAAAAATATAGTCAAAACATTAATTTCTTACACTTTCTGTCTGAGCACTGTGATTCGCATAGCGTAGAAGTTCATAGAAAAATGTGGACCTATAACGCCCCCGGGATCGACACTTTTCGTATTTTTTTTCCGATACATGGCCAGAGGGTTATTGTAACTTGTTGTTCTGTAATAATTTAATTATTGATTATTTTATATAATTAAAAAGTAATGTTACGGATATAGTCTCATTATTATTTTTTTAGGGAACCCAACGACGCTTCAAAATATAGAATTTTTATTTTAACTTTTAAGAGGTATTGTCAGTCCCATAGAGCTAATGCATTAGTTTTGGAATCACAACTTCCGCAGAAGTATTGCTTTGCCATGTTAGCCCCTTTTACCCAGGTATGGGAATCAACATAACATCGAAATGAAACGAAAATGTTACCTAGTTATTTAATTTTATATTTTTGAAGTTTTAAAATGCCAAAAATATACAGCAGATGGCAACACTATTTTAAAACTTTATCAATTAATAATTAAATAACCGGATGTTATTTTCTTTTCAATTTTGTTTTAAATTGATGGTATGATGATTCCCATACCTGATGAAAATGGGATAGCATGGCAAAGCAATTCTTTTGAAAAAGTTGTGATTTCAAAACTAATGCATTAGCCCTATGGGACTGACAGTCCCTCTTAATTACTAAAATGTGCATTTATACAAAAGCGGATATAATGCACACATGAATATATATAGGACTGTAATTAGCAAAGGTGTTAGTTAATTCCAACATAACTTAGCTGCCAGCTTCAAATGTCCTAATTTCAAAACAACAATTAGCAGCCTTTAGGTACACTTTTCTCTTTTTCTATTGGTATTTGGAGTCTTGAAATGTTTTAAGATTTTGTATGTATGTTTATTAAACAAAGTAAACCCACATTTTTTACAAATTTTTTAAAAAAATTAATATTAAGTGCAAAAATACGCTTTTTTTTAATTTTGATAACATTGCACATTGAATGATTTGAGCATTTATTAATATGAGCAGTTAAAATGTTTGAAACTTATTTCAAAATAGGGATATGATGGCAGCTCAAGTCAAAGCCAATATAAACAGAAATTCAAATCCACTAATTCTTCAGTTTCGAATGGATTTCTTATTTCGAGTGTACCACTGAACTGTATTTCGAAGATAATGATCTAAAAAATATAATCTGGAAGAATCCTAGACCAGCATCACCTGCATTCTATCATCCAATATTTATACAGTTTATAGAAGAATCAGCAGAATTTGCAAAACGCACAGTAGAGTGCACCGAAAACCAAATATTACAATCTCATTCCAACAATAGTAATATTAAACAACCTATGTCTACAAATTAATCATAATATTATATTTACAATGATGGATGGTGAAATTTGTAATGCATTTACATCTTACCACGTCTCCGTAGAGGTGTTATTTTTGTGGATCAAATTGTGGATCAATTGTGTTATTTTTGTGGATTTTAAAAAAAGAATTCAACAATATTTTAGAAATCATAGTGTTTTCTCTATTCTCTATTGCATTCATGAATTATAATGGTGTGACATGCGAATGTGCGTACGATAAGGTATGAATGATTCATTTCTTTGCATAAGATTTTAATTTTTAGATTTATTAATATAATAAATTGAGTTTTAAATACTAGTTCTTATTATTCCTTGAAAACGGATATTATTAATTTTAGACAATTATTTAAATAAAAATATCATTTTATTAGGGGTTTAAATAAATGAACCAAATGTGATAATTTCAGTCTAAATTACTTTAAATATTTAAAATTAGAGCTGCACACTTCTAAAAACATACTAAATACCTAATTATGATGTTTTTAGCCCATTGGAGAAATTAAAGAATTTTGGCCAGGTTTTCACCCATTTTGCCCCACTGTGCTTCGGTTCGATTATTCGGTTCGATTATTCGTTTGATATTTGCGCTGCCATCTATGATGTTATTTTAAAGATAGTTTCAAACAAATGTAATTTTTCTAAAATAAAACTAATATTATTTAGCTTGTATTTCCAAGTGTTGGATATTTATTCTGATAAGTACATGAATGTGCATCTAAAACTATAGCTAGAGTATATTTTTTAAATACTCCAAAAGTCACTTTTCCTGAAAATAATTTGTTTCGCATATTTTTTTTCGAACGCGCGGGTTCTGGTTACGTATTCCTTTCAGCTTTCAGTCCTTATTCATCCTTCAATTGGACGTCACTTTACTGTAGTTCTAAATTACGACGACGCGGGTCGCCAATAGCCCTCATGTTAACTCCATGCGACGCAATTCAAACTAACCTAACCTTCAATTGGTGCCCAGATTGGTTGTGACACTAGTGGCATTGATTCACCCGGCTTGAGAAAGAATTTGTTTTCATTCATATTTTTTTACAGCCATTCAAAACCTCAAACAAACCTACTTTTTTCAAAGCGATGCTATACTTTTAAAAATACAATTTTTAAAATCTTTTATATAGACTTACAAAATTACAAAGATTACAAAAATTAAGTACAAAATTATTTGTGAATTAGAAAATGATAAAAGCATCTATATATATGTTACAAAATTATTTCGCATCTCGAGATAGTGATACAACCCAAGTTAGTTCTGCGAACACGATTCCAAAATATCTTTACAAACAAAACCAAGCTAAGTTTCGAAACCAGTAAGGTGTTGTTTCTGATATAAGAACCGAAACTTTGACTTTAACCTTTGTATTATCAAAATTAGAAAAGGGAAATCCCCGTTTGAAGTTGTTATTAAGTTAAATATTAATTCCCATTTAATTCCAACTTATCTCTTAACTTGATTTTCGTCAATCTTGAATTTGATTTGAATGTGGCAGGCAACGATTGTGATGGTAAAAAAAAAAATGATTTTTTCTTCAATTTTATTATGCTCTTTATTTATATTGCTGTTTAATCGTCGTGCTATAAAGTTGTTTCGTATGTTCGATACAGTGTCTGCGTGTTTTTAATTACATAAATTTCAGATATGTAGTGGGTGTTTCTATTTTCGGTACTGGTACCACAACAAGTGTAATGGTTAGAATCGAAACTTTTTTCTTATGTAAGCTCTATTAAGCAATCTAAAGGTTATAAGTTATAATAGACCTGGTCCTTAATATATGGATGTTGTTTATATTCTCTTCCTTTCTGAAATAAGAACCGAAACTTTGACTTTAACCTTTGTATTATCAGAATTAGAAAAGGGAAATCCCCGTTTGAAATGTGTTATTAAATATTAATTCCAACTTATTTCTTAACTTGATTTTCGTCAATCTTGAATTTGATTTGAAACTTTTTCTTATGTAAGCTCTATTAAGCAATCTAAAGGTTAAAAGTTATAATAGACTTGGTCCTTATTATGTTGTTTATATTCTCCCCCCCCCCCAACTTGCTGCTTTATTGGCCCTTTGTAGAATCAGCATATTCCCCAGAACTGAGTCATTTCTTTGTGGCACCATCTAGGAGACTCGCTACCAATCTACTAATTTTGAGGTTCGGATTACAACAAAGCTGAGCACTCTATGGATGTTAAAGTATGCCAAGATTTAATTTTGCCGAGAGAACCCAAGCGAATTGGGTACTCAAGGGATCTTTTAAGCGATGATGAATGCGACTGATGAATATATTAGTTACCAGTGATTAACAAATAGAGTGTAGACGAAGATAGAGCTTTGCTTTGCGTGAGAAAAATTGAAGTCGTCGGAAAGTAACTCTGGGGAGCCTAAACAAACCGTTCACTCAACGTTTGTTTAATGTAAAATGCATCAATTTATTCTTTAAAAGACGATTAAAAATTAAAAATGACCTTTTGTGAATTGTTGGCTGTATCGCAAGATTTGAATTTACACAAGATGGTAGTAATTCCATCATCTGACAGAGAGAATTTAGAATGACATCTTATTAAATTATAACATTTCCTTCTTTTGATTGGTATGCATGATGGCCAGAAAAGCTATTTATTGCATGTTAAAACTTAGTAATGAAAAAATTTAGATAAACAAGAAACTAAAAATTTAGTAATTCGTCGCTAGGTGTTTGACAGGGATTTTACCAATGTATGTTATCTATGTACTAACTTAAATTCATGCAAGTTAGTCTAGTAAAATGGCCCATTAGTTATGTCGATTGCTCTACCTTCAAGAATAGGGGAGGCTAGTTTTTCCATCGTTAAGTTTTCCACCAGGCCTTATGTTGGAAATGTGCCGTTAGGGGGTCTGCTTGGTTTATGAAGCAACACAGCTTATGTACACAATGATCTTAGTTCAGTTGGTGTTGTAATATTTTCATTGGAGCTGTTTTTTTAAAATTGAGTAATATTTTATGCTTACATTTAAACCTAAATAAAACATACTTTCATTTAATTAAAGTTGTATCATTGCGTGTAGTAAAAGGTGGTTCCTTTCTCTAGTTAAATATGTATTTGTTTTCAAAATAACTTAAGCCTCTAATTTTCAAGGCACTATTAAAGTCAAAATATGGCGACGGGGCAGGTTTTCCAAAATTTCACGGGGCAAGAATTCCAACAATATCCTTGTAGATAAACATGCTCCAAACTTCACAATATTCCTGAAAAGTAATTAGTTTTTTTTATGACCAAGTAATATCATCATACATTAACTTATGAATGTAATTTTTTTGTTTCCGATTAAAAATTGTCTACATAGTAACAGAAGGAAAGCTGACAGAAATCATACCATTCTGAAGTGATATAAGTTGCTCCAATAACTGTCAACAATGGATTTAGTAGCGTAAAAGCCTTCCAAGAATTATTCCCAATAGATTGTGAATAATTGCACTGCAAAATATTAACATGTCACGTTGCACTCAAAACTTTAGAATAAATTGGCAGGCTAAGAAAAGAGAAATATGAGTTTTTTATATTTTGCAATATTTAGCAATACTTTAGACAACCCCTAGAAGAGAGCACCAAAAAATAATTACAGAATAGGGAAGTTTACATAATTTACATGATTTCAAAATCCAGGTGATAATGACGTTTATTTTGGTAGTAAACTGGCTTTTTTTACAATTTTAACTATAAGTTCTGGGTATAATCATTTGGGCCATTTTACTTTACAATAAAATGTACATAAAAAACAAAAAAATGTTTTTAAGTGTGTTAAATCTTTTCAAGAATAGTTGGAAAATTTGCGCCATCCATTTTTGGCTGTCTTGGAAAATGTACCCTGTATACGGGGCACGTTTTTCAGCTCAACGTGGTTGCACTTAACCACTCACAGTCAAAAAGTGTATTTACTTTTTAAAAAAGTAGTAATGCTAGTTTGTAGATAACCATGTGAGGATGGCAATGATATCTTATTTTCTTCAAAATAAATAAAGGTAAAAAATGTACAGTCAAAAAGAAGAAAACGTGGATAACCAGCCCTGATCTCCCCTACTAATAATAGTCATGTGTACTATTATCTATTAAGGACCAAGTCCATTTTAACCATTTACAATTAAATTTTAAACATGCATATTCATACTTTATAATGTGTTATATTGTTAGTTTATGCAGTATATTTCATTTATTTGATTGTCAATATTAAATAGCGCATAACTATAAAGTAATATATATTTTTTTTATTTCAGCTATATTCCCATTTTCTTTAGTAGTGTGAAATTTAAACAGTCCATCTTTCGAATTTCAAAGTAAGTTATTTCACTAAAATAATTTAATTTATATTCAATATACTCAATACTTAATAATTTATTTAAGTATGACATCTGAAGTTATGACATTCAGAAGTTATGATTTCATAAAAGTGTTTTTCGTTGCCAAAGTCGCTTTCCCAAGAGATTTGAATGTGTTTGTGTTTTCTCAGTTTAGACTTAGGGGTGAATGAGCCCGCTGGACCGCGGGCCTCCAAACCAAATTGCTTCAGTGTTTTTCTATTTGAAAAAAAAAATATTTTTAAAGCCACATTTCTCTGGCTGACATATTGAATAGTTTTACAGATGTATTTTATGTAATAAATGTAACTAACTTACAGGTCCCGACAATCCCACTTTTTGAAATTGATTAGAATATTTTGTAATATTTTCAAGACATAATTGTTCGTAAAATATTCAACGGAATTTCAAAAAGTATGATTATGTAAATTATTTACATTTATCATTTTAAAACAACCATTTATAAAAATATTCAATACAGCCAGAGAAATGTGGCTTAGAAAATAATTTTTTCTATTGGATTAACCTCCAAATGCACTTTGGCTTAGAGACCACAGTCATTGGGTCTCATTCGCCCTTAATGAAATGGTTTTCTTAGACCTCGGTGAGAAAATATATAAGTTGGTATAAAAATACAGATATTGTTACTGTTCTTAACTGATCTTTTTTTACCAATTGACCAGAAGCCTACTGGTTTCTGGGAGTACTGGTTTGGGCTTGAAATTGTTCAGTTTTTTTTTATTTTATGTTTACACATTTAGCATAGTTGCTTTTGCATATACAGTTGAACCTCGTTAACGCGAACTCGCTTAACACAAAATTCGGCTTAACGTGAAATGAAAGCATTTCCCCGGACTAAAAAGTTTTAAGCTTATGCTTAATACTAAATTTTTTTTTTAAAGTTACTAAAAAGTTTTAACCTCTTAACGCGCAATCGCTTTAGGCAAAATTCTGCTTAACCCGAACAGAAATATTTGGAATTTGACTTTTCCCCCCTTTAGTTACGAATCGCAAATGAAACAAAACATAAAAAAAAAGCAACGAACATTCTAAAAATAAATTGTCTTCTACTTCTGAGAAAATCACGAGATCTTCCATGATTCGTCAATTTTAATCGGCAAAGTGTCGGATGATCCATTATGTCATGAAAAGTGTAGGTCTTTCTCTACAGAGGTCAAAGGTAAAGGACATATGAAATTAGAATTGGTTCGTATTTAAACTTATTGATTTTCATTCAAAATAATCGAATGCAGCAGTATATTTCTTCAGAAACGAAATAAAATTTTAAATGATATTAAAGAGAAATGTTAAAAAAAGCAAAAATTGCGTCTCAACTATGCACTTCTTAATTGCTATTCCTTAATAAGTTTTCTAATTTTTTGATAGTATGTATTACTACTCCAAATGCACTATATTAATTGAATTACTTATTGTATGCTGGTATTATTAGTGTATTACATAATAAAATAAGAATATTTTTTCGATTTAAATTTTTAAAAAATATTCTCTCTTTCAATGTAAAAAAAAATTCCTGATGATTAGTTAACATGAAATTCGGTTAAACAAAATGTTTCAGTGCTCCCTTTGAGTTCGCGTTAACGAGGTTCGACTGTATGTATTTATTGGTTTTGTTATTGCTTTTTTGCAATGCGTGTAATATTATGGGTTTTAAGTTGTTGTTTTATGTACCGCTGAGAATAAAAACTCCTGACCTAATTAACCACTAATCTAGGGTGACCAGACTACCTCTTAACTATTTTTTAGTCATTTTGTTTTTCATTTAAAACAAGTAGGTTTGTAATAGAATTTGTCACTTAACCAGCTTCCACACAACAGTTGTATTTAACAGGTAAAAAGGGGCCAAACACAGCATTAGTTCTATATAAAACAGTTACATGCTAAATTTGGCTAGTTTCATTTAAATTTTTTTCAAAAATTCAATAATTATTACTTATCATTTTCAAAAATTAATTTATATTTCAAAGAATTACTATGTAATATTCCCTCGCTTTTAAATAGAATGAAAACATATCATATCAACATACAATGAATCTCGTAGTGAAATATATTTGATGTCATTTCAAACTGATCGATGTCGCAAAAATAAATTTATTTTAATTCATTGTCGAAAAGAATTAAAGTTTCTCGAGCGATTGTTGCGAATGGCAATGGTGATTTAATTCTAATAAAAATGGCTTCCTATGCAAATGCACAATAAATTTTGCAGTTTTTTAAAAAAATGAAGTACTTTAAATTTCAATTCTTATCTGAAATTTTCAATGTATTCTAATTTCAATGGCGCTGAATTTTTTGACGTATTACACTTGTCTGTAGCATTTGTAGTTTGGGCTATGAAACTGGGTGACGGACAGACAGACGGACTGAACGATAATAATTCCTTCCACTTTTTACGTTATAAATGTAGTGTGGAAGCTAAAAAAAACTATGACAAATGAAATGAATATCTATTTATTAAACTTTTATCGCTAGGTAGGTGAATAACAAACTAAACTGTTCTGCGAAATGCGGTACACCTAGTCACCCTAGATTAGTGATTAATCATATCAGGAGTTTTTATCCGCAGGCATACAATGCATAAAAAAAAAGAACTTAAACATGTATTATATAGGCATTATAGGAGAAGAATGTGTTGAAAATCGTGGAAAGTTTTAATCATTACAATATCAGGTTAACAAAGCCTTAAAATTTTGTTTATTGTATGTTTTACTCGTTATTGGCCAGTAAGGGGTACAAAACTGTCGTCCTTTCTTATTCTTACCATATGTGTTGCTCATTGCACACTTATGGTGGTAAAAGAAAACATGAATCAGTCATTTGCAATATTGACAAACTCTTTAACCCTTTTAGTGACAATTATGGATGAGGTTGTAATCTTTTATTAATTCTTTTATATTTGTTATTTGGCTGTTCTCAAAAAAATATTCCTTGCATGACACATATAATTTTTTTTTATTAAAATACATTAACATTGCAAATTTTGCGAATTAAATGACTATGATATATATTTGATAAAATAGCAAAACAAATTTCAGACACGCAATAATGACCATGGCTTTAGGTTAATATAAATCACGGTTATAGATATTATAGGGAACGATTGTCCCAAATGAGCAATATGTTGATTTGTGTTAGGATATTGTTTCAATACATAATTTTAGCAGTTAATGGTTGTTTTGAAATGAAAATTCAATATTTTAACAACGCTTTAACCTTGCTAATCAATTTTATTTTGGGTGTACCGTAACTTCATGACATGAAGGCAGATATAAAAACCCAGTTAGACAAGAATTTGTTTATTATACAATCATTATCGCAAACACATGTCCACTCTACCTCAAGTACAAAATAATTCTGATTCTACAACTACACAATCTATTACATCACAAAAAAAAGAGTTGTTGCCAATTTTGGAATTCTTATTTTACAAAAATTAGTACAGTGAGAGCCTCGTTAATACGAACTCGCTTAACACGAAATTTCGCTTAAGATAAACTTAAAACATTTCCCCAGCCTATAAAGCTTTGAGCTAGCTAATATGCTAAATAATCTCTTGACGCCAAATCCTTTAGGCGAAATTCCCCTCAATCAGAACAAAAAATTCGGAATTTGAATCTTATAACAATCAACTTCTGAGAAAATCATGAAATCTCCCATGATTTGTGTTTTGTTCCAATTACTGTTCCTTAACAATTTACCTAATTTGTCTATAGTGTGTATTATTCCAAATGAACTTTATTAATTGAATTACTAATTGTATACATGTATTATTAGTGTATTACATTATAAAATTAGAATAATATGTAAATGATATTTAAAAAAAAAACTATTCACTGGTTTAATGTAAAAAAAAATTTCCTGACGGTTAACATGAAATTCGATTAACACAGAATTTTTCTGCGCTCTTTTCGAGTTCGCGTTAACGGGGTTCGACTGTATATAATGGCCTCGACACTTATGTGGTGGTGCCATCTATCAGAAATTATAGAAATTAAATGTTAGAGATAAGATGTTACAATATCTTAATATTATACATATAGCTCTTATATGTGTTTAATTTTGTGTGATTGTTGGAGTATAATTTTTGGGAATCAACTGTGTATATCCCATCTTTGTCCTATCATATTCATACCTACTTGCCTGTTTTTAGAACAGACATAATAATGTAAAATGAACGTAGAAAATTTTTTTATTTAAAAAAACTACAAATTTTTTACCTACATAGACGATTGCATGAGCAGTTAACAATGAACTTAAAACATCTAATTCAGCAAAGGAAAAAAATAGCATTTATAATATTTTCCATATCAAAATTGACTCGACAACTCCTTAATATTGCAAAATTTACAAATCTTCCCATGATTATTAATATCATTGGAAATGTAATAAATTCGAATTATTTTTGTGTTCACACACATCTGCATAAACATAAAAATATTAGTAAATTATTGTCTAAGAAAATATGTATTAAAGTATTAGGTTCCTGATAAATATTTATTAAAATACATTTTAATCAAGCCTATTGAATAACATTTATTTATTAAAAGTTGTTTCAACAATCAGTTTTTTCCAGGACAGTAAATACCGGTTTTTACCATGGCATTTACCTTGGGCGGTAAAAACCATGCCAACCCTGCTTATTTTGAGTTAAAATTAACTTAAGTTTATGACACCTCTCTCTATACAGTACTTGATGAAAGTTTAAAAAATTTTGGTACTTTAGTTGGCTAGATTAAGATATCTGTCTCTTTTCCACTTATTAAATTTGAAGCAAACACAAAATTTTAGACAGTTAAAAAATATTATATAAATGGTTACTTTCGGAGTTTTAAGTTGTTGTTTTTAATTCTATAAAAAAAACTTGTGGATCTTCTGATTAAGGCAATAAATAAGTTGCATGAAACGAAAAATGGAGAATTTATATGTTTTTCTGTTCGACTAAAAACTTTCAGGTTCTAAATATCCACTTACAATTTCACAAGTGTTTCGTTTTAACAAAAAAGACATTTGAAGTTTGCCCAAATTTACAAAATTAACTACTGACTGATGTCAAATGCTATGATCTTAACCATGCTTAGGATGATGTACTTTATGAAGGGAATTAATATTTTTTTTTAAATCGGAGATGATGAGAGACAAAGTCTTAATTTAAATATGATAATTCATGTTACATACTTAATTTTCTTTTTAATATGTATCTAAAATTAAATTATATTTTTAAACAAAAAACTGCTTGTTCCAACATTATTTCGTGAAATATAAACTGCAGCTTTAGGTGAAGTGCTTTTTATTGGTAACTCCATTTTATTTTTCAGAATTGGAGAAATTCTTGAACGTTTTAGCCTTTATTCTCGCAAACATGTCGGAGAAAATACAGCACTCTTACCGTCGTCTGACAAAGCAAGATCTGTTTGGTTTGTCGAACAAAAATGGCAGTGAGCTAAAAGACATTCTCTGTAGACCTGGATTTGGCTTCGAAAAATACATTGAAAAGCAGGACTATATTTCGAAGGACAAAGTTGATTTTGAAGTTTTTTATATTATTGCAGAGACAGCTGCCCGTGTTTGTGCTTCACGATTAAGTAACGAAACAGGAAGTATTATGAAGTTTTTGAAACTCATAACAGGCTGTGAAGAATTCTTGTTCACCCACTGCATTCGAGTGATTGACGAATGTTTAGTTCGCAATCGGGGTATTAATCATGTTCTTTTTATTAAAAATTACATAATTATTATTAAAACAATAGTGAAGTATAAACTGCCTTGTACCCAAACTATCACTGATGTCACATATCCCATTTTACAAAACGTCATGAATAAAATGATCAACAAACGACCAAAGAACTTGGAAGAAACGCAGAAGGAATTTGATTTTTTGAAGAAATTAGTTGAAAGACGTAGTGTTTCGTTCTTGAGTGAGGAAGATGATGATCAGGTGGAACTGTTTCGTCAATTGTCCATTATGCCAAAAGATAACGATGTCATTAACTGTGAAGTTCCTGATCTGCCTTGCAATAAAATTGATGGTCCTTACAACAGTGTGAACCACTATCTCAGCGTTCATTTTCGCCTTATGCGAGAAGATATGCTCCGAATGTTCAGAGACTGTATTTCTGAGCATAACAATCCCAGTGAAAAGCGTAGGTCTGGTTCTCGAAAGTATGAACAAGTAAACGTGTGCCTCCCACCCTCATACAAGTATGATGGAATCGCTTATAAGATATCAATTAGAACCAATGAACCTGTCAACTATGCTAAGAAGGAGGTTTTGATGCCTGGAAATATAGTGTGTCTTACTAACGATAATTATAAGACAGTTTACTTTGCTGTCATTACTAAGCAAGCAAAATCAGTCAAAGGTAATAACAAGGAAGGTGAATCTGAAATTAGGATGGACGATACCTTCGATGAAGTTCTGACAGCTGATGTCAATTACTTAATGTTCGAAACCACCGCTTATTTTGAATGCTACAGGCACGTTCTTAGTGCTCTAAAAGAATTCAATAAAAATACATTGCCGTTATCTGATTTTCTTGTTTATTTATATTTTGAAATTCCTGAACCGGAGTACTTATTAGATCAATTCGAAGGTAAAAAGTATTGTTTGCATGAAAAGTGCGATGGCTTTGAAGTTGCGCAACGAGAGGGAGATCCTGGCCCTTGTGATTGTACTAAGTTTAATCCTTTAAATTATAATGAATGGCCATCGCCAGAAGAACTCAAGTTAGACGTACAGCAAGTTGAAGCTTTCCAAACTGCTCTCACTAGGAAAGTGGCTGTGATACAAGGTCCACCTGGAACAGGGAAAACCTACCTTGGGGTCAAGGTTGTAAAAGCATTTTTACAAAATCTTTCTCTTACCCCAATTATAATATGTTGTCTCACCAATCATGCCCTTGACCAATTTCTAGAACATATATTTAAATTTACAAAGAATGTTGTCCGACTAGGTAGTCAAAGTAAAAGTAATATCCTGGAACCTCATACTCTTGAAAACTTGATGATGGCATATAATAGTCATGCGCAGAACTCAAACAACCCTTTATTGAATACTGATAAAATTCTCAAAGAGTCAATAAAACATCTAAAGTCGTTTGCTCCCATGGTATTAGCAACGAGGGCCGCAGGTGATTGGGATCGTGATTTAGGCGATCTAAGATATGTATGTGATGAAATCAACAGTCTCAATATAGTTTATTATAAATGCAAGGACGAATATCTGCAAGAGTCTGCATTAAATGCAATTATTGGTTTCAATGATAAAGATCAGTTACGAAAAGGGTCAAAAACAGTCGACAGTCAAAATGTATGTTATAGTGTACTTGAGTGGTTATGCCGTAAGAGCACAAATGAACTGTATGCAGAGTGCGAAAAAAGGTTTCATAAGTTGGAAGCTTTAGAAATTGTTAAGGAAGTCCCAAATTTTAAGTTATGGTCGTTAGATTTAAACAAAAGATTTGAGCTTTTTTACGTATGGAGAAAGAAATGTTTGTCTGTGTTATGCAAAAATATAGAAGACAAAAGAGAAGAATACAAAAATTTGAGGAACTCTTACAAAGGAAGAAGTCCAGATCCAGTGAGAGTAGAAATTTTGCAAAAAGCTCATGTTATCGGTGTGACCACAACAGGAGCGGCAAAATACAGAAAACTTTTGCGTTACTGTGGGCCAAAAATTTTAATCGTCGAAGAAGCCGCAGAAGTTTTAGAATCACATATTATTTCCTCCCTTTTGCCCTCTACCCAGCACCTTATACTTATTGGAGATCACAAACAGTTGAGGCCCCTTCCTGCAAACAATGAATTAAGTGAATTGTATAATTTAAAAATTTCTATGTTCGAAAGGTTATTTAACAATGGAGCTCCGTCAGCTACTTTAGTGTCTCAGCATCGAATGAAGCCCTGTATAGCCAATTTGCTGATCCAGGATGAGTTATACCCTGATTTAAAAAGTTTTGAAAACGTTCAAAGTTATGAAGACATAAAAGGTGTCAAATCAAGTATGTTTTTTCTAAACCACAATAAAAAGGAAGATGATATTTCAACTGGAACAAGCTGTTCAAATAACTTCGAAGCCAATATGATCGTCTATTTGGCTAAATACTTAATTACTTTGTCTTACACAGAGGAACAAATTACCATCATAGCCACTTATGCTGCGCAAGTAGCACTCATTCAAAAGTTTCTAGACATCGAAAATTTGTCGATAAAAAATACCACAGTGGACAATTATCAAGGAGAGGAGAACGATATTGTGTTGATCTCGTTTGTAAGAAATAATAAATCCGGCTTAATTGGCTTTTTGAAAGAAAACAATCGAGTTTGCGTAGCCTTATCTCGTGCAAAAAAAGGCATGTTCTGTCTAGGAAACTTTTCCTCTTATGCTGCTAAAAGTCCTCTGTGGGCCAATATACTCGCCAAATCGGAATCTACAGAAGCTATAGGACCCAAATTACCTCTTATCTGTAGTAAACATGGAAAAGAAACCTTGGTTGAAACTCCCGAAGAAATTCAAGAATTAATAAGGAGAGGTTGCGATAATCCGTGCGGATTTGAATTACAATGCGGACATTTTTGCGAAAGGAAATGTCATTACAATGATCCAGAGCATACGCGATATCCGTGTACTCAACCATGTGAGAAATATGTAACTGAAACTAAGAAATGCACTCGTATGTGTTATCGACGATGTAAAAAATCAAAGAAAGCCCCCGTGGAGTTGCCGTGCGGCCATATAGCACGATATAAAAAAGATGATACAATAATAACGAAATGTGAAGAAGAAATTCAAAGACTACTTCCTTGCGATCACATGGTCACATTGCCTTGTTGTGATGATATTGCGCAACACAAATGCAAGGCCATAATGCCAGTTGTGCTTTCGTGTGGCCACAAGAAGCTTGTATTTTGCTATAAATCGCATGACTTGAGCCATGTTATTTGCACTGATTCAACTCCTCGCATGAGTTCCTGCGGCCACACTGTTTATGTGAAGTGCTGTTTCAATTTTGACCCAAGCGAGCTTCTTACTTTCTGTACTAATTCTTGTGGTCAGTTGCTGACATGTGGGCACCCCTGTACAGGGAATTGCAGCAGGTGTTCGGACGTAGGAATCCACGCAATGTGCACCGAGAAATGTGAAGTGGTTTTGAACTGTGGACATGTTTGCTCTGGGTTTTGTGGAAACCCTTGTCTGCCCTGTGACAAGAAATGTCTTATGTCTTGCTCACACAATAAGAAGTGTATCAACAGCTGCTACCGCCCTTGCGCCAGGTGTGAAAACAAATGCGAAAGGAAGTGCGAACACGGGACTTGTTCCAATCAGTGTTCGGAAAAATGTTCTATTAAGGCATGTACGTTTCCTTGTAGCAAGATATTGCCTTGTGGTCACAAATGTATCGGTCTTTGCGGAGAGGGTCATGATCCGTGCCCCTATTTGTGTCGTGTGTGTAACGAAAGCGATTTGACAACAGGGAATCCCAAAACCGACTATTACGTACAATTAGATGACTGTGACCACGTTATTGAGAATAAAAGTCTGAAAGAACACATTGAAATGTGTTTAGAATGCTTCCTGTGGCCGGACTGTCCCGAATGCAAGAAGCCAATCACAAAAAGTATTCGCTACAAAGAATTTCTGTTAGAAGCTAAAGATAAAGTAATCAAATTGAGTGCTAGTACCAAAGAAATAGAAGAGGTCTACTATCATCTGAATTCCATAACGAATTCCGATATGATTGTTCCAGCCGAATTCGTTGAAGTATTTCAAGATATAGCCAACATTTTAAGCAATAAAAAACAAAATTCTGGCTCGTTGTTGGTGTTAAAGAATTGCATTACGTATCTTGGAGATTTGATGCGAATCAATAAACAAATTAAGACATTAAACACGTCAGAAAAGAGCGAATTGTTGCAACGTCGTTTTGAAACATTGCTTTTATGGATATGCAATCACTTGGATTTTGCAAGTTTCCAGCAATTTGAGGAGATCGAAAAAGCCATTAAAGAACTTGAAAAAAATGTTAAGGATTTTTATCTTGCATAAATATATTAATCGAGCTAAACTTTTTTTTTATTTCATAAACTTTTTAAATTTTTTTACTCAAGTTATCTTTTGCATTACTTTGTTCTGACCAAAAAAAATATTAACAGCCAATATTCTAGACTAGATAATGTTAAATGTCGCAAAAAAATTTGACTGTAAGCAATTTGTATTATTGAAAAAAGTTTGTTAATATACTGTAATAAATTTCACCTACAAGCTTGTTTTTTAAATTGGCATATTAATTTTTATTTTATTAGAATATTGTTAACGGTTATAACCATATTGTTTAACTTGTCAAATTTTATTGTATTTGATGCACACTAATGTAGTGTTTGAAAAAAAATAACCTTGAACTTTTTGGAGTACTATTTTAATATAAGAATACTTAATGCGTGTAAAGCTTTATAGTAGTTTTTGTTGTATTTTGCAGTATAATTTGTACAATAATAAAGTTTTTTTTTTCAATTGCTCTTTTGATTTTTGTGGACTTTTCATTCGATATATGATAAAAATAACGTGACAAAATAACATAACAATTCAAATTCATCTCTGGTTTTATTTCCCTTTTTTTCATTAAAATATATTAGTATTTTATGGTTACCTTTTTTTGTCTTAATAATATAAATATGGGGTATTTTTTTTTACATTATTCACTAAAAATATACCTTTTATTTTATCGTACCTCTACATTATTCAAATCAGGCAGTTTTTTTTTTTAAAGATGAATGCAATAAATGGATTAATTTTGAGTATTTAGTTAAGATTTTTGTTAGAAGATTTACGACTTTATTTTATAATTTTCTGCAAACTATAACTATTAATTTAGTGCTTGTTTTTACAACATATACTGATAGAATCGTTAACAAGAAATTCAATTTATTTATTCCGTTTGTTTCAGAATAGGATGTTTCGGAGCCACCCATAAAAAAGAATTTTGATTTCAAAATGGCGTTTATCGAAGAAAAACAGTTGACGAAAAAATATATGATCCGACTATTAAATCTAGGAAGTCTTGAGATGTTACACACTCTGATTGACGATAGTTTTCATTTCGAAAATTTTATGCGAAATCAAGAGTACTTTTTAGCCGAGGACCAAATAGATTGGGAAAATGTTGATTTTGCCCTAAAAGTAATTTTTCGGGTATGTGATATGAGGCGCAATTCATATTTACACAAAGTGAAAACGTTTTTAGATATGTTGGCAAGCTGCAAGAAATTTTTTTGTGAAGACATTTTTCGAGTAATGCATGAGTATTTAGATAATGAACGATATATTGAATTGTTGTCAATTACAAAAAGCTACATAATCGTATTTAAAACAATTTTAAAGCTCAGACTCAGCAACGCAAAAGGATTAATTGATGATGGACTTCCTGGTTTAGAAAACATTCTAAACGAGATAAAGAATAGAAGGTTGAAAGACGTTGACGATCTACATCATCAATATGGTATTTTGAAACGATTGATTAACAATTACGACAGTTATTTTTTAAGTAAGGAAGTCAACGACAAGTACTTTCGTCAGTTATCCATTCTGCCTCAAGTTTCCGATTTTGAGGACTGTGAAGGCTCTGATTTGCCGATCAACAAAGCAGATGGTCCATATGACAGTGTGAACCATTACTTAAGCGTCCATTTTCATCAAACCAGGGAAAATATGCTTCGGGATTTCAGGGATTGCGTTAAAAAACACAGAAACTCAAGTTTCCACACGTATGAAAATGTTAGTGTTATATGTCCTCCCACTTATTCTCCTGAAGGAATATTTTACACGATAACTATTACAGCAAGTAAAGCAGTTGACTGGTCCAAACAATTTCTGTTGCCTGGTACTATGATATGCTTCATGGAAGATAGTTACGAGTCACTTACTTTTGCAGTAATAACTAAACCAAAAGTAATTGAAAACGGGAGTTTTGAAATCGAGATCAAAATTAAGATAGACGATGCTTGTGATGACATTTTCGATGGTAATGTCGATTATCTTATGTTTGAAATAAGTGCAGATTTCGAGGGCTACAAGCACATTCTAAATGCCATAAAAGAGTTTGATGAAATGTCCTTTCCGCTATCTGACTTTCTTGTTTATTCTGATTTCCAAGAATCTGAACCAGATTATTTAATAAAACTGGATGACCCAAAGTACTGTTGTCATAAAAAGTGTGGTGGCTCTCGTGAAGATCTGAAAAATCGTATGATAGTTTCTTTGGAACAGAAAAATCTCCAGAAGTTACCATCTTGCAGCGCTTATAAAACTAGCAGATCAGTAGGAAATGAAATTTCGTTAAAAGACACAAAGCAAGAATATAAAATTTCTCAAACAATTGATTCATGCAACTGCAAACAATTTGATCCGTTAGATTATAATGACTGGCCTGTCGCTCCAGAGCTTGAGATGGACCATCATCAAATGGAAGCTTTTCAAATGGCACTAACTAAAAAAGTTTCTGTTATACAAGGTTATCCAGGAAGTGGGAAGACTTTTATAGGTGTCAAAATTGTGAAAACAATTTTGCAAAATCTTGAAATTTCTCCAATTGTGGTCTGTTGCTCCTCTGACCATGAGCTGGACCTGTTTTTAGAGCATATTTCAAAGTTAACCAAAAAAATTGTTAGACTTGGTAACAAAAGTCAAAGTAATATAGCTAGATCACATGCTTTAGACAACTTAGTAACGGCATATAACTTTCAATTAAATAAATGTAAAAATCGAACAATAGAAATTGACTATTTTCAAAAAGAGTCTTTAAATCACTTGAAATTGTTAGTTCCCAAACTCTTGAAATGTAAACCTGCTCAAAACTCTAGTCATCAATTCAAAGAAATTACTCGTGTGTCTAAAGAAATTAATGATTTTGATGATATATGTTATCTAGTCAAAAAAGAATACCTAACAGGAAGTGCTTTAAACGAAATCATTTGTGTTAAAGATAGAAATGAACTACTGTCCGGATCTAAGACAAACAGTCCATTTTTACTTACAAGTGTTCTAGAATGGTTGTGTTGTTCACGAAATACTGCTCTATACGAAGCTTGTGAAAGTAGATTTAAAAAACTAAAGAACTTTTCAATTATTGACAGTGTACCCAACTTTAATCTGTGGACACTAAGTTTAAATAAACGGTTTGAGTTATTTTTTGTTTGGAGAGAAAAGTGCCTTTCGACCATTAACAATAAAATGAGAGAAGCTAGAGATAAATACCAGAAACTTAAAACATCATTTAATGAAAGAGTTGAACCTGTGAAACAAAATATTTTGAAAAGCTCTCACGTAATCGGTGTGACTTCTTCCGATGCTGCAAAGAATCGAATCCTTTTAAAATCTGCAAGTCCAAATATTTTAATCGTTGAAGAAGCCGAAACATTGTTAGAATCGCATGTAATTTCGATGCTTTTACCCACTACCCAGCATCTTATATTCATTAGAGATCACAAACAGGTGAAACCTCCTACTCCTGCCAATACGGAATTGAATGATGTTGACAATTTAAAACTTTCGATGTCTGAGAGGCTGCTTCGGAATGGTGCCCCATCAGCCATTTTAACAATGCAACATCGCATGAAACCTTGCTTAGCTGATTTGCTAGCTCAACAAGAATTTTATCCCTGTTTAAAAAGTCACAAAAGTGTTCATTACTATGAAAAGATCAAGGGCTTCAAATCGAGTATGTTCTTTCTAGATCACAATAAGCCAGAAAAACTCGTGTGCTCCGGGACAAGTTTCATAAATGACTACGAAGCCAATATGATTGTTCTTATTGTCAAATATTTAACCCTAATGTCGTATTTTGAAGAACAAATTACTATTTTAACATTTCATGCTGCTCAAGCACTCCTTATTAAAAAATATTTGGACGAAGAAAAACTATCTGTGTTTGTGACAACTGTTGAAAATTTTCGAGGCAAAGAAAATGACGTAGTTTTAATTTCATTTGTAAGAAGTAATACTTCAGGTTTGTTAGGGTTCTTGTATGAAAATCGCCGCATCGGTATTGCCTTATCAAGAGCAAGGAAGGGTTTGTTTTGCATTGGAAATTTTTCTTTCTATTCATCTTGCAGTGCCTCGTGGAACAATATCGTAGAAAAACTGAAATCTAAAGAAAATATTGGTCCAGCGATTTCTCTCACTTGCTTTAAACATAAAAAAGATATTTTTGCTAAAAGTCCTGAAAATATTCGTGAATTAATCAAAGATGGTTGTGGTGAAGTCTGTGGTTACAACTTACCTTGTGGTCACATTAGCCCAGGGAAGTGCCACTACGACTACCAAGATCATAGTGAACATTTTAAGTGTCATTTGCCATGCGATAAATATATATTGGAAACTAAAAAGCTACCGAACGTGTGTTTTGAAGCTTGCAAAGAAGCTAAAACTACTGTGATGAATAGTTCAACAGTTCTTTGTGTGGTAAACGTAACCAAGCTACTGACTTGTAACCACGAAGTTATTATTCCACGCGGGACCAATTTATCATCTTATAAGTGTGAAGAGTTAGTTGAAACTGTTCTACCTTGCAGTCATAAAAGTTACGTACCGTGTTTCAAAACTACTCGTATGAATGATTTGGTGTGTAATGAAGTTATCCCCCGTGTAAGTTCTTGTGGACATACCATCACCGTTCCCTGCAGCCTAAATTTACAACCTGATGAACTGCTTGCTTTCTGTGAAAAAACATGCGATCAACTGTTGACTTGTGGACATGCTTGTAAAGGAAAATGCCGCTGGTGCTTCGATATGGGGATTCATGCCCAATGCAAAGAAAATTGTGAAAAAAAGTTAGAATGTGGTCATTTGTGCAGTGGATATTGTGAAAGTCCTTGTCTACCTTGCAATAAAAATTGTTCATCATCTTGTTTACATAACGCTGTGTGTTCAAACAGGTGTTACGACCCATGTAGGCCTTGCGAAAAAATGTGTAAAAGGAAGTGCAAGCATTCTTCGTGCATCAACAAATGTTCTGAACCCTGTTCTGTTCCTCCGTGCCTTCTTCATTGCAGTTTGCGGTTGCAGTGCGGACATAAATGCATAGGTCTTTGTGGAGATCCCTGCCCGTCTCTGTGTCGTGTTTGTAATGAGGAAGACTTAACACTGGAACATTCCATGAGTGCTACATATGTTCAACTTGTCGACTGTGGACATATAATTAAGAGCGATAGTTTACTAGAACACATCGAAGATGCCTTGGAAAGTTTCGTCTGGCCTGATTGTCCAGAGTGCAAAACGCCTATACAAAGGAGTTTACGATACAAAGACAAACTTATGAAAGCTAAAGAAAATGTTCTGTCACTAAATGATTATTCTAAAGAAATTGAAAGCATTATTCGTAGTGTTAATTCCATGGAGACTCGGAACACTATTCTTCCATTAGAATTCCGAGGCGTACATCAAAAAGTTACTGATATTTTAAGGGAGAGTAGACCTAGATCTGGTCCATTGTTGGTTTTACAACATTGTTTAACGGTCATTTTGGATTTAATTCAGGTTAGTAAGAATTTCAAAGAAACTTGTCAGCAGAATGTGATATTGCACAGTCGCTTTGAAAAATTGCTTTTATGGGTACACAATAATTTGACGTGTGCAAGCTATCAGCAACTTAATGAAGTCAGCAAAGAAGTGGAGTTCCTAAAAAATTCTGTCTACCTTAGCAACTAAATATTCATATATAAACTTTAGCTGTCAAATTTAAGTTCCATTACAGGCCCTTAGACGGTTTCGTTAAATTACAATTTATTCATACAGATAAAAAGCATTTTTTCTCTTTATTCCACTTTTACCTGTTCGCCCATGTTGAGTTATTGAAATTGTTTTTTAAAAAATTCCATGATTATTCTTACAACAAAATTATATCATATTTTTATATAATTTCGGCAATATTATTTATTTTGTAACTTAAAATGTGACGACTATTTCATATAGGAATACAGAGTGGATATAGTAAGCGAAACCAACAAACATCTCCTACTTTTTTTTTATTCTTAAGTGGTTTTATCTAATTTGTATTTATTAAATGTTCATATTGCATGCTGACAGCTACGAGAAAAAAGTCTTCACCTCTTCATAGTAAGCGAAACCAACGAATCATCTCTTACATTTTTGTTTAATCTTTAGTGGTCATCTCTCATCTGAAAAATACTATTTATATAATCATATACTAATTTTTAGTAGTATGAACTTATATACATATATACGATCTGTTTGGTAGTTTTATATATCTATTTATGTTTTAACTGGTATTAAAGGTATTGCGTAGTACTAAATAACCTAAAAATTTTAGTTTAGCATGTTTTTGTTTTCTACTGTGAAATTATTTATTCATCCTCTAAGATTTATTTACCCCGGTTATTTTTGCGAATGTTTAGATGATGCCCAATTGAATAATTAATTGCATTAAACAAATTCCGGTTAGCTTGTTTCGAAATATAAAATAACATACATGGCATGCATTATTTGTTTCAAATATTGTATTTTCTAAAAAAAAAAATTTATTTGATATGTGACTACGTTCGTTCTTTACAGTTCAACAATGCCTCTTTTTATGGGCTTGACTTTTCTCTGACCCTAGACACTCTAAATTTGAAAGGTCTATAGGAAAGATTTGTCTTTATTGTCTGAAAGTTTATATTTGTACCTATCAATTTAACTCATTAACGACGGTTGGCAAGAAAATTTATCACGCATAAATGAGCTTTCTGCTTAAGTTTATCTAAGTACACAAAATTTAAGACAAGTAAAGACCATTGATATGTTAACGTTTTTATTTGGAAATGAAGGTGTTAATGGTGTTCACAAAGTGGTCGTTAATGGGTTAAATTTATACTATAGAGCCAATTTAACTGGTTGAGGCCTGCGTCTTTGGATAAAGGGCTATAACCAATCAAAGTATGGAAGTCACCTCTCAACAACCTCTGTATATGCTGATACCATTACAGATTATTAAAAATATAAGTGGTTTTTTATCGTGTCGGCGCATGAGAAATTTAACTCTATGTTCATAGATCTCTGAGGTAGCGATGAATTTCGAATTTTCACTTACGAATGTTTCGCGAGTGTATCATGAATATCGGGAGTCCAGTAAAAAATTAAATTTGCAACAAAGCTGTGGCCTGAAAAGATTGTTCAAAAATGAATCCATCGACGAGTGACGAAGATCATTGAACCTGATATGACTCCAAAAGCCCATACCGATGAAGATTAATTTAATGGCGGGGGGAGGGGGGTCTAGGGAGCCCAGTCGGTTAGGCGCTCGCCTAGCATGCGAAAGGTCCCAGGTTCGGGTCCGGGCATCGCCAAAATAACTGCCGACCTATAAACGGCCCGTGCAGCCAAAAATGTCCGACGAATAATACCCCGTGTAGAGGGAGTGCACGTTAAAATACACTCCAAAGTCCCAACGCTGCGTACGATGTCGCCCTTAACGGTTGCGTTGGTTTCCAACTCAGGTGTCGGCTCGTCACTTGACTGTGGTTCTAAAATACGACGCCCGTCGCCAATAGCTCTCGTGTAGCTCTAGTGCGACGACAATTTAAACTAATTAATTTAATGGTTAACACTTCGGCACTTGTTTTTGACCCAGCATTGAAATATGCAGCAATTTGTAGAAGGGATTCTCGCCAATAGTCGATAGCAGGGTTCGAAATTAATGGTCGCTAGTCGCAAATACTACAATTTCGCGATTTCAAAATAAATTTCGTCGCTATTATAGCGACTAGTTATTTTTTTAAATGTCACTATCAACTTTTTAATGTGGTTTCCAAAAATAATCATTTTAAAATCGCGATACTCTGGCTATCGTAAAATCTAGAAACTCCGGTGATCGTAAATTGTGATTAATAAAATTTTGGAAATCCAGCTTTCATGTAATTGAGAAACTCCATTAATTATATACGTGCGCAATTACGGTCATCCTAAAAATAAGACAGTGTCCATTTCGATTTACAGAGTTTGTGGAACGTAAAAATAGCATTTTTTTCTAAAAGATTTTTTTTTTTCAAAAATGCCCCTAGTATTTTTAAGTTAATAGCACAGATTGCTGCTTAATTCATCCAATTTCTAACACTGGTTGATGGACCCGTTTTTGCACGATCTTTTTTTAAGACCGCAGCTGTGTCGTAGATTTGATGTTTTATTGAATTCTCGATATTTATGGTACACTCATAAAACAGTCGTAGTTGAAAAATCGAAATTCACCGCTACCTCAGAGATGCATGGAGATGTAGTTCCATTACTCGTGCATCGACACGTTCAAATTTACTTAAAATTTTCTAGATCTAGATTAATTTAGACTTTAAGGGGAGCCGCGGTAGCTCAGTCGTGTGAAGCGTCGTGCTCGCATCGGAAGGGTTGTGGGTTCTGTCCTCGGCGGTGCTCGCAATTCTGATGGTTGCTGGGTCGGCGCTTGTATTTGACTAAAGACCGCCGTGTTGCTAATGGTGGCTGGGGCACGTTAAATATGTCGTGGTCACAAAGTCCTCCATGTTCCCATACCAAATTAATACCTCTGGGGGTACCAGATCAGGGGGTTATCGGCCTTTTATCTGGATCAAAATTCCGATATGTGAGCGAGAATGGATGTGTGAAAGGGACCTTCCTGTAAAACGGATGTGTCATGCTGCGAGCAAAAGTAGGACTTCCTCCCTTGTGGCGCTCAATAAAAACGGAAGCCGCCCCACTTCGCCTTAAAATCGGGTAGTTCTCTACTCCGGGCTCGGTTACCGAGTGGCATTAGAAACAACAACAACAAATACATTTTATTGCATAACTTTTGTAACTATGCGGTTTCAATTCATAAATTGCGGCTATTGTTAAAATAGAAAACTATGACAGCTAAATATTAAATTATATATATTTGTTATTAATAAATTATTTATTTCTAAATATCATAATTTGATATAGACGGTCAAATGACAAACCCACGAATGTGCATAAACACATGGATGGAAAACTGATAACTGTTAAGCCCACCGTTTTGAAAAACCGCCAATCGCTAGAATTTTCACGTTTGTGGTTTGATCATTTGACCGACGATGTTATATTTCATTAATTAATTTGGCAAAATATGTTGAATTTAAATTACATTTATACAGGGTGGCAATTTTAAAAGACTCCCCAATACGTTATTCGTTTTGTGGCCTCTTTTAAAATTGAAACTCTGTATCTACTTTGATCTCATTTGTAATGCATTGACTTTAATAAAACAAATTTATCAATAAAGTTGTTTTTAGTATAAATGAATTAGTTTTTCTTCTAATCTTCACTTTACGAACTTTACTATAGACATTGAGGATAAACGATCGACTTGTTATTTAATTCACACGTAAGTTTGTTTAGCTTTACGAAATGTTGGTTTACAGACATGTGATTTTAATTAGTTAAATAGGAGATTAGCACCTTTGGATCAGCCGGACAAGAATCAGTTTAAAAATAACGAAAACCATCTACAATAGTCCTTGAGTAGCTCTATATAATATTATTTTAATCAAAACTTATGTAGGTACTGAAAGAAATTCTTACTGCTGTAGTATACATTTTGCTTATTTATAAATATTATATTGTGTAACGTACCTGAAGCCGTGGCCCCCTACCGGCCACCTTGGAAGTTATCCTGACTGCAGCAGGAGGGGAACAGAACTATTTTTGGAACTGGTGGTGTGGACGAATAGAGAGCTTGTCCGAATGGACGTGAGGTTGATTAAGAAGTAACCCTGTTTAATGGTTTTAAATCTAAATTGTTTTCTAATAAAAATGAAACGTTAATGCTTGGTAAATCGACTCGTTAATCGACTTGTCATCGTTGGTGGTTGTTGTGTTTGGTTATTGGTAATCTCCTGATCACGCTACTACATTACAATTGGACCTCCTAACGAATCAACCTCTTTTTAAAACTACTAATAAAATTCAATTCAGCGTTTATCCTTCTTCCATCAATTCAGCGTTATAGATTAGATTCTTCGTTAATAAATAATTGACAAGAGAAATTCACATATGAGGAATACATTTAAACGTAGATTACATTGAACAATCAACTAACACAAAAATATTTGTACATTTCATCTCTCTTGGTCTGCTTTTTCACACTTAATTTCATCTTGTAAACTCCTGACCTGTAGAAAGAAAGTACATACATGAGTACCGTTTTTTTTCAATAAATTTAGTTCTTACTTATTTTTAATATTAAAATTAAATATGAGTCAAATAGTATATATTATATATTTTTGATTAACTGATAGGATCTGGATGTAAAAACTATCTAAGAAATCGTTATTATTATTTGTGGAATTTTGCTTAATACTTTTCGTTGCAGCGTAATCTGTCATAGAAATAGCATTCTCGAGTCTTTAGTTCTTGATGTCTTGGGGAATCATATGAGGTTCTTACAGCGACAAAGTGACTTTTCATTCTTAAGGGCATATTACACGAGCGAAAATTCTCCAACTCTCAACTCAACCATATCTTCAACTCAAAAGTATACAATCTGCCGTCTGCTGTGGCAGTTGAGGTTGGAGAAAGTATCGTCAACTCCACGCGAACTGGTTGATTCAACCTTGAATTTGAACCAATCATATTCATAGTTCACTGCTTTCGTCACAGCGAAGAGACACTACGTCATTTTAGAGATGGTGGCTCTTATGTTGCTCCTTTTCAATCGCTGAGCACATGCGTAAATTCTACCAACATTGATGAATATACATACATTTGCGTTAAACATGAGGAGAGGATGGTTTTCTATTTATGACTGCTTGAAAATACACTGCTCAAAACAATTAGGGGAGCACTTTCCGTACTTTTGTAAACACTTTCAGTTTCAACTTTTCATTTTTTATTTTAAAAATCTAAACTTTGTGAAATAGATTCGTTATGAATCTACAATGAAATGGTAAAAAATCTTAATTTTTTTAACTAAAATTTAAGGGGGGAAAACTTTTGAATAAATTATAACAATAATTTTTTCAAGACTTCCTTTAAAAAGGTAAAATAATTTTTTAAACATCTAAGAATGTAAGCGTGAAGAATTTAGGGTTAAATTTATTCCATAAAATTTTTTTGGAAGGGAATTTTATTTTATCGTGTTTTTTATATTTTCATTTAATTAAAACAAACATTATTTAATTTTTCAAAAGACATGATTCTTCCATCTAACGATGAATAAGTGCGATCTCTACTTAGTGAGAAAAAAATTGCAAGCTAATGGAATCATTGGGGGTGAAAGCTTTTAATCCATGCATTCCCTTAATTCCTTTGAGCAGTGTAGAATACGCGAGCAAGCGTTCATTCAACGATTGCAACCCTTTGCGAAGTCCAAATTGAGATAAAAGTTGAATGTCGAGTTGCGTTGAGGATAGGATTGAATGAAGAACCGTTCATTTGATAAGCCCTTTAGCATTGACTTACACTAAGCACGATACAATTGAAGAGAACATGGGAAAAATCCTTCATCGACTGGGAATCTATCCGTATTAAGGTCTGCTTGGCGAGTAGTAGCGATCGAAAACTGGTTTCTCCTTAGGTTCTTCTTCCGCGGTTCAAGCGTCAGACTAACGTCTGGCGCTGATCTCGATCATAGAGATAGTAAACCCGTGCGCTGCGTGACAAGAACCAAGGCAAAACTGGTTTCTTCAGATCGGTTTAGGCGATAACTAACTATTGTCGCCAACCAAACCTAAGGCAGACAGATTTCTCGTCAATGAAGGGGTTCTTCCCCTGTTTTCTTACTTACTCGGCGACGAAGCTGCTCTGACTAGCAACCTCTGCTGCACAGACCCTCCTACAATGGTCATCGGTCTGTCCCTCGACCCCGTGCAGCTGGACATATTGTCATCTGCCAACCAGCACCTCTGGCAGAGGGGTTTGAGGAGGTTCCGGAGTCCCTTTCGGTGCGGCCTACGGGACAGCACGTATACCACGGGGTCTAGAATGAAGTTGAGGGCTGTGCACACGTCTGCCAAGTGGAAGAAAGGGTGGTGTTTCAGATCGGGGTTGGCCTGGGCGATTAGGATGGTCACCTGTGAGGAATTGGGTTATTAATACATAAACGTCGTAGACACATCTGCCATCCCAGCTAGCTCCCTAGTGGTGTACCCCTACAACTGTTGCCAACTGCCATTTTTCTCATCACTAGAAAAGAGAACGGGCACCCAGAAGGATGTCTTTGCTCATTGTAGCTTAGCTTTTTTTACTCTTAATAAAAATAGTTCCTTGATGTCTTTCTAGCCCTCTTCCCTCCTTAACATAAATAAAATATATTTATAATAACAATTGGTAGAAGTGGATAAAAAAAGCGGGGGTACGTCCATGATTTGCCTGACAATTATGGACGCTTCTCCCTTTAAAAAATGCTATTCATTCATTTCTTTAGGAAAAGAGTCAGATTGTATTTTTTAATAATAGTGTGTATTCCTGTTTTTCCTTGAAGATATGATGTAAAAATAAAGGAAGCATTTATATTATTACTTCATTAGGAATTCATTCGTCGCATATAAACTTTTGTAAAACCAACATTCTAACCTAAGTTGAATGAAAACACAACTATGAAAAAAACCATAGCTCAAACTGCAAACACAGCACCTTTGTAGCGTTGATGACGACCAAAACTTAAACTACATGATCTCACAGCCCAACAATACTTTGAGTAATTATTGAATATACTATTTTTTTCTTACGATTGACACAAATTATCCGAAAGCGGTTAGATCCCGATTGCTTCGGATAATTGGAGTTCTACTGTAGCTAACAACCCACCATACTGTTGAAAACCTTTAAGAAATAAAGCCTAATGAAAGTATATTAATTCATGTTAATTAATTGGAAGTAAGAGTTAATGGACATAGCGACTTCACGAACGGAGAGTATTATTAGAAGTGATGCCAACACAGAAAATAGAATACAGTGACGTGTGTTAGCCACGCCCAGTTAACAAAGAGTTAAAGTGGTGCTGCCATCTATAGATTATGAATGTAAGTAAAAAGGAAATATACTATGAATATTTGTATCAGTTACACATTTCAACACATACCATCTGCGGTAACCAGCATGCAACAAAGAAGACACACAGCACCACCATAAGCTTGGCGAAGGAAAGCTCCTCTTGGGTGGCGTGGTTGAAGTGCAGCTGCTTTCGGTTGTCCCGTGTCACTGTGGTTCTTCCTGTGGCAGCTGTGGGTTTCAGCCGGCAGAGGGCGACAACGACCGCCAAATTGCAGCATACTATCACTGTGCACATGGCCGTACCGAAACCTATGGGAATATAAATGCATAACTAGTTTACGATTTGATATGGGGTTGTTACTAGTCTTTTGCAACCCATGGTCTACCAAAAGGAAACCCATTGTAGGAATGGATTACTTCGGCTTCTATACTACAATGTGGCCCAAATAAAAGTGGCCCCGGCATAGAGCTATGAATGCAGGTGAAAACTTGGCGAGAAAAACTATTGAAGCCGCCTGAAAGCCTGCAATTCGGTTTCATAAATTATTCAAGAGCAATGGCTTCACTTGGAAGACGTGATTTTTCATTGGTTGGTTTTGTCGTTTCTAGACTAGAGCTGCACATGGACTATTGGTGAGTTCAGATCTTAGTGCGAGCTGTGTAAGTGCGCATTGATCAGATCAGTTCACATTTGAAGGTGGCATAGTTACCGACAAATAATTCGCCAAGCGTCTGTTTGGGCTTAAAATTTAAGTGATCAATAGCGCCACATGGTAACACTGAATTTGCATTGCTGACTTGGCAGCATTTTCTGTCTTATCCCTACTTCTAAGCCACTTTTATTTGCGCTCCCCTATACCTTATTAGTTGTTAACTAGATTACTGAAGGGAATTTGCAGCGCCATCTGCTGGTGTTCTTACTGTAGGCTTCCTACCTTAACCAGAATTTTATCAGAGATAGAATTCGATACATGAAACCACTATTTGATGATTCCTGTTACATTATCTCTTTTTCTATTTTATTATTTATTAATGTTAATCCATTAAAAAAAAATATTTTGTAACTAACAAGTCAACCATTTTTTCTGTGGAAGGTATCCAGATTGTGAGTTTTCAGTGTCCACGGGTTATCTACACAGCATATGTATTAGCTACAGAAGATGGTAATAAAAGATCACAATGTCTGTTAATTCCTTCACCAATACTAAGGTTCAATATTTTATTTCAGAAAAAATTTCCTATTGTTAAAATTGTACTAATATTCAAGAGAAGGAGCATATAGGAACTTGTCGAATTTTGGCTATCTTTTTTGTGGAGGAATATTTTTTCACGATTATTCAAAAGGAAAATAATATCAAGAACAAATATTTGAGAAGTTACCGATCTGATTGTATTCCATTTCCACTCACCGAACATGAGGTATGCATATACGACGTCTGTCGTCTCCGTGGCTTGTCTGTATCTCGCACATACGCACACCCCTTCGTGGTCCACCGTGTAGTACAGGCCAAATCCCGCCAGAGGGAGCAGCACAACGGCCATCACGAAGCACCACTGCACGAAGATGGCGCGACGTACCAACTTGTGGGTCACGTGCTGCAAGCATACACTGATACATTATAAATTATATTGAATTCTGTAAAAAATATTCAACAATGAAACACAAAAATGTTTTTATCCTTGAATTACGCTTGTAAGAGAGCTTCTTACTGTGAATGGAATATGCAGTTTCCGGCTGGAAACATAAATATTTACATCCATTACTTTGCCACACTCGTCATCTTACATCACACTGCCACTTTAGTTTAGGGTATTTCCACGCGTGACTTACACTACATCGGACGATTTCACAAATTTCGTTTGCATAGTTCATAATTATTTTCTATTTATTCAAAAAAAAAAAAAAAAATTGTATGTCAGTTTAACCCTGAACATATAGTATTTTTAGCAATCAGTAAAAACTTTTTTAATTTAATATTTTACTAAAAAAAATAATAAAAATGTCCCGATATGACTTACACTACATGAAAGGAAGTCGATTTTTGGTTATCATTATAAACTTTAATTTCTTCTTCATAGCGTAGTAAATCAACATTCTACCAGTGCTTATTTTGAGTATAAGGTTTAAAGCTCAATAATTTAATTGCAAGAAAGTATTGGAATATCATAGGAAATAATTTATTAAATTTTTGTGCGTGACTTACACTACATTCAATTTGTGACTTACACTACATCATGGGAATAGTATCACAGATATGGAAATTTAGGCAATAATAACATAACATATGTAAATAGTTTTGAACATGGTAAGTTAAAAATTGCATACATGGTAAAATCATTGTTAGAAAAAGTTATACAACGTCCCCTAAAGTTGGTTTCTGGTAATTTCTTAATTTTTTCTTCAGTAGCATTGTCTGAAAAACCTTCCTTCTCAGGCCACGCAAAAAGACTTCCCGACCATTGCAGATGTTTCAGTTTTATTGAATAAACATCTTTACATTAACATTTGCCCCACAAAATATTTAACGATAATTTTCCTACAAAAAGCTCTTTTTCCAGCATCAAATTCATTTTCACAATTTTGTTGAGAGGTATTTCCTTTTACAACATATAAATTTGTTTAATCAGCCGTGTAGTATTTTGGGGGATTTAATGAAACATTGGCAGTTTTAGGTAGGTATTTGTTTAATTTTAAAAAGCAGAGTAATTTTTGAGTGTCAGGAATCGGAAATATTTATTTTCCTTTGATGAGCAAATATCATTTAATCTACCTTTTTTTGCCCTTTACACAGTTGTCAGAAATGTATAATAGTGATATGTGTTTGGGCAGATTTCTTATGCAAAGTGAAAAAAATATTTAGCTGAATGTGGGTCAATTTTCCTGGAATGAGTGGGTGTGTTTACCTCCTCCTCACTGTATCACCAAGTCCATCAAATGGTCCTTTTTCATGACTAAAGGTAAAGATGGCCAACATTGGTGGCAGAGAAATGCCATTCAATGTTGTCTAACGGCTTTAACATTGCAATAGAGATGGTGTATTTTTAGTTAAAGTGTTGTCCGTAAAGTGGTTTTTGCTTTAATTTTCTTTAAAGGTTTGAAATTTACCACATGCTTAAAGTCTTTCCCTTTGCTCTCTTTTTTCTTTTAGCTGTTGATATAGCCATATTAAATCAAAATTATCAAAATATAAGAAATCTACAAATATTATAACTAATCTACAATAGATAAATCAAACAGATGCTTTGACTGACACTACGTTGTGACTTACACTACAAAGATAAAATGTTTTATAAATACAGAAAATGCTTTTTATTTTAAAATTTAAAGGTGTGGAATTGCACAGAGGTTAATATAGAAAGAAAATAGCTTTAAAATTTTGAAGCAAAGCCTTATTTTAAAAAGTTATAGAAACTTTTAGATCTTTTCGTGACTTACACTACAGCCAAAACAGGGGATGTTTATCTTTCTAATTAAGTATTTTTTTATTTATAAATGCCGATTAAAAATGTGTTTTCAAGATAGTTATTATCGTGTATTTTAATAATTTTACAAACAAATCTGATAAAAAAATAATACTTAACTGAAAATTCAAGAATTCAGAATGATGAAAAACCATTACACATGCTTTAAAAAAAAAGCAGCCACTTTGAAACTTCAGTGTTGCCACAGATCAAAACAATAATAGTTTTTGAAGTAAAATTTTTGCAGTTCAAACTTTTCTAAATCACATATAAAAGTTTCAACTGGAATAAAAAATATTTTTAAAATTCACTTGTGGTATGTATTTACGTGGAATTAACCTTTAAACATTGGTTAGCATAACCCTATATTACCATCAACAGCATAAACCATTTTGACTGTTTTTTACTGTACTTTTTGTGTTTAACAAATCAATGTAAGCAGTGCCGGATTTCGGCCTATGCCTACAAGGCCCGGGCCTAGGGGCCCAGTCAGGAAGGGGGCCCTTAAAAAGATAAAATCGCCTAAAAAATTTGAAATAGCCAATCTTCAAACTCCGAAAACCTATCGCCCGCCGGCCTCAAAATTTGTGAAAAATCGCCATAGCCCTGGTCCATTTCCTCTGAGAGAGGGTCAACTCACTCACAGTAATGTATATAGAGTCAGAAATAATGCAGTCAATTGACTATGAAGACGTCATTCGTTCTTTTGGACAGAAGAAAGTTCACTGTGTCAACGTGTGATTTTATAAATTTTATAGAATAACTATAGTAGCATACTGTATTATTCTGATGTTTATTAAAAATTATATGTTCTGTACTAGTGTATTTAATTTGCTAAATTTCCAAAATAGCTTCGAGATGGTGGGGGGGGGGGGGGTGTAGCAAGCAATAAAAAAAATCATTTGAATCTAGGAAAACCATTCGTTGGTTGGTTGGTTGGTTGGTAGACACATATATTCAGGTTTGTGTGCTTGGTCAGCGACCCGCTTATAAACCTTAGTCAAGTAAGACAGACCCAACAGACAACACACACACATAAGTGGATCCATCTAATTTTTAGAGACAGAGGCCAACTAGAGGATCCCCAGAATTGGCTTGTCACCCCCAGAGGTATTGATTTGGTATGGGAACTTAGAGGACTTTCGGACC